>CM068367.1:948275581-948774379 GCA_034769895.1 Magicicada septendecula
TTTTTAAATATGGTTTTTTAGTAATTGAAAACTTAACTATTCACGCTTATCAATTGAAGAGTAATAAAATTTCTAGATAAAACCTATGCAGGCTCTCGCAGACTTATACAAAGATTTGCCTGCAACGTGTCTATCTTTTGTCCAATCTACCACGTAGACAGTCGATTGACCAATCAGAAGCCCTTAATTTCAGTCAGATCCATCCATTGTCACGTGTACTTCGGGCAGTTCATTGGAAGCCGTTGCTTAGTGAACGTGTGCTCTTTATCAAGAGTTTTTCTTGTTCGAACTGGTTAATCTAAAGTAACTCTAAGTCTTGGGACTTTTTTCGAGTTGGTCGACTAGAACCAAGGGAGTGAATTACCTATTATAATATATTAAGTGCTGTTACGTGTGAGTGGAATATTTCCGCTTAGGAAGATTTATCTACTATGGTAAATCCTTATTAACGCGGGACAAGTCAAGAATAGCCGGAAGGTGTAAGTATTATACACCGCTTTTATAATTATCACTCAGTATCACCCTCAGAATCAGTAATTAATAACGAGCAAATATTAATAATAATAAATTCCGAGCGATAAAACTAAAGATTCGGAAAGTGACAATTTGTGTGTGAAATCTGAAATTAGTGTTATCAGTAGTTCGACGAACCCCAATACAGCGAGAGAGAGAGAGAGAGAGAGAGAGAGAGAGAGAGAGAGAGAGAGAGAGAGAGAGAGAGAGAGAGAGAGAGAGAGAGAGAGAGAGAGAGAGAGAGAGAGCGGGATCAGGGCAGAGAAATCGTAGCAGCGGCGGAGCGAGTGACGTCATGCTGAGTTAAAGGAATTCTACATATCAAGTAAAACGTATCCAAACTGAACTATATAGACTCTTTTATAACCAATAAAATACTACACTTGACATTTGTTTAATTTTAAATATCATATAAACAATTATTTCTGTGTGTGATAAATAAATAATTTTTCTACACCTCCAATATAGACTTGTTCATAATTTATACACACAAAACTATCCTATGGGAAAATATTTATTTGTATCGTCGCAATATATATACACACACACATATATATATATATATATTGCAACAATACATATATTTGCATATTTGCCCAGGGCAGTATGTTTAATATGTAATTAGCATAGAAAGTATAAGACGAACAGTTTTATACAATTTTGTACATGAAAATGCAGGCAGAGTCCTGTCGAGAGTAACACCTGCTGTGCCAGTGTAAGATACAGCGTGTGTGTGTGACCAGCTGCGACACAATAATGGTGTGATGCGCTACGAATTGTTTGTTCCAATTATTCAGGTTTTAACAGGAGTAAAAATAAACTAATTACTTATGTTAAACCTGTACGTAAAGACTTACGCCAATTATAAAGACACCATTACATTAAGGGATTTTTAACGAGTATGGTAATATAAAATTTATTTCCAGAGGTGCAATATTAATGATGCTATTTAATTAATATTAATTACTAATGTAATTAAAGAGTAATTAATATGTGTGGTATATGTGAGTGACCAGAAAATAATTACGCAAACAATGAGATCGCTCATGTGACGAGTATGTTCATAAGTTCACGATAATTAAAAAATGAGTGTAATAAAAAGGGACGCTCTGGAGCAAACTGACCATCTCTAACCTGTCGAAAGCAGGACTGGCCTGTCAAATCGCCACCAGTATAAATACCACTGGCAATTTTGGGCGATCAGACACTCGGACTCAACAAATCTACAGGACGTTACGCTGCCCATTTGCCGATCGATTTCTGGACACACGCACACTACCACACTCACACCAAGACGTAAGAAGGATTTCTGAAGCATCACCAACAACATCGCATTTAGAGACAACGACCACAGCACCATCATCATCATCATACTCTCAGGATTCTGGACACACACACGCACAACAGTAACGACGATATACGCAGGTGATACAAAAACAATTATATTTTTATTGTGAAGAGAGCTCTCGAAAAAGAACTTAAATATGAATATAATAATTAGAGTTTTAAGATTAAATAATACTTAGATAAGAGAGTAAGTTAACAAGCAAATCTAGTAAAGAAATAATAATCTTTTGTAGTATTTTAAGGGTGTGTCAGTATAAGTCCATAATAGATTGGAAGTAAATGGTAGATTAATTTATTTTTGTTTATAGCAACAATAAATCCATTCTTGAAACTTAATCTTATTTTGTTTGTAACTGAGTTGCTATCAGTATTTAAAAGTTGAGTTAATTTCAGACACACAGAAATAAAAAGAATTTAAATAACTTGTTTAACATGTTGTTTAGTCAATAAGATTATATGGGTGTTTATTTTTTTGTGGTATGTTATGAATAGCATTGGAGGTTACAGTATATTTGTAACACTTATAAAGGTAAATATTTATGTGTCTAATATTTGAAATTTTAATATTGAAATATTTTTTTCCTGTTAATGAATAAATCTTAGTATGATTATTTGAAACGATTTTAAATGATTTATTTCATGTCAACAACATATCACTCCTCTTTGAAAAGTATTTAATTATTGTGCAACCACATATACTTGATGCAACGAGAAACAAAATCCTGCGACCTGGCCGGTGTAATACATATTTAGTTGTGTTGAGTACATGGTAATATATTTGTATAATTGTTGTAACGTTGTAATATATATATTATATTTATTATTTATACTGAAATTACCTCAAGATATTTGATTTTCCTTACTAGGAACATGTTTCGAGAGCTATTGTGCTCTCATCCTGGACAATAGCTCTCGAAACATGTTCCTACTAAGGAAAATCAAATATCTTGAGGTAATTTCAGTATAAATAATAAATATATTATATAAATCAAGAAACGGACTGTAGCAAAGAGTTTGAATATAATTATATATTCAACAAACACTTGTCGCAGTTCTTTTCTTGATATACAAATTAGAATAATTAAATACAGTATAGTATAAAGTAACACATACACACACACACACACAGTTAATTTCTGACAGATAGCAAGTGCTTTCCTACTTATTTTGTTAATGCCTCCTGTCCCTTGCTGCCATTTACCGTAGTGCTAATGTTGGCATATACTATACTACTATTTAAACCATTTAAGTAATTATAATAATTTTGAATACATATACTTCATCTTATACTCCTTTCTTGAACATTAAATACAAATATTTGTTAGTGAATTTTAATTTCAGAGCTTCTTTTAATTTACAGACACTGATTACCTTTAAACATTTTTTATATTCCTTAATGACACTGGGCGCCTCAAATGTAGTATATGCAATTTTCATACTTTTATTCTTTGGAAGTTATTTAATTCTATCTTACTACAAAAATATCAATGGTCGATTATGTTTATTATATCACAGAGCTGTTACACTTTAATAAACTCTACGCAGAATATGAGCTTAGTTCATTCGATTTTTCTCAATATTAGTTTCTGAAATTGATTGTTAATACAACCACCAATATAAAAATATCATTACTTCTTAAATTGCAATACACGATTATTTCTTGAGTGTAACTACTAACTAGTTTTCTTTCACAGCTGCAATCCAGTGACAACTGGTTTGTAGTACTTCTGTAAGACATTTTAATATTTTAGCAGCCAACTGTATAACATAGAGAGGACTCTATGTAATTCTACATAAACTGAAATGAATCTATTATCATTATTACAAGTCAACTTCTAAGAAATAATGATAAGAATGAACTTTTCAGACTATTATTTTCCAAGATAAAATTAGGACAAAATTTTATTTAGTCTATTAATACATTTTTCTCTAACAGTTTTTCTAGATTTTAAATAAAAACGCTTCTTATCAAATTTAATTTAATTTAATTTGTTATATAAACTGTGCATAATTTTTTACTACTAAATGTACTTTTTATTTCTCTCAATTGATCTCTAATCAATGTTTCTTTTTTACAAACATGAAAATATTATTATTAGTTCTCCAGATTTGTAATTTATTAAAGTTGTTGTATCTTCCCATTTGATTTTAAATATCAAATTTACATTTTACAGTTTTGATTTAAAGTGTCTCATGTAATTATATTTTGTAACATACGAGTAAAACGTCACAAACAGCATAATATATTTTATCACCTGACAAATTTCCTTACAGAAAATGTCAGTAACAAAAAACTTATATTAACAGGCATCTTTTATCCCACCATAATGTTTACAGACTTAAACAATATATATTTCTTTTTAATCCTAGTTATTTAATGTTTTGAATAATGAAGTGAATACTTGAAAATTTCTTTCCCACCTCACATTTTTTAGAAAGTAAATATCTATATTGTATTACTTTCTATGATATCCTAATACTTATCCCTAAGCTTGAGGAGTTTTTCTTTATAGCTCATGTAACTCATTTATCAAATATCATAATCTTTATAGTAAGAGTGCAATCTACTTGTTAATTGTTTATTCTTAAAAAAATATGCCTATATTGCATTGTGTGTATTTTCATTTTCCATCTTTAGTTATATCTTTATTTTCCAGCTTTATATACATATTAAAAAGTTTAAATAAAAGTTATAAAAACTCTATAATTTCATAACATTCACCATTCTTTACACAGAGTCGGTTGTGTCACATTTAGAGACATAAATAAATTACATTCCATACCACACTTACTGTCTCAAAGAAGATATGGAGGGTTGGACAGTTTTGTTGCATTCTCTCCTGTATAGATTTCCAGGTAGCATATCAGGCTGACTATCATGAGGATTGTTCAATAGAAACATGTTTGATCTGCGCAGCCGTGACTTTGTCGCCATGGCAACGGAATTCACTTGTTTATATTGTCTGTTTAAGTACTAGTGATGAGTCTGTCAAAAATATTTGCAGTTTGCTCTTTTCTAAGTGTTGTGACTGGGTTGAAAAATTGCACCTATGATATAAAATCCATCCAAAGATAATCTGCATGCCGTTATTTAGTTTTTGGCTGCTGAGGGACGTCAGCCAATGGAAATTTATATGAGAATGAAAGCTGTATATGGTGACTACAGTTATTCTCATACAGCAGTGGTTGAATGGTGCAGTAAATTTTGACAAGGAAGAGAATCCACTAAAGATTTGGCCCGTCCCGGACCTGGATGTGTTGCAGCATCAGATGAAAATGTGAGACAGCTGGGAAACTGCTTTACACGCAAATAGGCACATCAAAGTTAGAGAACTTTCTCAAATGCATCAGCATGAGAACTGTTCATTTCATCATTCATAGTCTTGGCTATCACAAAGTTGCTGCTCAGTGGATTCCATGTCTGCTTACTGATGAGCTGAAAAATTTGTGTTCGGCCTTATCATTACAGCATTTGATGCACTATCAACAACAAGGTAATGCCTTTCTACACCAAATTGTTGCCAGTGATGAGTCTTGGTGTTATCACTACGAACTAGAATCCAAACATCAGAGTATGCAGTGGAAGCATGCACAATCTCCGAAGGCAAAAAAATGTCCCAACCTTCGGCAGGAAAAGTAATGGTGACTGTATTTTTTTATTATCAGGGTGTGCTGCTCTTAGATTTTAAAGAACCTGGTGTCAACATCAACGCTGAGCGATATGCAGACAGCTTAAAATGCTTATGGGTCAGCATCAAGAATAAACGACTCAGGAAACTCACAAATGGAGTCATTCTTCTGCATGATAATGCTCGTCACCATGTAGCCCAGACGATTCAAGATCTGCTTGGTCTTACAACATCCACCGTACAGTCCCAACCTGTCCCCGTGTGATTATCATGTTTTTGGCTCATTAAAGAAATGACTAAAAGGATGGCGGTTCAAATCGGACACTGAGGTAGAGTTTGCTGTTAGTGAATCGGGGAATCTACAGATTAGTGCAACAGCGGGACTCATGCCTTATTGTTAATGGAGACCTCTTTTAAAATCGTTGAATAAAAAATGCATTACAGCCTCTATTGAACAATAGTGTTTCTATTGAACAATCCTCATATACTGCATAGAACTTTCAAGAAGCATTCACAGTTCATGTCTATAAAGTTGGAATACATTTGCAAACCATTTACTGTTAAACATTCCTTCAGTTCATCTTATTCCTTATTGGTTTCATCTATACTTTACTGATTTTGCAAGAGTTTCAGAGTAACTGTTGACTGGTAGTTCTTTGTCAGCAAGGTCTTCCACATGAGAGTTATGCATTTATTTAATGTATTCTCTTCCCAGTTCCTGGACATCTGTCACTGAATATTTATTAAGTATCTAAGCATTGGCAACGTTGCAGGGAAAACACTATGGATTTATAAAAGCAACAGTTCATATACATACACGGGCATACCAAAATAAACATTAATATGGGAAATAAGAAGTAAGAACTCAGTATAATCTTATGTTACCTGATTTGTAATATTTATAAAAGTAATTAAGAAATCTCATCATCAATTATTTTTATGCTTAATCAAGAGCAGCTGTTGTTATTTGCTATTCTAATTATAAAGAAGATCCCAGACATTTCTACAGAAATTTGGCTGTTTCTGAAATCCTCTGATGATTTATACCACTTTGCAGCAGCAGGTTACTGAAACACTCAAGCTATTTATGGCATGATGTCCTCACACCCCCTCCCCCCTTAAGCCTGTACCAAACTGGCAACTCCAGTTGGTGAGCTTGTTTCAATTTGCCTTAAGTTATAATCTGGCTTTCCATGGCATCTCCAATACTGTGCATAATATGCCTTTAGTGTTTTTCATGTTTCTGTATCTAGTGTCAAGTTCTTTTGCTTCTTGTATGACTCCTTTAGCAATCCATCACTTGCCCAATAAAATGGATGAATGTCCTTAACACACATCCTTGTCCTTCATTTTACAGACAATTAATGGTGATGAAACGTGGATTTATGGGTAATACCCAGAATCAAAACAGCAATCATCGCAGTGGAAATCACCAATTTCATTTTGATCAGAAAAAAGCACCAAAGATCAACATGAAGTCAATGTTGAATTGATTTTTTGACATCAATGGTGTTATCCACAAAGAAAGCGTTCTACACAGGCAGATAATGAATGGGCAATTCACCGTTTTGAGGTGGCTTTCAAACCAAGTTCGACAGAAGTGTTCTGAGATGGGCGAACCAACTGTGGGTGGTGCATTGTGAGAATGTACCAGCACACCCATCACTAATTGTGTATCAGTTTTTAACTTCTACAAACAAGACTATCGTTACCCACCCCTGTTATTCACATGAGACAGGACCCTGGGCTGTTTTTTTTTGTTCCTAAAAATGGGAACTCAACGGGAAAAAATATGACATGGTAGAGGAGATGCAAAAGATATTGCGGGACGCACTGAAGAAGCTGAGGCAAAATGACTTCCAGCTCTGTTTCCAAGTAATAAACTCTCATTGGGAATGTTGCAGCAGGTGATTACTTTGAAGAAGATATATTTTTCTATGTACATGTATGTGTGGTTTTTCATAACTACATTTTGGGAACTTTTGTGTAGCACGTTGAATATAATGAGGATTCTTTTGTTTTTGGATTTGACTCACCAGTTTTGTCTTCCTCTCAATGTTTCAGCATCCTTCTTCAGTAGTGTGGTGTCTCTTTTGCAGTCAAAATGAAAACGATCACTGCCTGAACAAATGCTAGATTCTTGAAGAAGACATCAGAGAAGAAGGGTGTCAAAATGTTTACAGGAAGACAAAAACTGATATAGTCTAACACAAAATCAAATGAGTACAATGGGTTCCAGAAACCTACAGCACACACACACACACACACGCGCACGCGCGCGCGTGCATAATTCCAGCTTTACTTACTAATTATTCCAGATAACAGCTGTACTAACCAACAGACCCAGAACAGGAAAAGAATAAATATTTACAATTAAAAAATTGTTTGTATTTAATTAAAAACAATATATATATATTTATATATACATATTTTCCAATTACCAACTGGGAAAATACTACAATGTAGAAATATAATTTTAATATAGTCCTGAAAAACGACCACAGAATATTCTGTCAATTTTTCTATAAACATGTTGAATGAGTAAATTCATTTCAGCATTGTTTCTTTACCAAAGATCTCAGTCTTTTCTGACACATGTTTGTTTAACTACATGCTTTACAAGCAAGACATATAATAAAGATACAATATAAATACATTCACAAACTTCAGAGTCTTTTTCATGATATCAGGCTTGTAAATTTCATATTATACAGTTCATATTATTTAGTTAAATCCAGAGTATTACTTTCTCCATCCCCCACACCGCATCCACACACATAAACATACAGACTACTTATATAAACAATACTACATATATATATATATATATATACACACACATATATATATACACACACATATATATATACACACACACACACAAACTGCAGGTATAACAGTCATTACAGTCAACTCACATCTCTGTTTACATTCAACTTGTTCAGTTTAATCTGCTATGCTGTAACTAATACATCTGGTGAAAATATAAGATCACACACGCGCGCGCGTACACACATCATTACTACAATGGAAATATGAAACTGTTTCCTTCAAGAAAATTTTCATTTATATATTAACTACAATTATACAACAAAGAAAAAAATACAACGATATTAAATAATAACTAACTAATATTTATCAGTGTAATGTTAATTATAATTTATGTAATCATCCTTAGCATTCAATATGCTTATTATTGACTGTAAGACGAAAGCCTAGTGAACAATATGGACATCTGAGTAATTTTTTAAAAGAGTAATCATTTTTTATGATAGTACAACTGATACATACAACTGTTGGCTGAAATAGGTATGCAAACTATCTGCAATAATATCACCATTCAGTTCACCACATTATACATTTATTTACAAATAATTTCATAATAAAGCACTAAATGAACTCTTGGCATGGTGTTGATTGCTGCAAATATCTTAATAGTCACATATCAGTAGTCTCATGATTTATGTAACAAGTGAGGCAAATTATGGCATAAGTACGTAGAATTTAATTTGGCGTATAAGTACAACTATCATACGTACAACTGTTGTATTAAGCAAAAAATATTTCTCCTCAACTGTCTTTGCTATGTCTTATGTTTATATAAGATGTGAGTCAACTGTATTTGTAAGTTAGCACTGTAGGATGTAATATTATGAAAATAATAATTATAACAAATACTTTTTCAGTAGCTTGAAAAAACAATTTCAAGTAAACCACCAAACTGTTCATGCACAGACACAAACATACGATTAACAATTTTCTTTATTTATAACATCAATAGTATAGGTAAATAATAACCCATACAACATAATAACTAAATATGTAATTGATATATCACTTTGAATATGTAAAACACGCACACACAAAATTTGTAACTCATTTCTTACAATTATAATGAATATAAAAGTAACAACTTTCTTACAAACAAAATTATAGTACCTGACATTTTGGCATTCACGAAAATATACAATGCTTTTTTGAAAAATACATACATCAGGTATCATAATTTTAATACTTGCATAAGAAAATAATAATTATCATCATTGTGTGTATGTGTGTGCACGCCCGGATACATGCACCCATATAATTCACAAAATATTGTTTACTTTAAGCATAGCTCTTTAAATTGCACACACACACACACACACACACACACACACACACACACACACACACACACACACACACACACACACACACACACACACACACACACACACACACACACACACACACACACACACACACACGTATATATTTTCTCTTATATTTAATTGGCTTTTTATTAAAAATACATCTTAACATTGTGCATTAGTATAATGTAACACATAGACCCTACCTTTTGAAATGAAATTCTGCAAAGAATTGCACAACACGTAAAATCAATTATGTCTTTATTAATCTAGTTACAAACGGTATAGTTTCACATCACATAATGATGAGTAAACACTGGAATACTAAATAATCGTAGACACATCTGCTAGTTTCTGTAATATAATGTAGTTTGATTAGGCATAATTCAAACTGGAGTTACTATGTATATTGTACTTTTACTATGAAGTATAAAAATGAAAAAATATTGTATACCTGTTATGCACAAATGATGTTCATTCCCAATGACATCACTTTAGGTATTTACTACTGAAAACTAGTCATATTTCTTTCAAAGATAACAAATAAAACCATTAAATCGAACACCATACTCTAAAAGATTAATCCAATTTCATCAGTTTCATAATACACAAAGTGTTACGACACTGGTATTAATAACATGCAAAAACTAACTGTTCACTATGTATCTCAAGAACAAAATGTTTAATGTCACATGCAGCTTTATTAGGTTTGTGAGATACATTTTTTCTGGCCATAACCTTGAAAATACCACACACACCTTCTTCAAATTATTAGTATCAAAATAAATTACAGACAGTATTCAAAAACAATTTACTGCTATGACTTTTAAATATTATATGACTAATTCATTGGTATGGAAGCATATATAAGAAAAACAGCACACCAATTAATTCTTACAAAATCTGAAGTTCTTTATCTATCATTATATAACTGTGCCAGTCTGAATTACATATTCAAATTTATAATTTTCTTTAACATCAAAGATTTACAAAGAGCTTTTCCAAAATGAACATTGTATTTTTGCAATTTAATTTTGAAGCAGGATCATTATTTTGTTAGACTCAGTAGCAAGGTAACAACAAAAACTAAAAAAGTAATTTACAAAATTTCACAAATAATAGCTAATTAATTTCATTTTCCGAGGAAGCTCTGTGCAGAATCTTCACATAAAGTCCATATAATGCTTGTTGATTTACTACTCAGATCATTTAATTCCATCAAATAAAAACTCACCTTCTTTTATTTCATTCAGTAAAACCGAGATTTACTCATGTCTATGATTTTAATTCTTGTATACAAAAACATTTACATATGTCACTATACAATTATATTTACTTGTAACTATATAATGACATAAAGCAAGGAAGAGTCCAAGTGACATGTAAAGAAATAGTACACCAAAACTCAATTGTTGTATTTTTCTTGAAAAAATCAAGACACTTTTTTACAGTACTTGTTTGTAATAAAGGATGGGGTCAAAGCAGAGAGCAACGAGACAACCAATTCGGAGGTTTCCTATGTGGTTCAGCAGCTTTCAGTTGATGCCCACCTTTTGGTGGATTGCTTGCATCCTAAAACATTAAGAAAATTCTGTTATTATTCTATACTACACTGATGCACTTTGGTTAGCAGTGCTAAGTGGCTGAAAAAAATTGGTGAATAATAAACACTACAGTTAAAAATTAGCCAAGCATAATGTAAACAATAACTGAATAAAAGGTAAGGCTGATTTAGTCATAACATTTATATTCAATTCCTGGATTTTGTTGTCCATGATTAACTAATTATAAATATGTAACTACTGACTCGGATCACTAATTTTTGTTGGTAAAAATGTTAACTTTTACCTTGTAGCCTGAACTAGTTTTCGCTTAATACACACCTTATCAGAGGCTGCCGCTAGGAGCGCTGTCTGTCTTGTTCTTGGTGATGGCGCCGTCGTTCAAAATATCGATGTTGAATGTGTGTGGTGTGATATGTTCAAATAGTATGTGTGATTGCATATTTCTAGTTGTTCAAAGTGTCTAGCTTTCGGCCTTTTGTGTGTACGTGTAGAATTTCCAAACCTAAACAGCAACATGGAAATTCTACACGTACACACAAAAGGCCGGACCCTAGATACTCTTGAACAACTAGAAATATGCAATCACACAAAAACACATAAAGACAACATCCTATACAAACAGACACAATTTAAATCACACATACTATTTGAACATATCACACCACACGTACAACATCTATCTTTTGAACAACGGCACCATCACCAAGAACAAGACAGGCAGCGCTCCTAGCGGAAGCCTCTGATGAAGCTTGTAATAAGCGAAAACTAATTCAGGCTACAAGGTAAAAGTTTTTCATTTTTACCAGTAAAAAATTAGTGATCCAAGTCAGTAGTTATATATTTATAATTATTTATATTCACAAAATCTCTTTTCTTTCATTCACAATAAATCAGGAAATGCAACACACACACACACACACACACACACACACACACACACACACACACACACACACACACACACACACACACACACACACACACACACACACACACACACACACACACACACACACACACACACACACACACACACACACAAAGAAAAGTGAAATTTTTAAAGATACACCATTCACAATAGGTAAATTCAGATACAGAAATTTTGTCTCATGTGTTTCTCAGCAATATAAAATATCGTTACGTATCTGGTTATTAATACATACATGTGTTGGCTATCAATATGTGAAACAATGTTACTGCCGCCACAATGAGGTATAATACATAATAGAATATCTTGCTGATTGTGTCATTTTCTACTCATCAGATTCAAATTAGGAGTAATACAGCTGCAATTAACATAATACTCTCGAAGGTCTCATGAATCAACAATCACACAAACACATTCCAGAATGTTGTGGCAGATGGTAAAAAATTGAGTAAACAGCCTGCGGGGATATTGATTATTAAGTCATCCACTACTCAGACAGTGGCTTCAAAGGCAAGAGTGACAAATATGAGTCAGTAAGCTCTTTTACAGTGATTAGTGCATTAACAATGACCAATGTTTAGCAAGTATCAAAATGTTTATTTATTTTGGGGCTCAGTACATTTATTGAATAATTATTTGTTATGAATAATGTGTAACAGATGGTGTCGTGATTCACAAATTGACTGTTATCTTATGAGTCCAATTTCTGACAGTATAAAAAAATAATGATTGTGTTGAATTCTCTTGCATTTAATTATTCACCATAACCAAAGATGTCTATCAAATAACATTTATCTTTTCACCACAAAAAACATATCATCCTTGTATGTTTAAGTGTTTACACCAAAGTATGGTTTAATTTACGCATGTGAAATTCAGATAATTTTTAAGGGAAAGATTAAAAAGATCACATCTGGTTACATTTTGAAAAATTTTTCACCTCAGCAGAAATGATAAAATAATCCAACTATGTGAACTAAAACAATTTGTGATTTCTCACAATCTCAAAAGCCGTTGGACCTGCAAGAACCATTCGGCTTATAACATCAGTTGCAATTGCTCTGTCTCTGTTCAATTTCACTATCCAAACTTGGTGACCTGTGGTTAATTAAAAAAAGAACTGTTTTTCTGACAATAATACTACACTAAGGATGATAAATGTAGGCAGGTAGAAGGTTACTTGACTCATCTCACAAACATGGCATACTATTACAGATAGTTGTCAGTGGTACTACGATCCCCCTATGGAAGTTGTTTCAGGATGTCTCGTACTATTAAACTGAATCCACTGGCTATGTGTAAGTTAGTAAGTTTTACTTGACTGCATACTTTTAATTATGCAAATGCTATAAATTGTCATGGAGCATCAAGTGAGTTTGAATTTCTATTTCACTGAGTTTTGATAAGACTGAATTGATGACCTGAGAGAGATGCTCTACAAACTCATGCACCTTATCTTCAATTGATTGAGCCCAGGGTTCATGTTACAAGAAGCCACAATTACCAAGCATTTTAATTTTTTGTTACCTTTCACATTAAGCGATCATTAGGCGTTAACATTATAATATAGTGCTGAAACATTGCATTTTCAGCTTCTTGTACAACTGTGTAAAGTCTGTGTTGTGAGTTTGTTGAGATTTGTTCTATATTCTTTGCCAATCAACAACATGAGCTTTTCTTTCACCTTGTAACAGTCTTCTGGTGAGAAAAGGTATTTTATAAATATTGAATTCACAAAACATTCAATTCCCATGTGATGTGAAAAGAATGAACCAAATATTTATGATTAATCGCTTTAATCCTTCTGCTTTGAGTGCAAAAATAATTTTTAATATCTTATTATTTATCCATGTAAACTAATGGAATTCAGTCATCTGACAGGATGAATCTGTCTGCGTATATATATTGGAATGATACATATTTGCATATTCGCTCAGGGTAGTTTATTTGTACATATAAAATAAATATAAACACTTGTACATAGTTTTAAAATTGTGCATACAGGAAAGGACAATTCTTAACGATGAGTTACTTGGTAACTGAGGGGTGGCAAACTGCATGTGTGTGTGTGTGTGTGTGTGTGTGTGTGTGTGTGTGTCACATCACCTGATCTAGGGAGGACAACAATAGTCTTTGTGTACAGTGTTCTTAACTTGTGCCAGTTCAAACACGTAGAAAATACAATTAAATATATTTATTTTATAAAAATTTGCACTCTGACATTACATAAAGCAAAGTGAGTGAATGATTTCATTTTGAAACGTGCAAAATGACACATGTGTAGATACAATTTGAAGGTAAAGGGTAAACATAACCGAACTAGAAACAAATTAATTAATTACTCAGTTAATTAATATGTAATGAGCAATTAATTGATATCTAAATAAAGACAGAAATATCACAAATCGCATGATTCTATTAGTTCGCACAGGAACACTAACGATGAGTGAGAAAATACGAAAAAGTGATATGAGAAAACCGACACGCTGACCCAAAAGTGTACATGTCTGAAATGGTCGTAGACAGGCCTTCAGTATATAACCCTGTATGATTCTGAATGAAAGGACACACGCTAATAATTTGTTCACGGGGAGACTATGTCAGTTTGCTATGCAACGTAGTACAGACGCTAATAATTTGTTCATGGGGACACTATGTCAAATTGCTCTGCAAAATAAAACAGATGCCAATCATTCTAAGACGGGGACACTCTGTTCAACGGACAATTTTGACAACAGACTCCAGCACCAGGAACATCATCAAGGAGCAAAACGCAACTCACACACGCCACAGTAACTTTAAGTGAAAAACAGGTGAAAAATGAACAATTATTTTTTATAAACAAAGACAGTAAATGAGTAAAATCATGGTACAAAGAAAAGACGAAATAAATAATTGTACATACTGTAATTACAAAAATTTAAACAATATAATTTAAGGATGTAATTGTAATATCTGTTTTCAAGTAATTGTCTAGTTAGTTGAAATGGGTGCACAATATTTAATATTTACTGAACTAAAGTAAATATTATTTCTGATTAAAATACTACAAATAAACTTTTGATTTTTATAATAAATATTTAATTGATATGAGATTTGCAATATTGGAAATAATTACTTTAATTTTATATTGTAATGTCAGGCAGCCAAGTAATTAAAACAATTTTATACTTGTTTTTTTTTAACAATTTTATAATTGTTTTTATATATGTGTTTTATGTTTGGTATTTACATGTTCATATCTGTTTGCATATTATGTATGTGTAATTTATTATGTGTATACTACAACTAATACATGTAAAACAGCTTCAATTAAAAGGAAACTTTTAATACAGATTTCTTTTTTAATTTTTAAAGAATTTCTTTCTTATAAATCAATGTTTTATTAACATTTATTCTACACCACAAAATCTTTCTCCTCCCTTTCACAAAAAAATTATTGTGCAACAAAAGGGACTTAACGTAATGAACACAGAAATCCCACAACCTAGCTGGTAAGTTATTTGATAGTTACGTCGAGTACTCTTCCAATACATCATATAAAAATTGTAATGTTGAAATATATATAGACACATACTGTGACCGAGTGATTACCCATCAAAATTACATGGGTTTAACTATAGTGGCAGAAATACATTAGTGTATCACTGGCCTTAAAGTTATTGTGATGGCAGTATGTCAGTTTAAATCAAGGTTGAAGTCTACTCTGCAATACCAGTGTTGCATTACTTTACTTACGACAGTCTAGGAAACCTAGAATTTAGTTAAGTCAGAGGATGTTTTGCTGTACTGCCTCTAAAGTTTTATCCCTTTGGAGAGATAATCATTGACCCTCACACAGTGTGTTTTGCATTACAGTCAGTCAGTACAGGAAAGTCCCATAGTGGTACAGAAATCTTGATAATCATCTGTTGATATGACATTTGGGCTATAGATTATTACCCAAATAATTATTATTCCCTTGTCAGAGCCCAGAAAAAAAACTTGTATTTGATTATAGTACTTCAGATTTTTGAAGTACCCAAAATTGAAATGTATCACATGAAAGTGTGGTACAGAATTGCTCTGCTATCTGCCTCCATAATTATCAATAAGAAAACAGCCTAGTGTTTATCATTGTCACGGAAAGTTGTATTTGCTTATATTATGTATTTTTGTGAAGTTAAGTTTGTGGTGTTTTGTGACTGCTGACATGCCTGATTTGAATGACCAAAAAGTTTGTGTTAAAATTTATTTTACATTTGGGAAGACAGCAGTGGAGACACATTAAATGTTGAAAGAAGATTTTGAAGGTGAGAGTAAGGACCAGATTCAAACCTACAAGTGGTTTAACCATTTCAAAATATCTGTATGGAGAACCATACATGACTTCCATGTTCTAAGATTTATATTTAAATCATTTTCGAAATAAAATATTTACATAGAAACTACTTCTTTCTACTTACTGCTTCAGCCTTAACCACAGTACTGTGGTCACTAACGTATACCACCTCACGTTATCGCACTCGATTTTCACTGATGATGGAAGCCGATGGCACTGTAGAAATGTCTGGTTTTGCAGAAAACTTTGGTATACGGCCAAACAGGACGGGAAGGAATTTTAACAACAAACTACTTCATTGTTGCCGATAACGTAGTACATATATAAAAAATTATCCTCTCCCCTTCACTATAATTTTCATTTATAGAAAATTACCCCCACCCCCGTTCAACTAGCCTCTTCATTTATAGATATTTCATCTATGTTTCTACAGTGGATTATTAAGATCTTCTTATCAGGATACTTTATTTATCAAAATTAAGTACTTTACTCTTGTTACAACAAAAAATGTTTCAGGTAAACTACCCTTTCCCCCTAACCGATCTTCACCAAAATCAACAGACCTTGAGTCCTCTACAACTCAGGCACATGTGTAAAAAATTATCTGATTCTGTTTGAATTTACGGCAGTTATCGTTCGTCATAGAAAAAATTACCCATGTTAAAACATAAAACGTTGCAGGTAAACAACCCCTTTCCCTACACCGATCTTCAACAAAAACAATAGGTCTTGAGAACTCTACAATTCAGGGCTGTATGCAAAACATTATTTGATTCTGTTTGAATTTGTGGCTGTTATCGTTTGCCACAGAAAATCCCCCTTGTTAAAACAAAAAACGTTACAGGTAAACTACCCCTTTCCCTTAACCGATCTTCACCAAAAACAATAGGTCTTGAGAACTCTACAATTCAGGGCTGTATGCAAAAAAGTATTTGATTATGTTTGAATTTGCGGCTTTTATCGTTTGCCATAGAAAATACCCTTGTTAAAACATAAAACGCTGCAGGTAAACTACCCCTTTCCCTTAACCGATCTTCACCAAAAACAATAGGTCTTGAGAACTCTAATTCAGGGCTGTATGCAAAACATTATTTGATTCTGTTTGAATTTGCGGCTGTTATTTTTTGCCATAGAAAAATATCGGTATGGAGAACCATACATGACTTCCATATGCTAAGATTTATATTTAAAATCATTTTCGAAATGAAATATTACCATAGAAACTACTTCTTTCTACTTACTGCATCAGCCTTAACCACAGTACTGTGGTCACTAACGTATACCACCTCACGTTATCGCACTCGATTTTCACTGATGATGGAAGTCGATGGCATTGCCGAAACGTCTGGTTTTGTAGAAAACATTGGACTAGGGCCAAATATCCCGGGAAGGAATTTTAACAAAAACTACTTCTTTGTTGCCGATAACGTTGCACACACACAATATGCATAAAATTAATGGCTTGTATAAGTTAGTGATTGATCTCCATTAAGTAGTGCTCAAGTTTCCAAAGTTTTAATATTATGATGTCCGTAATTAAAACATCAGAGCAGGTTTATTGTGTATGAGGGTACACTGTGGACAAAAATTTTCAACATTTCCTATTGAGCGTTGCTTAGAGTAAAGCTGCGAATCTACAGTGTATGTTTCACAGAACAAACACGCGGAAAAGAAGGAGCGCTCTTAAGTCACTCATGGACTCTCAGCATCTTGCAGAGGGTTCATTCCCTAAAGACGAAAAGTCTGTCTATGAGTCGTTCCTCTGTAAACACGTGCAGTTACACTGCCCAGCGATCCACAGGAAGCAAATCGCTATCCACGCTGGACACTTTTTCGGCTTGCACGTGTTATGTTGGTATGGGTTTCGGCACTTACCATTTAAAAAGCGTGCAAATGTAAGAAAATAAACATGAGTGAGGCCAGAAATAAAGCGAATTGTGTGTGTGTGTGTGTGTGTGTGTGTGTGTGTGTGTGTGTGTGTGTGTGTGTGTGTGTCTTCCCTGCCTTTTTATTGCGGTAGTCATAATAATAAAATGGAAACGTAAACATTACATAACTGAGATATGCTTGCCTGCCACGAACGATATATTATTTTATACATGTATATTAACTCATACATGATTTACATTAAAATGAAAAAATTATAATTTTATTGCCTGGCAACAAAATTATTTTATTTTTAACAATTACCATAGTTTCAAAAAGTTTAAATGAATTTTCAAGTACTTTACTGTTGTTAAAACGTAAAAGGTTGCAGGTAAACTACCCCTTCCCCTTAACCGATCTTCACCAAAATCGAAAGTCCTTGAGATCTCTACAATTCAGGGACGTATGCAAAAAATTATTTGATTCTGTTTGAATTTGCGGCTGTTATCGTTTGCCATAGAAAATTACCCTTGATAAAAAAACGTTGCAGGTAAACTACCCCTTTCCCTTAACCGATCTTCACCAAAAACAATAGGTCTTGAGAACTCTGCAATTTAGAGCTGTATGCAAATAATCTTTTGATTCTGTTTGAATTTGCGGCTGTTATCGTTTGCCATAGAAAATACCCTTGTTACAACATAAAATGTTGCAGGTAAACTACCCCTTTCCCTTAACCGATCTTCACCAAAATCAATAGGTCTTGAGAACTCTACAATTCAGGGCTGTATGCCAAACATTATTTAATTCTGTTTGAAGTTGCGGCTGTTATCGTTTGCCAAAAAAAAAATTACCCTTGATAAAAAAAAAACCGTTGCAGGTAATCTACCCCTTTCCCACAACCGATCTTCACCAAAAACAATAGGTCGTGAGTACTCTACAAATCAGGCCTGTATGCAAAAAATTATTTGATTCTGTTCGAATTTGCGGCAGTTATCGTTTGCCATAGAAAAAAAATCTACAGACACAGACACACACACAGGCACTTTTTGAAAAACGACTTTTTTCATGTTTTGAGTGTAGTACTATCAGAATCTGCAATAATCTCGAACACGATTTTTTTTGCCATCACCATACTTCCATTCCTTAAGGAATATGGAAGTAAAAATTACCCTTGATTAAAAAAAAGTTGCAGGTAAACTACCCCTTTCCCTAACCAATCTTCACCAAAAGCAATAGGTCTTGAGTACTCTACAAATCAGGGCTGTATGCAAAAAATTATTTGATTCTGTTTGAATTTGCGGATGTTATCGTTTGCCATAGAAAAAAAATCTATAGGCAGACAGATACACAGACACTTTTCGAAAAATGACTTTTTCATGTTTTGAGGGTAGCACAATCAGAATCTGCAATAATCTCGACCTCGATTTTTTTTTTGCCATCACCATACTTCCATTTCCTTATGGAACATGGAAGTAAAATGGAAAAATGGCAGAACGTCCATTGAAGATGACAAACAGTCCGGGCATCGTTAACTGGCTTCATCAGCACAAACATCACCAAAATTTCTGAAAGTTTGTAAACCTTCAGCTTTATGATACAGGACTTGTTACAGAATTTTGTTGGAACAACTTGGAATGCATTGCTTGCAACAAAATTTGTGCCCTGTCTCCTAATGATTGATCAGAAAGAAATTAGTTCATATGTGCTGGGAGTTCAAAGAATATTATGAAAATGACCCAAACTTATTACTGGTGATGAAATATCGGTTTATAGGTATGACCCAGAAACAAAACAGCAGTCATCTCAGAGGAAGTTACCAAGTTCACCAAGACCAAAAAAAGTGCGCCAATTTTGCAACAACACGAAGTCAATGCTGATTTGATTTTTGACATCAATGTGCTATTCCACTGTGGTGCTTTGAGGTGGTTTCAAAAACAAGTTTGATGGAAATTATCTAACATATATCCAACCTATTGTGGATGTTACATTATCATGACAAAGCGCTAGCTCATTCATTGCTCATTGTGCATCAGTTTTTAACTTCTACAAACATGACTTACCATTCCCCACCCCCTGTCATTATTACAATTACCATGTCATTAGTCACCTGATGTAGCCCCTGTGATTTCTTTTTGTTCCAAAAATGAAAATAAAGCTCAAGGGGGAATGATACGGCATGGCAGAGGAGACTCAAAAGGTATGACTGAAGAGGCTGATGGAAAATTACTTCCAGTAGTGTCTCCAACCAGTAAGTAGGGAATGTTGCATCAATGCAGCAGGTGAGTACTTTGAAGAAGATTCATTTTTTGTTTGTTTCTTAAGCATTCGGTTATTAATACATACATTTTGGTAACTTTTGGGTAGCAACTTGTATATAACAATTGGGCTGCTTTGCATAATAATTAATTGCACTTCATATTAAGATATGTAATTATGTATGAGCAGTACCATAAGGGTGGTTAGTAACAGCATTCTATGTAACAAAGTAATTTGAAGACTGATTCACTGAGTGGCTTTCTGATGTTATAGACAAGAAGTTAATTTCTATTGATAACCAGAAGAGTATAATTTCTTATATTCAGTTTGAAAGCTTGTATAATTCCAGACATATATTTAAGTAACATGGCCACCACATTGGTACTATATTACTGCAGTAAGTGCATTTAAGATCATGTTTTTCCAACTGCAAGTTGAGAGAACATGTTTTTAAACTTATTTAGAAAGCCTGCCACTCTCCTCTCTGCTGGAATGATCATTGTTTATAATCTGTGCTCGCTCCTTAGTTATACAGGCATATGTAACTTTTGTTGTGGGAGTAGAAGGGTTGTTGAATTCAGAGCATCAGGCCATGAGTCATGACCTAATGACTGAAGGAAGATGATGATGTTAAATGGTAGCTCTGTGCTGATTGTTTGAACTGTTTATATTTTTTATCTTATCTGGTCCTCTTAAAGCGAATATTTTCTATAACTGGCAGTGTGGTTTCTATTTACAGTGCACTGGCTGCAAAGGTATCCTTAGATTATGTGCATTTTAGTGCCATAAGATTGTATGTATTGTAACGTTACATAACCCATGCCCAAAAATGATAACATAATCACCCCACTCTAAAGGTCAGAAATGGGTATTATGTACCTAGCTATAGATTACTTTGTACTACAGAACACTATAAACTATAACTAAGTGACATATAGTGTACATAGTGAGAAAGTAAGTGGTTTAAAAGGAGCATCTCACAGATTTATACTGTAGATGGAGAAACAATTAACTGTAGCAGTAGACTATATTGCTGCTGACAAATTTTGTATTTTGTATAATTTGTATTGTGTAGGCCACAAAGATTTTGTACCTAGGTATAATTTTATGTTTAATATAATAATTGTGTTTAAATATAAGATAACCCAGGGTTAGATATAAAATAATAATAAAATAAAATAATACTGTATGAGTAAAGTGGCAGAGGAAAATAGTTTAGTGTAAGGATACTATAAGCAAATAATAAATAAATACAATTGAAGGAAATAAAAATATTAAAGACCTATGTATAAATTTAAGAGGAAATAGAAGAAAAAACCTTATATAAATTAAATTGGATTATAAACAAAAGTTAAAAAGGATTATTTTTATATAAATAAGAAATAAATTTATAATAATTAAAAACAGCCTATATACTCAAAAGTATATAGATTCACCAATAAAAAATCATAAAAAATTCTTGGTTACTAACAGTAACCAACTAACAAGATATAATTTAATTGTTAAAACGATTGGGAAAAAGAACGTTTGAAAAAAGTGTAATGCCTATTTAAATTTGAAAAAACTAATGAATACTTTTGGAAATAGTGCGAAATTGAATAAAAATTAAGGAGTGATGTCCACCTTATGTTAGAACTCCTTCAAGTATCAACATTCACGTCCTTTATTCGATGAAACTTTGAAATAATCCAACTACCAGGTCAGGCCTAGTTTGACTGCACTTCAAGATTTTTGGTGAGACCGTATCTTGGAAAAAATTAACTAAATTACAAATCAACTATAACTTCAACACTAGAAACAGCACGATACAAGTAAACACTTCAAGAAAAGAGGTGAAACAAACTTTATTAAATTTTGTTAACCAAAAAACCTTCATAACGGATCTTTGTGCATTTTCAGCATCCATTTAAATAATTTTGTGTTTGTAGTAAAGAACATAACCTATACTCTAGTGGATAAACCCGGAACTACATACTAAAGAAAAAACAAATATAATCTATTTTTCTTTGTAAAGCTTAGTATTTTATTATTCATTTCTGACTGTCTCATAACACAAAGAACTTACCATTAACCCTGGGAAATTAATAAATTAATTCTTTATTGTTTTAATATTTTATCAAGGATAAAAAATATTTTGTTATAATTTCTATGTTTACCAAATAAGATCGAACCAATTTTGTGTTGACGGGGAGAATCGATTATAACTTTTTGTATTGGGAGAAGATAAAAATCAGTGTATTTAATAAATAAATACCCTGAATACTTTGTTATAAATAATAAAATGTGTATTATTTCTCGTAGAGGGTAGTTGTTACAGAGTTTCAGGAGACTAAGAAGAGGACGAACAGCCGGAAAAATATTACCGACAATTGGTGTTAATTTAACCTCAAATTGGGTTGCAGATGTCAAAATCAGTTGGTCTCATGAGCGGCGAAAATTTAAATTAAGTAATTGTATATTCCAGGGATAATACCCTTGGTCCTCTCTCTCCTAACTACGGTCAAACAACTTCATTGAATTCTCCCAAATCACACATACTCGATTTACGTTTTTTTATTTCTGTAAACATAAATTATAACTGACACTGAACATTTGCAAATACAATCAATAAAGGATTAACATTGACTCTCATGAAAGCAAGATTTTCGAAGAGCCATTAAAAATTAGATTTAATTAACGATCATAAACACATATAAAAAAGAGAGAATTCAACAGGAGAGAGACGTTACAAAATGACGCTAACAACGTGGGGCTTATAAAATAAAGAAATATTATAGTGACGATTGCAAAAAAAAGGCTCTGAGAGAATTTACCGCGAGAGAGACATTACAAAATGATGCTAACAACGTGGGGCAAATAAAACAAAGTTTCCATTAAGTCAAGTACTATTTAGGCTCAGAGAAACATTCACCGCGGGACGTTACAAAATGGTGCTCAACGTAAAAGGGCTTTAATTGGGAAAGAAATTTGGAGATATTCAACCAAATAATATAACAAAAAACCTAATTATCGTCGGCAGCTATGAGAAAACAAGAAATGCATAATGCCAGAGGCAGATCGAAGAAGAGGGCAGAAGACAAGGAGAAGGAAGAAGGGGGACAGGAACAAGAAATAGAAGTAATCACAGACAGTGAAATGGAACAACCAACAGGTGATAAAGAAGAAACCGAAGTAGTCACAAACACGGAAAAAGAAAGAGTTGAAGAGGATGCCCAAGGGGACCAACAAGATACAGCGGTAGCCAGAGAAGAACCCAATTGGCAAGACATGATGAAATTTATGGCTGAACAATTTAGGAAACAGGAGGAAACTTCAAAGGAACAAAATAAGCAAACCAATGATAAAATAGATGAAAATTGTAGGAATCAGGAGGAAAACTCAAAGCAAACCAATGAGGAAAATAAGGAGAACTTTAGGAAACAGGAGGAACAAAACAGACAAACCAATGAGAAAATAGATAGTATTCAGGAAAGTTTAGTAAAACAACTCAATGAAAAAATTGAGACCATTCATGGAGATATCAAAGAGACCATGAATGAACAAAACCGTAAAATGGAGAGTTTCAATAAGGAGTTAAGGGAAAATCTAGAGAGTAAAATTGAAATGGTCAGTAATACACTTAGCCAAAGAGTAGATGAGTACAAGGAGGAAACAGAAAATAAAATAATAGAAACCAATCAAAGATTAGATAAAACTGAAGAGAAGATGGAACAAATTAAAACAGGAATAGATGCCCGAATGGACCGAGAGGAACAAAGTAATCAAGTTCGTATAATGGCCATACGCCAAGAAAATAATGACCAGTTAGATAGTGTAAAAAGCAGTCTAAAAGGTAAATTCACAGATTTTCACGAAACTGTAGAAAATGTCAAGAATCAGTTCCATAGCCAAGTAGAGAAATTAGATAATTTACAACAACTACAAACAAACTTACAAGGGGATGTAGATAGAATGGGTTCCAGATCTACATGCAACACTCAACATGCTATCCAAGATAGTAGGGAAAGTGTAAACTTTCGGGATTATCGAAGAAACCCACTCGAATTTTTAGGGAGAGTAGATGAAATTTTGAATAGGTCAAAGGAGAACCGATGGAACATGATCAAAGGATATTAGATGAATCTTTCAAAAACATTAACGATAATTGGTGGACTGTAATCAGGAACGAGGTGTGTGATTATGGGAATTTTAAAACAATGTTCAAACTTAAGTACTGGTCGGAGTCAGTGCAAAACATTATTAGAGATGATATCTGTCATGGTAGGTATGACCGCAATATAGGACAGACACCTACTGCTTATTTTTTGGGGAAGGTGTGTGTGGCAAAATATTTAGACCCAAAGATCCCTGAAGAGTGTTTGGTGACCAAAATTGCGTATCACTTCGAGGAAAAGATTATCAGTGCTCGATTAAGCGATCAAATAAAAACCATTGGAGGTATGGAAACGCTACTAGAGAATTATGAGCAAGAATCATATTACAGGAGGAGTAGATGGAGGTCATGGAATACAGAGGAGCGGAAAAATGAACCACCTAAAGATAATCGACCAAGAGTGAATTATGTTCGTGCCAATAATAATTATTATAATAACAGGTATCGAGGAAGAGGGCAAAATTATAACAATCGAAATTATAGAAATGATTCTTATCAGAGAGAAGGTCCACAAGGAAGTAGGAGTGAAGAACAACCTAGATTCAGAGCTAGTGAGGAAGAAAGAAGGCCAGTAAACAATACTCAACATAGTGAAAATGTTGAACCAAATAATAATAATGACGGAAATGGGGGAAACGGGTACCAGCAGTGAGAAGATGTGACTGCCCGTCACTGCTAGAAACAACCGGGCACAGAATTTACCACAGACCTAATCATAATAGTAAATTAACAAGACCAATAACAATTATCAGAAATCATTATTTAAAGGATATACAGGCGGAGTTAATAGAAGAAAAAGCAATTAAAGAGTCATCACAAAACAATGATATAGTTTATATACAAATAAAATTAAATGGAGTGTTAGCAGAGGCCATGATTGATACAGGAGCAAATGTTTCAATTACTGATCAATTAGAACTTGACCGGATTACTGAACTAACTACTGAGAGAATACCTACTTTACCAATTAATAATTTAACAATTACTGGCGCCACCAGGAAGCAAAATAAAACAATCAGAAAACAAGTGTCTTTGAATGTTACTACTAGTGGGATAGGAATACCTATGGGATTTTTAGTAGCTAAAGGGCTACCTTTTAGGGTGTTAATAGGGTGTGATATGCTACGGCGACACACTGCCGTTATAAATCTGACCAGTGGTATAGTAACACTGAGCACAGAAGAAAGTGAGTTAGCGGCTGAGATAATTGGTAGCCAAAGTGCCCCTCAGTGTCCGAGCTCATTCTATATTAGGGAGGATAATAGATTAACCCTAGGTAAAAATACAGAAGTAACAGAATCAAAGATTTGGCAAGAGAAGATAGAAGAAATCATAGAGTTTCAAGATAGGCAGGCCCAGGAAATAATTAAAGTAGAACAAAAACAACAGCTTATAAAAATTTATAATAAATATAAATCAGTATTCTCGGATTCACCTGGAAAAGCAAAAAACTTCCTGTGTGAACTAAAGTTCAGAGAAAATGTAAATTTTAATAAACGGTCATATCCCATTGCTCAAGCTTTGAAAGAAGCAGCAAGAAAAGAAATTCAAAGAATGATATTAGAAGATATAATTGAAAGAAGTAGTTCTCCGTATACTAGCCCATTGGTAGCTATACCGAAGAAAGATGGTCAAGTAAGACTATGCCTTGATGCTCGGGAGCTGAATAAAATGCTCATTAACGATCGCACGTCTCCAGGTGAGATTGAAGAAATAATGAAAAAGTTCTATGGATGTAAGTACATGAGTACTTGGGATGCAGTCTGTGGATATTGGCAAATAGAGTTGCACCCTAACAGCAGACAATATGTTGCTTTCATATTCGAAGGACGAAATTATCATTTTAAACGTTTGCCTTTCGGATTGGTAAATTCTGTGGCCGTGTTCATCCAATGCATGGATCAAATTTTGGGTAAGGAAGTTTTAGATTTTACTACAATATATGTGGATGACATATTAATTACTTCTTGTACATGGGAGGAGCATTGTAATAGAGTGAAAACAGTGTTAAATAAACTGTTACAATATAATATAACTTTGAAACTAGATAAATCTAAATTTATCACACATGAATTACCATTTTTAGGATTCATTCTGTCAGCTACTGGAATTAAACCATCTCCTGAGAAAGTAAAGGCTATCCAAGATTTCCCTAAACCAAAAAACTTAAAACAATTACAATCCTTTTTGGGGATCTGCAACTATTATAGGAAATTTCAACAGGGTTATTCAGAAGTAACAGCCAAATTCCAATATTTACTTTCAAAGAAAAACAAGTGGAAATGGGAAGAAAATTAAGACAATAATTTTAAGATAATAAAAAATAAATTTCTGGATAGCATAATGCTACACCACCCAAATTTCAATAAACGTTTTTTCATAAATTGTGATGCTAGCAACATTAGCCTTGGAAGTGAACTATATCAGGAAATGAGGAAGGAAATCATTGGGTCATCAGTTTTGCAAGCAGAGTACTGAGTAGTTGTGAGAGGAATTATACAGTAACTGAAAAAGAACTGCTGAGTGTTGTGTTCTCATGTATAAAATTTTGAACATTTATATTGGGATACCCAGTAACCATAAGAACTGACCATAGGTCAATTTCATTTTTAAAAAACTGTAAACTTAACCGCGGTAGACTCAAAAGATGGGTGTTAATACTTCAAGAGTATAATTTAGACTGGGAATATATCCCGGGTAAGAAGAATGTAATAGCAGACCGATTGTCACGGATTAACCTAGAAAAAGGAACTTGTGAAGTAGAACCAGAGAGTATTGGAAAGATATATTACATTATCAAAGTGAAAAAGGAGTTACAAGATATAATTAGTAAAATAAAAATAGATCAGAAAATGGACACCAAATTAATAAAAATTAAAGACAGGATATTACAAAAGGATCCTATAATAACAAAATTTTTCTGTGTTTATGAAGAAATCCTTTTTATCCGTCCAACCATTGAGGATCATGTGTGGAAAATGTATGTACCAGAAGCAACGGAAGTAGCCCTAATAAAGGACTACCATGAAAGATATGGTCACATGGGACCACTCAAAGTCATTAAAGCTTTATCTGAACACTGTTATGTAAAAGCAATAAATAAGAGAGTAAGATTAATAGTGAAAAACTGCAACATATGCCAGCTAGTAAAAATAAATAATGAAAAGAGAACTGGAGCTATGATTACCATAAAATCTAACGGTAAACTTGAGAAAACATTCTTAGATATATGTGGACCTTTTCCCAGAAGTGGAGGGAGACATAAATTTAAATATATAATAATTATATTTGACCATTATACCAAATATACGAAACTTGAAACTCTACTGTTCAAACTTTGTACTTTATTTATCAGCTGTGCGCCGTACCACTGCAATGCGACACGCGCGGATGACGTCACTTGCTTATCAAGCACTGCCGGCAGTCAGCTTTACTGACGGTAGACAAGTTAGTTTTAGTTTATAACCAGACTCCGAGCTGTACTCTCGTTAAAAATCTCTCTTCCAGCCGCGGCTTCTGGATCATTCAATTATTTTCATGTATCGTACTCACTAATTTATTCAGACAACCTGCGTCCATTTACTATGGACTGCGACTTCTTTCAAAGCTAATTTTACGGGCGTTATGGCCTCAAAACATCCGCACGTGTCGACAATGGTCTATAAAATTTAACGATTCAATAAATGCATATCATACAACAGAATTACAGTCCACTTCTTTTCGTCTAAAACCCAGCCTTTTCTACATAGCGTTTTTGGAACAACTCAAGATTCTCAAGAGCTTCCAATGTGCAACATTTTTGGTCCTCACGGGCAGGATTTCTTATTTTTGGTCCACAAGCGACCGCATTTCTTTGTCCGCAGCGACAGCATTTTTGGTCCTCACGGGATGGATATCATATTTCAACATTTTTGGTCCAACCGAACCGGATTTATTCTCGCCCTACGGGCAGCATTTCTTGGTCCACAAGCGACCGCATATTACTTTGGCCTTACGGGCATTTCTTGGTCCTGAGTGACCACATTTTCATCCACAAGCGACACCATTTTCGTCCTGAGCGACACCATTTTTGTAAATTACATCACAATCAACACGACAAGATTCGGCGGAGCAGTAAACCAGAGACGACGGGACACGGCAGGACAGCATTTGTGATTTCACATAAAAAAGTTCCACAGCTTTAAATTATGGAGGGCTACAACATAAGGCGTCATCTGACCAGTACAGACAGGAGGTGCAACAGCTCCTAACAGGATCGAGCAACGGGATCGAAGCCAGCTTCATCACGTCTGGAGCAACGTCCACGTGACTATGAACTTTTTACTCATACTTAGCGTTTCAAGCAATATTTTATATTTAGCAGTTATTTTTTAACACCCTTGTATAAACACACACCATCATTACACAATACAAGTTAGTAAGTGGTTGGCAGTTCATTGTGAGTTCAAACATTAAAGATAAAAATATATGTTACTATCATTTAAGTTCATGATTTTAATAATTTTTAATTGCCAACAAAGTTTGATTAATAGAGAGAGTAAGCATATATTCTAGCAAGTATTATGTTCATATAGATAGCGATCGCTAGCTACCGCAACATATTCAGATTATGAAAAATTGGGTTTATGGTTCACATGCTCTATGCTCAAATTCTTCCAAAGTATTTTTTCTTTTTTCTTAAATTGTAATAATGGCAGATGTAAAGGCTCTAATAAAAAAACGAGGCACAATTAAAGCCTCAATATCCCGCGTAAATACTTTCGCGGATAACTTTGATTTGGAAACCAGCAATCATCATGCGCTAAAAATAAAACTTCGACATTTGATGGAATTATCCACCAAATACAATGAGATTCAATCCCAAATCGAATCCGAGGAAGCGGACTTTACTTTAGCGAGTGATAGGGTACAAACGGAAGACGATCTTTGTAACATAGAGTGTAAATTGCAACACCTGCTGGAGCAAGTTGAGCATATGAACCAGAAACCATTAATTAATGCTGAAAGTAAACATCTTAAAACACCCCCCATTCAGTTGGAACCGATCAAATTACCATGGTTTGCGGGTAGTATTATTGAGTGGCAGCATTATTATCACATTTTTCTTGAACTAATTCACGTCAGAGCCGATCTGACGGACATACAGAAACTTCACTATTTGCACTCGTCATTATATGGCGAGGCGCTTAACGTAATAAAGTCATTACCAATCACTCATGAGAATTACGTGGTGGCTATCGATCTGTTGAAGAATAGATATGACAGTACGCTAATTGTCTCCGCCCACCATGTCGGGAATGTCCTGGACGTACCATTGGTTAAACAAGAATCCCAAGTCAGCATATCTAAATTCATTGATGAAATCTCAGTCAATATAAATGCTTTAAACAATCTCAACCTGCCAGTTAACACATTCGAAATTACTGTCATACATTACTTAGCTAAAAAGCTTGACAGTTACACTTTCCGGTTGTGGAAAGAGAGTTTGTCGGAACATAAATTCCCTGAATTTAATAATTTTATGAATTTTTTAAATTCACGCAGAAAATTGTTACAAAATATTGATAACGCGACTACCTCAACGAGCAAGTTAAATAACAGCGATAAGTCTCCTTATCGCAAGGCAGTTAAACAGATAAGTGCTCCTAGGGGGGCATTTCATTCACATATCAGAAACAATTTATGTAGACTATGTAACGGCGAACATAGAATTATCGACTGCTTACAATTCACATCGCTTTCTGTCCCTGACAGAAGAAACATCATAGTAAAAAACAAACTTTGTTTAAATTGCCTTTGTCCGGGTCACGAAAGTTCAAAATGCTCATCAAAATTTTCTTGTAAAAAATGTGCTAAGCGTCACCACACCACAATTCATGTCCCCAACGGGGACGGATCTTCCATCAATAACCAATGCTCACTAAAGTTACAAACAAATAAATCAATATTGTTATCTACCGCCGTCTGTCTGACCACTAATAAGGCCGGTAGAAAATTACCCGTTAGAATTTTACTGGATTCTGGCTCGCAAGCAAACTTTTGCACAATGGATTTCGCCCGCAGAATGGGCCTTCAATTGGTTAAATCGCAACTGCCCATCACGGGTATATAAGGCTGACTTTAGTACAAAGGTAAAGCTACATTCTCGCTATAAACCCTTTATGTTAAACGTACATTGTGCCGTACTACCCAGTATAACTAATGATTTACCGGCGGAGTCGTTCGAGCTTGCCTCTTTGAATTTACCCAAGCACATATTCTTGGCTGATCCACACCTACACTGCTCGTCGCAAGTCGATGTACTACTCGGCGCTCAATATTATCTCCAACTAATTGAACCCATTAAATTTATGCGCGGACCGCACTTTCCTATAATTCAGGAGACTCAGTTAGGATTTATTTTGGCCGGTAATTTACCCTTCAACGTCGACATAACTAAAACAGTTTCGTCCTTTATGGTCTGCAAGGATGATAGTCAGATTTCCTCGCAACTAAAAGAATTCTGGAAGTTGGAGGAGGTCTCTAGTCGCGAACCCTGCTCTGAAGACTCGCCGTGTGAAAAACATTTTGTGAAAAACACTATCCGCAACCGCGAAGGGAGATTCGTGGTATCCCTGCCCCGCAGGTCTGATAAATCTCATTTGGGAGATTCTCTCCGCGGAGCTATCCACAGGTTCCAATCGCTAGAGTTCAAGTTCAAGCAGAACCCTATCCTTTACAAGGATTATAGCGAGTTCATGAGTGAATACAGTAATCCCTCGTCAACCGCGGGTTCTCCAACCGCGGAATTCATTTATACGCGGTTTTATAAATGCGCAGTAGTTTCCAACCGCGGGGCTGGAATTCGCTTATACGCGGTTTGTAGTAGCATCCGCTAGGCAGCACTTCGTGCACACATATCCCTTCAAATCGGATTGAAGTCGGTCAGTCGCGCGTTGCTCTTCTGCCGTGACGTATTGCATGTTCTTTAGTTTTTAGTGTGCGTTGTTCTTATTATCTAGTGTTAATTTACTCTTTTATAAACTATCCTTTTGTCATAATGTGTTCCAAACGTTCGGAAAACATAATTGGCGTTGATAAGCTAGCCAAAAGGGCTAGGAATGTACTACCGCTGGAGAAAAAGCTCGATGTTTTGAACAGGTTAGGGCGCGGTGAGAGTGCTGCGTCTGTGGCCAGGTTAATGGCTGTCAACGAGTTAACTATAAAATTCAAACGGGGTTTGAAGGATTTATTATCTCCATACAAGCAGCTTCAGAAGGAGTTTCAAAATAAAATGAAGCAGACTTCTCTTTTATGCTATTTTAAATCATCTGGTGGCAAGTCAACTGACGTCTCTCACCCTTCCAAAAGTGCCGATTCCCATGCCTCGATTTAAAATTGTTTTGATTAAAATTTTGCGTTTAAATTGCTTGTGTGTTAAAAATTGTTTTTATTTTAAAATTTTAAGTTGAAAATTGTAGTAAGCTATAAAACTGGACTTACTTAGCACTAAAAACTGGCCGCTATTTTTTCCTTGTCTTAGCGGCTTTTTCGTTATAATGTAATACAGTATTTTAAAAATTTTGAAAATTTTTATAATTTAAATAACTGTCAGCTATTTGAAATCATTGGACTGGTTTTATACATTCGAACAATGTAGTGTATACTGTATAATAAAGAGTTGTACAGTATTTTATATTTCTGGCTTTGTTTCAGATTCCCCTAACCTTACTTTTCCCATATAAAGTTAACTTCACCAACCGCGGATTCACTAACCGCGATGTTTTGTAGGAACCTAACCCCCGCGGTTGGCGAGGGAATACTGTACTTGAAACTTGGTCATATGTCTCCACTTAATGATTACGATTTGTCGCTTGACAACTCAGATATTTTTTATTTGCCCCATCACGCAGCCTTCAAGGACTCCAGCCTAACCACTAAATTGCGCGTGGTATTTGACGCCTCCGCTAAAACCACAAATAATCTGTCCCTCAACGATACTCTAATGGTCGGTCCTACGATCCAGCAGGATCTGTTCTCGATAATGGTTCGGTTCCGTACCCACCGATATGTACTTATTGCAGACATAGAAAAGATGTATCGTCAAATAATAGTTAACCCAAAGGATTCAAACTTGCAACACATCGTTTGGCGTGACGCGCCGCATAAGGAATTACAACATTACGCTTTAAGGACAGTTACATATGGCACTGCTAGTGCTTCCTTCCTTGCTACACGTTGTCTGGCTCAGATAGCCTACGAAAATACATCCGACTACCCTATAGCTTCTAGGGCCATAGCCAATGATTTTTACGTAGATGATCTTATAACGGGTTCGGATGATCCGAACGTATTAGCTAAAATGAAATGCGAGATCGTGAATTTGCTAAATAGGTATGGTTTCACGTTACATAAGTGGTTTTCTAACCACCATAAGATTATGGCCCTTCGCGCCGAAGTATCCCATGACTTCAGCAAAGGTCAAAACGTGCATACATTGGGAATCCAATGGAACGTTGATAAGGATAATTTTTTATATACTGTTCGGGGTGATGATAATTCGACCGTGTTCAACAAAAGAAGCGTGTTGTCGGTCATTGCTGGGATTTACGACCCGCTGGGTCTTATTGCCCCCATCACATTTTGCTGCAAACATTTCGTACAACAGTTGTGGTTGACGGGCACAAATTGGGACGAACCCCTATCTGGGTCATTAGCCAATCAATGGCTAGAACTATACTCTCAATTAGTTTCCGACACTCATTTTAAGATTACGAGGTCAGTTAAGAGTTCGAACAATTATCCAATTAGTTCATTACAGCTTCACGGATTCGCCGACGCTTTGGCTAAAGGTTACGCGTGTTGCATTTATGTGCGGGTGGTCTATTCGAACGGCGCCATATCGTCAAACTTGTTGTGTGCTAAATCTAGGGTCGCTCCGCTGAAACAGATAACGCCACCACGCCTTGAACTTTGTGCTTGTTTATTGCTGGCGCAATTAACTTCCAAGGTTTTAAACGCCATCAACTACGATTTTGACAGACTATATCTATATTCGGACTCGATGATAGCGTTGCACTGGATACATCAACAATCTTCCCGCTGGAAGGTATTTGTGGCCAACCGTGTCGCGGAAATACAGCGTCTTGTTAGCAGCAGGGGAACTTGGCATCATGTAGTATCGACTGACAACCCTGCCGACATTTTATCACGCGGTTGCCTCCCTCGTAGTTTGCACTGCCATACTCAATGGTGGCATGGTCCGTCCTGGTTAGCCCATGAGTCAGCATCATGGCCCGTTAGCGCCTTCGACATTCATGCTCCCTGTACTTACCCCGACCTTGAGCAGGAACGTCGCAAGCAGGTTCAAACCTCACTAATTGTCGCATCCTCAACACATAGCTATGTTGAAAATTATTCATCCCTTACTAGGCTCATTCGCGTCTTCGCATATTGCCGCAGGTTTATTCGCAACTCTAGGCTCCCGGTTGTTAACAGGGCCACGTCCTTTTTGTCTGCTCAAGAATTGTATGACACACTTTTGTTTTTTGTCAGGCAATCTCAGCAGTTGCACTTCGGCATAGAAGTTAAGGAACTTGAGGCACATCGTTGCCTTTCTCGCAGCAGTAAAATTCTTGCACTCAACCCCTTCCTGGATGACTCAGGCATTTTAAGAGTGGGTGGACGCTTACAATTCTCCCCACTTAACTACGCGAGTAAACACCAAATAATTTTGCACCCGCACTCTCGTCTCACGAGATTAATAATTGAGTATGAACATATCCGTTTGTTCCACGCTGGGATGCAATCAACTCAAGCTTCGCTCAGGCACAAATATTGGATCATTCACGACAAATCTTATATCCGCTCAGTAATACATAAGTGTGTCACTTGTTTTCGTTTCCGGGCTAGAGGCGCGAATCAACTATTAGGTCAGTTACCCCCTTCTAGGGTCACGCATGCTAGGCCATTTTCCCAGTCGGCCGTGGACTACGCCGGTCCTGTACTTTTATGCCATGGCGGGCAGCGCTCAAAGTCCACGTCCAAGGCATACATCGCGTTATTCATATGCATGTGCACAAAGGCCATCCATTTAGAATTGGTGTCGGATCTCACCTCCAACGCCTTTAAAAAGGTTCATCGCGCGCAGAGGTATTCCCGCGCAGATATTTTCAGATAATGGTACGAATTTTCGTCGTGCCAACCACACCTTATATGATTGGTACAAATTTTTAAACTCAAAGGAAGTTGAGCAATCTTCTCAGGAGTTTTGCGGTCTCCGTGGTATCAAGTGGTCCTTTATCCCTCCTTCAGCCCCTCATTTCGGTGGTTTGTGGGAAAGTGGTGTAAGGAATGTTAAATATCATTTGCGTCGCGTAATAGGTGGTACAATCTTGAATTTTGAGGAATACTCTACTCTTCTCTCTCAAATTGAGGCTTGCCTTAATTCACGCCCTTTATGTGCTGTGTCCGACGATGCTAGAGACCCTGAACCCTTAACTCCTGCTCATTTCCTGGTCGGCGCTCCACTGACTGCACTTCCGGAACCCGACTATACCCAAAGCAATGCTAGTCATTTGGGCAGATGGCTTCTGCTCCAAAAATTTAGACAGACCATCTGGAAACGGTGGTCTAGAGATTATCTGCACCAGTTGCAGCAGCGCAACAAATGGCGCACCCCGTTAAGGAATTTGAATGTCGGACAGCTTGTCCTCATTTTGGATGATAATTCCCCACCACTACAGTGGAAGCGTGGGGTAATTACTAATGTTTTTCCGGGTCAAGATTCCTTAGTACGCGTCGCAGAAGTTCGCACTGCGCTAGGTATCTTACGCCGACCCATCCACAAATTATGCCCCCTTCCAGTGGCAACAAACTAGTCGTATGCGTGCCATACGAGACGCACTAGGATTGTGAACTTGTCACATTGCCTGGACTACGCCCGGGACATTCCCCGGGGCGAGGCATACAAGTCAATTGTATCATTAACGTTGTAAGTATTATTATTATGTGCCGATAGCTATTACTGCAACAGTGACTGTGTTTTCATTGTACTATCAATTATTTATGGATGTTGTTGTATTGTCATATGTTTATATATTCAAAGTTCCGAGAACTACAAGTGTTACTTATGGTATCAATTATTCTATGTATGTATTGTATTTTCTAATGGTCATATATTATGAAATTTATTGGGGTTTGTTATGTCATTATCATGGTGCAATTATTATATTTTTTATGGTGTTATCACTTGTTATTATAATGTTTTGCAAATGTCAATGGGTATTATTTGGGAAAGATCAACGTCTACTTAATCATTGTATTATTATGTGTACTGTGTTACTATTATGTTTTGGGTAATTTTACTGTCAGTTTGCACTTGCTATTTGCATAAGGGTTGATTTCTTATGTACCTTATAATTATTAATTGAATTTATCATGTTAATCATATTATTGTTATTATGTCATTGCGCTGTAGCCAATACGCCAATTGTTGTATTATTTTTGCCATGTAAATCTAACTATTATATTATTAATTTAATGTTTAATTTACAACATCGTCCTTATTTTGAGCGGGCAGTATTTTCAAACTTTGTACTTTATTTATCAGCTGTGCGCCGTACCACTGCAATGCGACACGCGCGGATGACGTCACTTGCTTATCAAGCGCTGCCGGCAGTCAGCTTTACTGACGGTAGACAAGTTAGTTTTAGTTTATAACCAGACTCCGAGCTGTACTCTCGTTAAAAATCTCTCTTCCAGCCGCGGCTTCTGGATCATTCAATTATTTTCATGTATCGTACTCACTAATTTATTCAGACAACCTGCGTCCATTTACTATGGACTGCGACTTCTTTCAAAGCTAATTTTACGGGCGTTATGGCCTCAAAACATCCGCACGTGTCGACAATGGTCTATAAAATTTAACGATTCAATAAATGCATATCATACAACAGAATTACAGTCCACTTCTTTTCGTCTAAAACCCAGCCTTTTCTACATAGCGTTTTTGGAACAACTCAAGATTCTCAAGAGCTTCCAATGCGCAACATCTACGCAATCAGTAGAGCCACTACGAAGAAAATTTTAGAAGTAATCATTCAAAAATACTTACCTGAAGTGGGAAAACCTGAAACCACAATAACGGATCATGGGACGCAGTTTAGAGGTAAAAAGTGGAAAGAAGAATTGAGCAAATGGCAAATAAGGACATATAAAACGTCAGTATACCACCCTAGTAGCAATCCTGCCGAACGCGTCTTAAGGGAAGTTGGTAGAATTCTGCGTACCTACTGTCACCAAGAACATAAAAAATGGAGCCAGTACATTGAACCAGCAGAGACCTTCCTTAATTGGTCATACCATGACACTATCGGAACCAGCCCTTATCAAGTAATGTTTAATAGGCCACCACCCAGAGAAATCACATCATTAATAAATTTTCCTCCAGGAGAGAGAGTGGAATTAAATAAAATCGAAATGCACAAAAGGTTGTTGCATAAAGCTGAACTTCAACATAAAAGGGACACGGAGAAGAAGAAAAGAATAGATACCTACCAAATAGGAGATAAGGTGTTATTAAAAAATAGACAACTACCCAGTTCTATAGAGGGTATTGCTAGAAAATTACTTCTACTTTATACTGGACCATACATCATAACCCAGGTGAAAGGGAATAATACATATGAAATCAAATCGATTAACAACAACAAAGTAAAAGGAGTATATAACCAGTCCGAAATGAAAAGATATCATGAAGAATAAAACAAAAATATGAAGATTGAAGAGGTCAACAATTTATTTTGAAACCAATAAAACAAAAATAAATCTGTTCTAGTGGGGGGGGGGGGGGCTTTATGTAACGTTACATAACCCATGCCCAAAAATGATAACATAATCTAAAGGTCAGAAATGGGTATTATGTACCTAGCTATAGATTACTTTGTACTACAGAACACTATAAACTATAACTAAGTGACATATATTGTACAAAGTAAGATATAGTGTACATAGTGAGAAAGTAAGTGGTTTAAAAGGAGCATCTCACAGATTTATACTGTAGATGGAGAAAAAATTAACTGTAGCAGTAGACTATATTGCTACTGACAAATTTTGTATTTTGTATAATTTGTATTGGGTAGGCCACAAAGATTTTGTACCTAGGTATAATTTTATGTTTAATATAATAATTGTTTAAATATAAGATAACCCAGGGTTAGATATAAAATAATAATAAAATAAAATAATACTGTACGAGTAAAATGGCAGAGGAAAATAGTTTAGTGTAAGGATACTATAAGCAAATAATAAATAATAAATAAATACAATTGAAGGAAATAAAAATATTAAAGACCTATGTATAAATTTAAGAGGAAATAGAAGGAAAAACCTTATATAAATTAAATTGGATTATAAACAAAAGTTAAAAAGGATTATTTTTATATAAATAAGAAATAAATTTATAATAATTAAAAACAGCCTATATACTCAAAAGTATATAGATTCACCAATAAAAAATCATAAAAAATTCTTGGTTACTAACAGTAACCAACTAACAAGATATAATTTAATTGTTAAAACGACTGGGAAAAAGAACGTTTGAAAAAAGTGTAATGCCTATTTAAATTTGAAAAAACCTAATGAATACTTTTGGAAATAGTGCGAAATTTAATAAAAATTAATGTGTGATGTCCACCTTATGTTAGAACTCCTTCAAGTATCAACATTCACGTCCTTAATTCGATGAAACTTTGAAATAATCCAACTACCAGTTCAGGCCTGGTTTGACTGCACTTCGAGATTTTTGGTGAGACCGTATCTTAGAAAAAATTAACTAAATTATAAATCAACTATAACTTCAACACTAGAAACAGCACGATACAAGTAAACACTTCAAGAAAAGAGGTGAAACAAACTTTATTAAATTTTGTTAACCAAAAAACCTTCATAACGGATCTTTGTGCATTTTCAGCACCCATTAAATAATTTTGTGTTTGTAGTAAAGAACATAACCTATACTCTAGTGGATAAACCCGGAACTACATACTAAAGAAAAAACAAATATAATCTATTTTTCTTTGTAAAGCTTAGTATTTTATTATTCATTTCTGACCGTCTCATAACACAAAGAACTTACCATTAACCCTGGGAAATTAATAAATTAATTCTTTATTGTTTTAATATTTTATCAAGGATAAAAAATATTTTGTTATAATTTCTATGTTTACCAAATAAGATCGAACCAATTTTGTGTTGACGGGGAGAATCGATTATAACTTTTTGTATTGGGAGAAGATAAAAATCAGTGTATTTAATAAATAAATACCCTGAATACTTTGTTATAAATAATAAAATGTGTATTATTTCTCGTAGAGGGTAGTTGTTACAGAGTTTCAGGAGACTAAGAAGAGGACGAACAGCTGGAAAAATATTACCGACAATTGGTGTTAATTTAACCTCAAATTGGGTTGCAGACGTCAAAATCAGTTGGTCTCATGAGCGGCGAAAATTTAAATTAAGTAATTGTATACTCCGGGGATAATACCCTTGGTCCTCTCTCTCCTAACTACGGTCAAACAACTTCATTGAATTCTCCCAAATCACACACACTTGATTTCAGTTTTTTTATTTCTGTAAACATAAATTATAACCGACACTGAACATTTGCAAATACAATCAATAAAGGATTAACAGTGACTCTCATGAAAGCGAGATTTTCGAAGAGCCATTAAAAATTAGATTTAATTAACGATCATAAACACATATAAAAAAGGGCTCTGAGAGAATTCAATGCGAGAGAGACGTTACAAAATGACGCTAACAACGTGGGGCTTATAAAATAAAGAAATATTATAGTGACGATCGCAAAAAAAAGGCTCTGAGAGAATTCACCACGAGAGAAACATTACAAAATGACGCTAACAACGTGGGGCAAATAAAACAAAGTTTCCATTAAGTCAAGTACTATTTAGGCTCAGAGAAACATTCACCGCGGGACGTTACAGTATTCACAGAAATAAAATTTTCTGTGACTCTTGGGTTTTCCAGTGACTTACATTACATGTCTTACATCATAATATTCATAACATTATGGCCATGTTTAAGAAGTCCTTTTTTTATTATTTTTGTTCTAATTACTCTGAATGGTGTAATCTGATGGCAACATGGCAGGCTGTCTCCTGTTTCAACTGGTACATATTATGAACTATAGTTTTCTGCAGAAGTGCTTAAGTCATGGTACAGAAATACATTTCAACAAATTTGAGATGTACTTTAACTGCATTTGAGAGTGCTTTTATTATATCATGTTTTGTCTTCTGTAAATGATACCAAATGGTTTCGTTGTCACACCATAAATATTATGATGAATTTGGTACTTTTTTTCTCAATTGTTTACCAGAGAGTTATTGTTTGTTAATTGTATTTAACAGAGTTGCCAGATTTATTTTTTATTTAGCGTTTTTTTTTTATGTTTGATAAAGGTTAAAATTTATTAGCATTTGAATTCATTATTTGTATATATAGTAGCAGATACAGATTTCCTTTTTTGAGTAAGGGGCTTAACTTGTTATTAATGAATTTTATTTTCAATTTGGTTTGTTTTAGAGATTAAGCTGTCAGTACCATTTGAATTGTTAGTCCATTGTGTTTTAAGTGTTCTGTAGAATTCTGCTAGTACAGCAACTAAATTGAGGTATTGTTTGGACTATTTATCAGTAGCGTTGAAAGTAGATGTCAAGTTTGGTTCCCTTCATTAGGATGATATTGATTTTGGCAAACATTCTGTAAATTTGTTACGATTGTGTGTGCGCATGTGTATGTGTGATATGCAATATTTTTTCAGATTCCTCATAATGGCACTGAAAGTAGAATCACCTGTAGTGCTCCACACATAAACAAATTATGAGATAGAAAAAAGGCCTTTCATTTGTTTCATTTGCTCTTGAAGCATGTGCCACAGAGAAGTTAGTGAAAGTACCCACCTGACAGATAGCCAGAACATTTATGGCAAATTAAGAACTACTCTGAAACTACTGGTATTGTGACCATTATTTTGACAATATGGGCTATTGAGACAACAATGTTTTAGGGAGAGCCTTGAAGAGGTTGAGGACAATATAGACAGGATGATATATCGTAAAGCACTAGAGGATTTCCAAATGGAATGTCTGCAAAACAAGTGAGACACAGAAATAGTTTTCAGAATGGCATGTCACAAGAGTAACAAAAATGCTCTTGTCCGTGTTTTTGTTCAGTTCAAAATCTGCAAGTTTTCAATACCCAATATCATCTATTTACAACAATGACAACATATTAACAAAACAAAAGCAACATATTGTTGCTGCAGTAGATAAAAAAAAAAATAATTCACAAAAGATAACTAGCATGTAGACTAGTACTGAACCAATCTGTGGGCAAAAGACAGAAGGCCTAAGTGTGGAAAATGTGGCCAACTTCAAGACTGTTAGCTACGAAGTAGAGAATAAAGTATACCTGTCTTTAAAACACACTACTGGAGACTAAAAGGCTCCATGGGGCACAGCTTCCCACTTCAGTAGAAATTATGAAATTTCAACAGATTTAATCAAGAAAAACAAATTTCAATCGATTTAGGTCAATTACATCCACAGAATCCACTGTGTGCCCTGATTGTAGTCCGCTACCTTCAGCCTAATTGATGTTCTTGTTCTATACAGACTCAGTCTCTGAAAGCCAATTGAATATGTTGGAAGTTATCATTTATATTGAAAAAAATTTATGTCTCTGACGCCAATATGACTAACCTGTTCACTGCAAACTGTGCAGATAAAATTATACTTGGCACAGATGTCATGAATACCTGTAAGTTAATCCCAGATTTTAAAGATAATATTCTGAGTGCATGACACAAGTAGAAAGTAGAAACTACTGTGCATAGTTGTCTGACAGAAACATCAGCCTCTTTTGATGAAGCAAGTAATGATAGCCAAGAAAGAAGTTATCTAATCTGTACTTGCAGAATGGTACTACTCAGTTGGAGGAAGAATTAGACTAAACTAAAAAGAATGAATGGAAAAAAGACATAACAGAAAACGAGATAATACAAGAACTTGCTGCTATGAAGGCAGTGATTGTAGCAAAGCAGAAGACTACCACATTGGATGTCAGAAAAGATGTTGCAGGTAAATTAGGAAGACACACTGTAATATAAGAGGTTACAATTTTGAATGGCTGGAGAAAATTTTCTTGAAATGGAGGAGTTACCAGAACCAATGTGAGGTTACCACACTAAAACATGAACATACACTATTTGTATTGTACTAGAGAAATGAGTCAGTTGTTCAGGACAAACATGCATTAAGAGTGGCAGTATTACAACACATATTTGGATAAAAAATTAATAGCATTAGCCTGTTGTTGACTAAATACTGTAAAGGCTCACCAAATAACAGTACAGTAAGCTATAAATACCATGTTCACACTGTCCATTAGGGTGGAACGAAAAAATCAAGTTTGGATTTGTAATTTGTAATAGCATGGAAAAGTTGCCTTTTGGTGTAGATAAGATAAAAAAAAGAAATGAAAAATATTGGAGCACGTCTTGAGGTGCCGCAAGGACGATAAATTTTCATAAAATTGCAATTTTCGCTACATTTTCAAGTTTTTTTAAGAAGTTGTCACACAAATTTTTTTTTATTTCAAATACTGTCAAAAAAGCAGTTTTTATATAAAAAAAGACATACAATTTTTTTTTAACTTTTTGGATTATGTCTTGAGGTGCCGCAAGAGCGGTAAAGTTTTATAAAAACACACTTTTTGTAAATTTTTCAAAGAATTTTACATGTCTCGATTATGCAATAAAAAGTTTCAAATAGGCGTTTTAATATGAATAGAAAGATAAAAACAGTTTAACTATTGCATTGGCATCAGGGAGCATGAGTCATCGCCGTAGCGGATATTGGGAGGGGGAAGGGGGCGGAAGGCGGAGATTTGTTTGCGTGTGGTGACAAGCTCAAATCAGGTGTCAGTCGCTTTGCCGAGTTCAGTTGAGTTGGCGTCTATTGTGTAACAGATTAACATAATATTTTGTTAGTTTGTGTGCTACTTTATTGTTGTGAGTTAAAATGGCTCAGTCTAAACAAGTGAAGACAAGACAAATTTCGGAATGTCCTATTTTTGGAAGATTTAGTGATTTGTGTGAAATTGTACTGCCTACTTACGAAGATGTAATGAAGTGCTGTTTTATTAGACATAACCTGAAAGTTGCGTCAGGGAAAGATCCTACTGTAAGTGAAATATCTGAGACTTTAGTTCCAAAAATAGAACAAATATGGTCAATAGCTTCTATTCCTGTTGTTTCTAACCTTAGAATTTCACAAATGATAAAAGTTTATCATGCTAAATATAGGAATTTATTAAGGTCTAAAAGTAGAAAAGGGTCAGATAAAGTTTGACTCCAACCTCGCAAAATTTAGAGAAGAAGCTGAACGTTTATTTGATATTGCTGCCTGCAAGTGTCAAAACTTTGATACTTGTAGTTGTATAAAAGAAAAAAAAGTACCAGTTTTAGAACAAGAGTTTCTAAAAGATCAACGCTCTACCAGGAAAATGGTTATAGGTAATGTTGATATAGCTACCACAAGCGCTTTGAAGAAGAAAGAAGCAAGAAAAAGTAAAGAACTACAGAGAACAGTTAAGTTTAATCAAGAACGGACAAAAAATACTAGTGTATCAGAAATGGTTGCTGACGACAATGACAGCGCTGAAGAGGCAAACCAACCAGGTCCTTCAAATATACAAGAAGAGATAAATCTACCAGGCCCTTCAAAACTGAAAAAAGAGAAAAAGATAAGCACTCAAATGCGTATTAAATTGCCATCTGTAGCTTCCATTTGTGACCGTACCGGAATATCAGATAGAGCTGCTGCAGCTATAGCTAGTGCTGCTTTACAGGACTTGGGTGTAATCACAGCGGAAGACAAAACCAAAGTAAAAGACAGGATGAAAATTAGAGGAGCAAGATCAAAAAATCGAAGAGATCTCATTAATGACAGTCTTTATGATCAGATAACCGAAAATAGAGGATTGTTTTTTGATGGAAGAAGAGACAAAACAATTGTTCAAGAAAAGAAAGGAATTAAGTTGTACAAACAAGTTATTTCAGAAGAGCACGTTTCACTAATAGAGGAACCAAACTCAAAGTTTTTAGGCCACGTAACACCTAAATCTGGCACTGGAAAAGACATAGCAGACAGTATACTGGAGTTTCTTGAAGATAGAGAACACAACGAACAACTTTTGAACTTTACTGCTATTGGGTGTGATGGAACCGTTGTAAAGACTGGACATAATAATGGTGTGATTTCTTTGATGGAAAATGAAATAGGAAGACCTTTACAATGGTTAGTTTGTTTGTTCCATGGAAATGAGCTACCTTTGCGACATCTTTTTTTTGTCATTTAGATGGTAAAACGAAGGGACCCAATGAGTTTAAAGGCGAAATAGGTCAGCAGCTGGAAAACTGTGCTAATCTTCCTGTGGTTACTTTCTTGCCAATTGAAAATAACCTTCCTCTTTTGGAGAACATAAATGATTTAAGTACAGAACAGAAGTATTTATTGGATATGTTATAATGCGAATTTATGCATTATATTTAATTGATAGGATAATTAATATATTTAATTAATTAATTGACAAATTTATTAATTACAGACTGTGTAAAAATGTAAATTAGTTATGCTGTTATATGCATATTCTTTTGATTAAAAGTGAGCAATTAAGTGGCTGTTTATTAATTATCAAAAGGTGTATCAAATAATACAAAGTTATGCGGATCTGGGTTATCAAAACATGTTTATTATATTCATGCTCTTATCATCTAACATTACACACACGAAATACATATATTCCTGTAAATGGTACATAAAATAAACAATTTCTCCTTAATTCGGATATATCCTGAAATAAAACACATACATAAAATACACATCATAAAATTCACATCATTACTACTTCTAATTATACACATTTATTGTTACTTTTAATGTATTCATACCCCAGATTTATGGTCCGCTTTAATTAATATGTTTATTAGATTGAATTTTGTTTATTTAAGATTATGTTTTTCTCAAGTAGGGATTCTTTTTAAGTTACAGTTACTCAAGCGGGATTCTTTTTAAGTTACAGGTCAGTGGTTTTTCTACGTTAACATAATATATAAAATTTTACTTGGTATAGAGTATCCATAGTGCGTTGACTAAACTCTGAATTTCCCATCCTCGTTCCTGCGCTGCCGCTGTCACTTGGTGTTTGAAATGATGTTGATCCGAACACGTCGTTCCCACTTTCTACGTCTGTCCCGCACTCCTATGTCATTACATCGCCAAATTCTCGCGTAAGATCAGATTTACATACTACGAGTCTTTTGTACTTTCACTTATTCATTCACAGTTCCGCATTTAAGATAATTATATTGATTAACCTTATACACTTTGTATATAGTTCATACAAGTTTCGCGTACATTGTCCTTGATTATATACACATATCACTTTGAATTCGTTTACAAATCATTTATGTCACTATACTTCATCGGTTAATATTATACCGAACGATACACTTGTAGATTGTTTATGTTTAAAACAAAACGTCCGTATAATACACTGTTAGTTAATGTTCTAAGTCTATTTGTATTCATAACACTGAATTACAACTTTTAGTAGATTCTTATTTAAGAATAGTCTATTTAAACGACTGTCACAATAAGAAAATGATTTCACGACTCTCTTAAGAAGACTTCACGCCTTTACGAAAATAAGAAAGAACTCCGTTAAGAAGACTTTATGTCTCTACGAAATAAATAGAACTCTGTTGATAAGACTTTACACCTTTACGAAAAATAAAATAGAACTCTTCTCCTCTTGGCGAACACTATCTTTTATAATCTTCGTTCCCACCAAGCTACTTCATATTTTTATGTCCAACCCCTCTAGCTGTGTCTTATTGGCTTCTGGTTCTAAGTTCCAGATAATTCTTCTCCCAACATCTCGAATTCCGGATAAAACTCCACCCAACGTCTTGAGTCGTTTCCACCACCTTCAGATGATTCGTTCTCTGATTTCATCACCATGGAGATGTAGTCTAGATGTCCAAACCTTGTCAATCCTCGGCTTCCTATTGGTCGTCACTAGTTCACGTAGTCATCCCCAAACTCTGGCTAAACTCTCCTCCTACTCGATTCCATGAAAAAGCAATATTCTCACCTGTCGATCAATCCTTTCAGTAGACTTTCTGTCCGAGCCATAAATTTTCTCTCCTGACACTTCTCTACTTCCAGCATGTCGAATCGTGGTATTGTACCAGTGTCTCCTCGCTACAACTTCTCTGCTAAACATGCTTTTATTTCCTTTCAAGAGTTACTTGGATTCCAGCTGTGTGTGACCTCGTTATTTCTTTGTTTCGTCTTCTTCACAACAAAAGGTTTAGTACTTTCACTGTTGTACTCACTGACCCACTTTCGCTTGTCACCCCCTGTACTGTCACTATTCACCCTATCTCTGACCATTCTGGGTATATGAATTCATCTTACATTAATATTCGTACTTACATACTATGAACATATGTGCAGAGTTTTGGAAAAACTCGGCTGTTTTCTTGTTAACGATGTGACGGGCATTGCCGTACCCGTTAATTAATTAGCTTAGCGGCACCTGCTCCGTTATCAATTCGCTTGCTATGCCGATCCGCACGCGCTCTGGGGTCGAGCCGGCATAGCATTTTTTCCGGCTCAAGTTGAAGTTCACGTACAGCGCTCGACCTTGACAGTCCATGCTCCTCCCGGCTGCCTTGAGATTTGGATCTTGTAAATCATCTATCTACTATGCATAAATAATCGCTACGTGACTCTCCGGTAAGTGTGTTTAATGTACTTTACTTATTATTTGATAAAAAGAATTGTATTTTAACTTAAATCAACGCTGATGCAAGGCGATATATATACGTGAAGTTACCATGTGGCAAGCACAGATTAATTTCTGATTATTCATGTCTTGAACGTTAACACTGGCTGAGATAAAGTATTTACAGTTTTGTATGTCTGTATATTTTTTCTAATTATATCAAGAGGGGCGTAAGAAAATGTATTTTGTTATTTTGTTGAAACAACGTGCTTTATGAACCTGTTCAAGTTTGCAACTCATCTCGAAATTGTAATAAGTGATTAATTAGTTGACGAACAGTCTATGAATAACTATTTATTTAATTCTAAATTCTATACTGAAGGTAGTTCAATGCATACTTAAATTTCAAATTTTTTTTAATGGAGCTTGTTGTGGTGTGTGAGTTATGCTGGAGTAAAAGGGGTATTGTGAATTACTGAACACTTGAGTAATTACCCATATATATAATTGTCCAGGGTTCCTGATTAAGTCGATCTCCTGATTCGCTCCAGCTGGTGGCCGATCATCTGCCACCCATGCCATTAAACCAGTGACTTTCCGTGTTAGCCGCCGGGAGGACGAGATGGACAACACGCTACAATTACCTCAGGTTTTGTGACGGACTATAACCAGGTGACATTTAAGCCTTTAAGAAATATTTTTGGCCGCTACAATGTAGAACATGTGATATTATTCCTGGAACAGCTCCAGTTAAAAGTTTGGTTTGTGCACAAGTCCAGCGGGACATTTAGTGGTTATAAATTTTGTCAGATTTATTTTACAAAAGCTTACGCCCCCAGAGTAAGTGTAAACCCAGATGGGGTCATGCGTCTCCCGAATTTGATGTTAAATTTTTCTCTTATTGCAATAGTGTGCGGAACTGAATGTTACTGATTTGTATGGGTGTTAATTATGCTTGCATGGGTGCCGGGGTACTTTGTTGGGGATTTTCTTGATTATATTTATAGATCTATATGGGTTTTGTTTTTTTAAGATTATTTAAAGGTTTGGGGGTGCTTTGACCCGCCACCGTCACCTGTTGGTGCTTTCATCCACAGGTTTCTGACATGTTAAATTTTGTTACATCTGGTTCGGCGCATGGCCGTGCCTGTGGTCAACCCAATTCTCTATGAACACCTCAAATATGTTTTATTAGGTTTTACATTATAAACTTTTTTTATTAAAATTGTTATTATACATTTTATAGAATTTATGTTAGCTGTTTAATAATTCAGTAATAAGTAAATCTTCATCATTTTCTTTTACTGCCATAGCCAGTGCATTAATTGTTGAGTTGTTAATATGAGCACACTACCGGTTCTTACTTTTCAATTATAAATTTTATTATACATTTTATAAAATTTATATTAGCTGTTTAATAATTCAGTAATAAGTAAATTTTCATCACTTTCTTTTACTGCCATAGCCAGTGCATTAATTGTTGAGTTGTTAATATGAGCACACTACCGGTTCTTACTTTTCAATTATAAATTTTATTATACATTTTATAAGACCGTGCAGTCATGTTGACCTTGCGATGGCACATTACTATTTGGGGGAACATTCCTAAATTTTGTATGCTTGTAACTTAAGAGTTGTTCGGGCTGTATTGCCAGATTGACTTCAGACATTTCTCATACTTGTGATAATTTCATTTGTTGTAACTCTGTTATACTCTGATGAGTTAATGTATTGTTTTCTTAAATGAAAAGTTTTTAAAGCAGTCTGGGCACTTTATCCGATTACAGTAGTTTGGGATGGGGGTCTTGGTGACAGATACTGGGGTTATATTCTCCTGAGGTATGGTGAAAAATATATATATAGGCTGTCCGCCAGGTGAACATGTGTGTGTGGTATATATATATATATATATATTGTAGCGTGACAGAAAATCCACTACATATTAAGTCAAATAAAATCATAAAGTTTAATTACATCAAATATATTAAAATAATATTGAATGAGATTTAAGGAAATCAAAGGAATGAACCACGATAAAATAAAAATCCTCATTACATTATATATAAAAATCACTGTTTAAATATCAAAGAAAGTATTGGAAGCAACTCATATTATAATATCAGTAATTTACCCAGGAAGCTAGGAGCAGTAAACAAGTTATATAAGACCATATCAAGAAGAAAAAGACTCAATTTAAGAGTGGTGAATACCAAAATACCCCAAAAACAAGAAGAGGGAAGAATAAAGTTTGTGATCAGGAAGAAAACAATACCCTGAAACCTGTAGAGAAGAACAAGGTCCGTATCAGTGAATAAATTAAATGCTCCAGACTAAACATCAGTCGAGATACACCAAGTACCTTGGTTTACCCAAGAATGAAGAAGGAAGACAAGAAGACCAGAAGAATGAAGACTAGAAGAAGGACAAGAATGAAGACCAGAAGAAGGACAAGAATGAAGACAATAAAGAAGATAAGAAGAAGGACAAGAAAGAAGACAGGAGGAGAGGAAGAAATAGTATGAAAGAAACACCGTTGTAAAACCTATTATTATAATTAAATACCATCAACCCCAAACCCACAAAACGATTCAAAAGAAAGTATAACATACCCAAAATCCTATAAAAATGTAATTATTTAGAAAACTAAAGTGCTGTATAGTATTATAAGAAGTGAACCGACTAAAGCTATTGTGTAATAAGAAAATAAACAAGTCTTAACAGTCCATGATTACTAAAGGTCTGGTCTGAGATAATAAGACTCAAAATATCAGAACCAACAGTGAAAGTGAATTTGTGTAAGTGTTTTTTAGAAATGCAATAAACTTAAAGTTGGTGAAACTATAACTTATCAGTATGCTATATAATAACTTTAATATCCAATAATAAACAGCATAATAAAATAATAAAATGGAAGGTTTCCAGTATTTTATTATTTTAATGTAACTCTTTATTTACAAGACATTTGTAAAAAATGATAATAAATAAAGTATGGGAGTTCATGTTTACTGATGTAGGGGATCATAAATAATAATGGTTTAGACCAGAAAGGACTGGCATTAATTTAGTATTCGTAAGTGTAAAATGTTTAAATAGACTGTTTATTCACAGCCATAAAATCAATGTGTTAGTAAAATATATTTGTAAGAGTTATTAGAAAATAAGATTTATATTATGTGTTTTAAAATGAATTATGTTTGCTAAATAATAGCCTACATACCATTAATAATGTTTCAATAGGTATTCTATGTTAACTCAAAAATAGTTAAAAGTTTATGTTCAAACCATATCAGCAATATGTTCAATTGTGCAGATTGCTAAATAATGTTCATAATTATTTATTTTAATAACAGTAGTGTTAATTAAATACTACACCTCACAATAAGTTATCAACCATTTTATTTTCATTGTAATAGTAACTATGTAAAGTCAGAGTAGGAAGTAGGATTAAATTTATTTGAGAAAAACAGAAATATAAAATTCTAAAATCTAGGCCATTTGGTGAATTCACAGAAACGATATAAACCAGAATAATTCACTTATAAATCCTGTAAACTAGCCAGATTTAGATAAAGTAAATCAGTTAACCACTACTGGGAATGATCCTATGAGTTAAAATGATAATAAGGAAATATACCTTAAAATATTGTAAATTTTCAAAATATATAAATTAATTAATTTTAAAGAGCAATGTCAAATTTACAGATTAACACAAAAAACCAGTGCAAAGGTTTAATTTATATGTATTTAAGGAAAGAAAGAGGAATATGACTAATTAAAATTTATTATAATAGTATTAATGATAAATTAAAATGGAGGAAATCTGTATAAAGACGGAAATCCAATTTTGAGCCTATATTTCCAAAAAGTAAAGAAATTTGTTAATTTCCACAAAATGTCTACAGATATGGACTATAATACATCAATTTAAAGGGAATGAGATGATTAAACCAATGATAAGGTTCATAATTCCTAAAAGTGATGAATAAAATAAATAAATTCCATATATAATGTAATATTTCATCATGTGTATGGGAAATCGAAATATGTTAACAATACTTTTTCAAGGATTAACTGGGCCAAATTTTGACCAAGTTAATTAGTCTTTTGTTGAATATCAAGCTGAATAGTTGTGTGAAGAACGTTCCTTTAAAACCGAATCTAAAATGGTACTAGCAGTTAGCCATTAAAATCAGTGAAACGAGAGTTAGACGAATTAGACACTTTTTAAAACTAAAGCTATCAAAACGTTCACGACAATAGTGAAAACAAACACCTAATTTCATAATACGAGTGATAGAAAACCGTAAAACAATATATTAAAACTAATTCACTCTACAAATCCTAACCATATCTTGAGAACTTTAACCCACAGAAGCGAACACATACAAAATAAACTAACTAACACAAGTTTACACGGAACACTTCGTCAGAATACACCAAATAACTTAACAGACATATTACACCAGTGCGGGAAGATTTCAGACATTCACGAAGGTAATTTTGTCGTGATTTTTGGGACATGCCGATTTCGCAGTAACTACGCCAGAACTAGTAGCGGCCATCTTTTAATTCTACAGAGCCGGCCTTCTTTATCCAGCAGTGACATCATCGTCTGCGTATGGTTCGACAACATTCATACACATTACATATTGGAATTATTTAAATTCTATTGAATAATAATTATTGTATTTGTGTTAATTGTTAATGTTATACTTTCTCGTCACCCTTCTCTGACTATTAATTTTACTAAATATCACTATAATATTGACGACTCGGAACACAAGTTTTTTATAAGTAAAAACGTAAAGTTTTACCTTACAGCCTAAACCGGCTTTCACCTATAGAAGGCTTCATCAGAGGCTGTCGTTAGTAGCGCTGCTCGTCTTGTTGTTGGCGACGAGAAAGTGTTTCGAAAGATTGAAGCTGTGTGTGTGTGGTGAGATGTGTTCGAATAATGCGTGCGATTTGAATTGTGTCTGTTCGTTTAGGATGTCGTTTTTATTTGTTTTTGTGTGTTTGTATATTTCTAATTGTTCTAGAGTGTCTAGTTTTCGGCCTTTTGTGTGTACGTGTAGTATGTTCATGTTATTGTCGATGTTTTTATATGTGTGGTTTGCTTCAATGAGGTGGTTTGCGAAGGTAGATTCTGTAGTGGTGTGGAGTGCTTTTGTGTGTTCAATGTATCTCTGTTTGAAGCTACGTCCTATCTGGCCTATGTAGAATTTACTGCAATTTGAACAATTTAGTTTATATACACCGGGTAGATCGAATTTGTTTTGTGCTTTGGGCATGCGTTTTGATAGTGTGTGTTCTGTTTTGTTAGTAGTTTTGTAAGCGATTCTGTATCCTGCTTTTTTGAATTTGTGGGCAATTTTTTCTGTTTGTTTGTTGATGTATGTTAGTGTTATGAATGTTGTTTTCTGTCTTTGTCTGTTGTTTGTTTTGTGTTTTGTGTAGGAGTTTACTGACTATTGTTCTGTCATAGCCGTTAGATTCTGCTAGATATTTTATCGTGTTTAGTTCGTCTTTGTAGTCTATTTCATCTAAGGGGATGTTGTTAAGTCTATGTATCATGGTTCTAAAAGCAGCTAGTTTGTGTTGTATTGGGTGATTGGAGGTGTTGTGTATTAGTGTGTCAGTTGTAGTTGGTTTTCTGTATATACTGAATTTGTGCCTGTGTTCTAGTTTTGTGATGGAGAGGTCTAAGAAGTTTATGGTATTGTTGTGTTCGTATTCGGCAGTGAAGGTTATGTTTTTATGTATTTTGTTTATGTGCGTTAGTAACTGTTCACATTGTCTTTTGTTTCCCCTGTATAGTATTAGAATGTCATCAACGTATCTGTGCCAATATAGTATTTTATGTGAGTGTCTGTCATTATTTGTGAGTATTTTTGTTTTTTCTAAGTGTTGGAGGAAGACTTCTGCTAGAATGCTGGATATGGGGGAGCCCATGGATAGGCCATCGTTCTGTGTGTAGTATTTATTGTTATAAGTAAAGTAGTTTTGTTTTGTGATAATGTTCAGAGTTTCTGTTATTTCATTGATAAGTTCGTCTGGTGTGTTGTTCTGTTTGAGTTTGTTTTGTAGGATGGTGATTGTTTCAGAGATGGGGATGTTTGTGTACAGGTTTTTAATGTCAAAGGAGGCTAATGTGGCGTTATGGGGGATGTGTATGTCTTTTATTTTTGTTACTAGGTCAGTGTTGTTTTTTACTGCAATGTTGTTGTCTATTTGTGTGTGTTGTCTAATAATTTTGTCTAGATATTTTGCCAGTTTGTGTGCAGGGGCATTACGGTAGTTGATAATGGGGCGGATCGGAATGTCTTCTTTACGGATTTTGGGAAGCGCTTGGAGTGTAGGTGCTGATGGTCGGATTTGTTTCATGTAGGGCTTTTGTTTATGTGTCATAATGTGTTTGGCTTTGTTGACTATTTGTTTTACTGAGTTTTGGTATCTGTCGGTGGGGTCGTGTTTTAGTTCTGTGATGTTGTTCTGTTCTATGAAGTCTTGTACTTTTTTGTGTAGGTTGTCTGTGGGGATAATTACAGTCGTGTTGCCTTTGTCAGCTTTTACAAATGTGATGTTGTGTTTGTGTGCCTTTTCCCTCAGTTTGATGGCTGTGTGTATTTCTGAGTTGTGGTTGTTGTTGTCTGGTGTCTTATGTACTCCTATTGTGTTGTTTATATTATGTCTTAATGTGTCTTGATGTTCTGGTGCTGTGTTTTGTATATTTGTTTCTGTGTCAATTATGAGCTTTGTTAGTGTTTGGTTGTTATGTTTGTAATGTATGTTATGTTTTAGGCCTTTATCAAGGAGTGTTTGTTCGTTTTTTGTGAGTGTGACGTTCGTGAGGTTTACTGTACGTGGGTAGAATTTGTGCGAGGGAATTATATCTGTTTTGATTGGTGTCAGGTTTTTTATTTTTCTGTCGTGTTTTGTCTGTATGATATGTATTTGTTTTTTTGTCCATTCATTTGTGTGATGTACTAGTTCAGTCATGTAATTGTGTCCGTATGTGTTGGCGATATGTAGGTGTAGTGTTAATGCTTTGCGGTTAAGAGCGTCTTTTTTCTTATATAGTTGTTTAATTGATTCTTTTATGTATGTTCTTTGTGCGATGTTTTGTGTTATTCGGGCGGCCTGGTTGTTATGTTTAATTTTGATTTGGGCATATTTAGGTGTTAGTGAATTGTTTATGCATGTTTTGTTGAAATTTATGTGAGCTACAATCTTTATAACCTTCAAAGTTGTGAACTTTTAATTTTTCCCCTATTAATTTTAATCGCTCAAAGAACCTGTCTTTTAATATAGTAAATATCATAAATTTTGTTCTGTATGCACAATCGATAATTCCCGAGACAGAGTCAATAATTGCTCTCCATCGATAAAAAATCGATTACTTATCAAATTGTTCAATAAATCTTTATATTTCCATTATTTCTTATTTGTTATTTATTTCACAGGTTAATTTAAGAGTATTTATTAAGGCTGAAATATTTAAGGAAGACTCAAATATTTTATTTGAGCGAGATATTGGACCAGCAAGAAAAATCACCAATCGATTGCTAACTGGAGTTAATCTATTTAACTCCAGACTTGGTTCAAATCTTCGAGAAGTGCTCGACGGTCAATAAATACCTGCCTGTTATCAAAATTTTTACAAGAACCTTTTAAAACAGATTTATTTCTTATATACACACCTTAATAAACATAAACAAGATTTCTTACTATTTGAAAATTTTATTTTTATAAAATTTTTCATCAACTTTTTATCTTTTGTAACGACCGGCATACAGCGGTCTGCTTACAATATATATATATATATATATATATGTGTGTATTCATGTAAGTATATTGATTGATGTTGTATTTATGTGTATTTATGAGAAATTATTGAATTATGAACTATGATGTTACATGTGTATATTTTCAGAATGTTATAATGTCAGGGAGTGGAGTAGAAGTTTTTAATGAAATTTTTTAATTCTATTCAAGTTATATTGAATGTCAAGACTTGAAATTGCTAATAAAATTTGTTATTGTTGTTTAACCATCAAGTTTAATTGCAAGTCCCGTCCCACTGGACCCAGCGCATTTTTGGCTTCTCTAGGCCCTCGGCCTAGTTTTAAATAACTAGTGGCCCCCTCTTTCAAAAAAAAAAAAAAAAATTTTTTTTTTATAAAGCATAAAACTAGAAAGAGGGGTTACAAATGGTAGCAAAGCGTGGTTGATTCTAGGGTCGAACCCTTGGGTCCTTGGGTGTGACGGGGCTTGCAAACTCGGAAATAGTTTGAAAAATTTCAAAACTTTTGAAAATGAATACAGAGGTAGATGCAATGGCAGGTTTAGCATTTTATGTGTATATGCATTGTCAATGAATAATGGTTATTTGATTTGGAATTGTAAACCTAATGCCGCCACGTGGCATGCTTTTTTGGTTGGGTTTTTGTTGTTGTTGAGATTGGACCTTACCGGAGATCACGGGGGAATTGCCGGGGGAATGGGTTGCCTTATAAATAATTATGGAGTTATAGTGCGTGAGGTTAGCTGGATGCGGTATGGCCCGACCGGAAGTCGGTACCGTCATTGACCAGATTTAGTCTTGAAAGTTTATAATAAATGTCTTTGTTGAAATTTTATGTGTTGTGGTAGTTGTTTGGTGGTGTGGATTGTTGGTCTATGTTAGTGTCTGATGTGTTTCTCCTCTTGAGTGTGGTGGCTGACGGAGAGTTGGTTCTGGGGTGGATCAGGTTTTCGCAGCGCTAGGGAACCCGGAGGTCGCTCAAAGGAAGAGTTAGTACTTGAGTTTTTTCTGTTTTTGTGACTATGTTTGTAAGTTAGGTTTGTGTTAGGTGTTTTGTGGGGATTTATGTTTGGTGGTTGTGTGTTTTGAATTGTGCAATTCTGGCGGCGGTATGCTACCAGAGATTGCCCCACCCCATTTTAGGGGTTCTCCAGAAACTTTCGGTGGTGAATGGAGTTGATGAGGACCAGCTGCTGATTTTCTTGGACCTGGTCCTGCAGTTGGCAGATTTCCCGGGTGTGTCCGATGAGGAGGTCTTGTCCCTTATATACCCGTATTGCCGGGGTTCATTGGCATGGCTGGTCACCAGCACTCTGCGTCGGGGCTGCAGTGTCGACACCTTCCATGGGGAAGTGTTGGATTTCTTCATACCCCATCGACGACGTTCCCAGCTTAAGTTAGATTTATTCTATCGCCTACAGGCCAACGGAGAGGCATTGGGGGATTTCGTGCACGATGCCAACAACCTGAACCACCAGAGGAACAATTAGAAGTACCAACGCAGACAGTGGAAGTCAATGTCCCAGAGAAGGAGAAATCTAAAACAATGGAAGAGAACATAATGGAAATGTTCAGGCAAATGAGAAAGGACATTGAAGAAAATAGTAAAAAGATGGAGAAGAAAATGGATTCCACTAACAAGGGCATGGAAGAAAATAGTAAGAAATTGAGTGAAGACTTGAATAAGAAAATGGAAGGGGTAAATAAAAATATAGAATCCACTAACCAGAAGATGGATTCTACCAAGGAAGACTTGAGGGAAGACAACCGATCCACAAAAGAAGAATTGGGCCGTAAGATAGAGAATACTAATAAGAGGATCGAAGAAACCAGTAGGAAGATGGAAGAAAATAATAAGAATTTGGAAGAGAAGATGGAAGAAACCAGTAGGAAAATAGAAAGTGACAACCAACAATTAAAAGATGAATTAAGGGAAAATAACAGGAAAATGGAAGAGACGATGGGGGAAAAATTAGAAGAATTGAGAGAGGACAATCAACTGCTGAGAGAAGAACTAAGGGAAGTTAACCAAGAGAACATGAATAAGTTAGACGAGAGGATTGAGTTAGCCAAGGAGGAGATAAATAAAAAGATAACAGAAACGAAGAAATCCATCGTAAAGAAGTTAGAACAAGGAAGTCGTGGTTGTCAATCAGCAGATTAGAGAAGTAGACGAAAGATGTCGTCAAACCGAAAACGAAGTGCTGGAAGTCCGGGAAGTAATAACTAACAAGATTACTCAGGTCCAAGAACAACAGAAAACAAAAATGGAGGAGACCAAGAAATTTGCATTGGAGGAAGTGAATAAAGTGCGGACACAGGTAATCGAAAGATGCGACGGCGTGGAAGCCGCTATGTCGAACATAACCGGACAGGTGCGTCAAAGCCAGGAGGAGATAGAGATGATAAGGAACAGACCATCTGGATATCATAATTTCCCCATGTCAGAGAACAGAGAATGGCTCAATTTCCGGCAATATAAACGGAAGCCTATGGAGTTCTTGGCACGTATAGAAGAATACTTAGAGAAACACCGAGGGAACAGATGGGTCCAGAACAGAGAAATCCTTGACGAGTCGTTTCGGGAGGTGAATGACCATTGGTGGATGGCCAACCGGAGCGACATCGACAATTATGAACAATTCAAGAGCCTATTTAAGGCCAAGTACTGGTCAGAGACCACGCAAAATCTAATAAGAGATAATATATGCCACGGCCGCTACAAACCACAAGTCGGTAGTTCAATGACAGCTTATTTCCTCAGCAAGGTGTGTATGGCCAAGCACTTAGAACCAGCCATACCGGAGGAATGCCTAATAAATAAGTTGTCCTACCATTATGATGAAGAGGTAATTCGTGCGAGGAGGGGCAGCCAAATAAAAACTATCCAGGCAATGACAGAACTCCTAGAAAATTATGAAAATGAAGACTACTACCGACAGAGTCGTAGAAGAAGTGATGGGCCCGAACCAAGGACGTATCAGAACAATAACCAGGGTACGAACCACATAAATACTGGGTACCAAGGAGGCCGGGCATACCCGCGAAATAACGGTTCTAATAATAGTAATAATGTGAACAATCCTAGTTATAATGATAATAATAATACGGGTCCAAACCATCAAAACCCGAATCGGCCCTCTAATGGTTATCAGGGTAACCGCAATCCCTACCCTAATAACGCAAATAGTCAGAGAAGCCCCAATTATGGTAATAGTCATTACCCAAATAATACCAATCGTACGGGTCCCAATAATGGTAATTTTAATAATAATAGGTTTCCTCGCCCTAGAGTGAACTTCATACGAGCCACAGATGGACGACAGCGGAGATTCGATCACAATCGACGAAATAGCTACCGCGGATATGAAGAAAGGCGGAGGAGCCTAGAACGGGACCAACCAAGGTACTATCCGGCGCGTAGGAGCAATAGTTTAGACAACGCTGAACAGAGGTCGAACCACGAACGACCGGAAGACCATAGGACCGATCGACAGGTAACCACTCTGAGCATCCCAAATGAGGCATCGACTAGTATGGCTCAAAGGAACAATGATGCCGAGCCTTTAAACGGGCACAGGCAGTAATAAATCGCCAGAACCCGTTACTGCTCCTAAATACTGGGTATAATAATAATAATGAGTACAATCACGTGAATAATAACAATCGTATCACCATCATAGGGTGCAACTACCTAAAGGACATCAGACAGGAGTTATTGGAAAAGGATAACAGGAATCCCACCAATAACTTCAATAATGAAATAATACATGTCGACGCCAAGGTAGAAGGCATCCCAGCCAAATTCTAAAACATACGTAAGCTCACCTTACATAAAAATTATTTAAGAAAACTTTACGACAAGAATATAAAACAAGAAAACAAGAATTTAAAAATTATCAAAATTCCAAACAAAGGTAAGATCACCTTACTAACAAAAAATTTAAAAAAAGAAAACTTTATGGCAAGAATAAAAGAGTTTTGAAATAATCCTCAAAATTCTAAAACAAATGTAAGCCCATCTTACATATAAATTATTTAAGAAAACTTTATGGCAAGAATAAAAGAATTTTGAAATAATCCTCAAAATTCAAAAACAAATGTAAGCCCACCTTACATACCAGTTATTTATGAAAAATCTATGTGGCAGTAATACAAGAAGAAATTAGAATTTAAAATCATCAAAATTCCAAAGACAAAGTAAGTACATCTTACTACAAGATTATTTAAAGGAAAACCATTTAGAAGATATGTACAAGAAGAAATTAGAATTTAAAATAATCAAAATTCTAAAACAAAAGTAAGCACTTTACATACCAGATATTTATGAAAAAACTTTATGACAATAATATAAGAAGAAATTAGAAAAAATCATCAAAATTCCAAAGACAAAGTAAGTACATCTTACTACACCATTATTAATGAAACCATTTAGAAGATATGTACAAGAAGAAATTAGAATAAATCCTCAAAATTCCAAAACAAATGTAAGCCCACCTTACATACCAGTTATTTATGGAAAAACTTTACGACAATAATATAAGTTCGAAAAAGAAAAGTAAGCCCACCTTACATAAAAATTATGTGAAGAAAACCTTTATGGAATAATATAAGAAGAGTGCATTTTGAATTGTGTATAAATCAAGTTTCCAAACCAAGAATAAGTACAACTTGTGCCGGTTTGATGCCGGCGGTTACAAAAATTCTAGAAAGGTTTCGTAATTGTTACATAACGTGAGCCGAGGCAGCGAGGGCGAACTTTGGTCCGCGGTATGAGGGGAGCGGCACTGTGTGCGGTTGCGCGCGCAACTCGGCTATGTGCGATGACTATTGTGTGCCGCGGTGGGCAGTCCACGCTTCGCCTCGCTCAGAGAATTGTCCCCGTCTCCGCTCTCCGTATTCTACGACGAAGTTGCTGTTCCTACATGCTTGGCTAGGCGTAAATTGACTCCCGGTAAGTTAGTCTTTGTATTTATTTGTCTTATAAATAATGATACATGTATGGATAATTAATAACTATATGCAAATGCATAAAATACGTAATGATGTGTGTGTGCGATCCGACAAAGTTATGTAAGAGAAACTCATTCTTTACTGTTGTACGTAACGCCCGGTATATAGTCCATGCTTTATTATTTTCTGTAATAGTGCGAGTAGTTTTTCAAGAGTCATTGTCATGGTAAAAGTGCTCTACATTAAAAAATTAATGACTAAAAACTTGGTGCGCAGTCAGCTCGTGAATGGTGTCTGTGCATGTAGTAAACGGCCGCAGAGTTTGTTAATTAACTTCACAAATAGAGAATGAAGTGTGAGAGCTTCTATGTATAAAACTTAATTGAAGGTAAAACATTCTCAATGCTGTGAGTGACTTGCTGTTAAATTTTTTTGGTCAAATAATGATTACTGCTCTCCACGTGGCCGGTTTAACCTGCAAATTTTTGTCGAAGCATGTTGGCTGAGTACAGTTCACTTTATATTAAGCCACAATTTAATAAGGTCTGTTCATGATTCAAATTTACTTATTCCAGGGCTGATTTTTGGACTCTTTAAGCTGGTTGTAAAAACTTTTATTAATGAATATTGTGCTTTTCTTGAGAGTTAGCTGGCGGCCCGTTAAGAGGTTAATTACCTTAACTCGGGTGTACATTTTTAATAGACTGTTCTCTAATTTACTTGAATTCATAGGGTTCTCGCACTAAGCCGGTTTCCTGGCTTGCTGATGGCTGAACATCTGCCCAAGCTGTGAACCATGTCAAGATCGTATACGAAGAGGGAGATGGAGACTGAATTTCTATGTTGCACTCGCCAGCACTTATGAGGTGATATTTATGCTTTATTTCATTTTTTGGGGCCGGGCCGGCAGTGTGCCCGTTTACTGCAAATAGCCTAGAAGCCATGGGACGTGTCCAGACTGTTTACCGGGAACTTGAGCTGTGATCATGACTCTGAACACTATAACTTAAATTTCATAAACTTTTTTTTTATAACTCAGTTACATAACACTAAATGCAATGGCTGTAAGTGCGAGCTGCACTGGGGGAGCGCGCCAGAGAGATTTTAATCTTGTACCATTTTATTGTTGCATCTCATTTTCATTTTACTCCTTACAAAATTTAATTATTGCTCGGTAGATCTGTTCCGGCTGGAACAGCTGTGTATAAATTTTAATTTGACTATGGGTTTCACATTTAAGGGCTGGGGACTTTCCTGGGGGTTTTTTTTTTGGGACTTAGCTTTTCTCTGACACGCAGGTGCAACTTCAGACAGGTTGAATGCCTGTCAACTTTTGTCAACTACATGTGGGCGCGCTCCCACAGATGCCAGAGCACAACCACCTTATTGTATTCTTTTTCTTTTAATTATTTTATATAGTCATTTGAGGCTAATAGAAATAATTACTAATGTAATGGAAATATTTTAGCTGATTTTGCCCCTTGCACAAGGGCTAAACTGATTGTTTTCTTAACTGGCAAACACATATGGGTTGACTTCCCACTTATAGCTTTTGCTGTTTAATTTCTGACTATAAAACATGTATTCATCATTTTCTTTTTTGGGTAAATTATGTATTGTCAAAATCTTCTGAAATAGTAATGCCTCAAGCAATTAATTTCTGTTTATTAAGGTACATAGAGATTTAATTCCTTTTGGAATTTTTTTTTTTGAAGTCAGATAACTGTCTAGAATTTTATAACACTGTCTGAAAGTAGGTGACGTAGTTTTGTCAGTTTCAATTAATGATGTGAAAGGAACTTAAGGTTCACACGCTCATCATGGGTCATTGATCAATGGAATGCTAGATAAAGGGGTGGTCCGGTTATTTATGCCTCATGAATTATTATCATTCTTCCTGGGGTTTTGGCTTTATGTTATTCTACTGAACGGGTTGCCGAAGGGCGTATATTTTATCACTTCTGGGTTATAAGATTGTAGTTACTCTGCCTGTTAGGTGGATGCATTCCAGGGGCATGCGTGCTAAAAATTAATGTAATTGTGAGTTGGTGTACCTTATGTTCTCTGTGTGTTGTTATGTGTCTAGCTAGCCACGAGATGGGAGAAAATTTTATAATTATATATACATGGGTGTTCATTGATTTATATATATATTTGTTGTGCTTAATATTATACATATTGTTATGCTGAAGATTTGAAGATTTATACACACTTGTGATCGTTTATATTTACACACATTTGTTATGACTAAGATTTTACACACTTGTTATGTTTTACCATATTCATACTGGTGATCGGGCATACAAGAAGGGCATGAAATAAAATAAATTGTTATCGTTCTGTTACAGCTGAGTTTTATTGCAAGTCCCGTCATACTGGACCCGGCATAATTTTGCTTCTCTAGGCTTAGGCCTAGTCCTAAATAACTTGTAACCTCTCTTTCAAAACCAACAAGCAAGGAGATAGAAATTTAAAAAGAAATGAAATAAATACTAAAAGCATAGAGAGGTTACAAATGGTAGCAGAGCGTGGTTCATTCTAGGCTTGAACCCTTGGGTCCTGGTGTGTGACGGGGCTTGCAGACTCGGAAATATTAATGCAATTGTTGTAACATAGTTGATATAGGCCCGTGTAGGCTAGTTATAAGTTGTTTAATTTGTGAGTCGGGTCGCACCACTGAGGCGGTTAATGGTGTTTAAAAAAAAAAAAAAAATTTTTTTTGATAGCTTGTACGGCCGGGGAGTCTCAAGCGTGGCCTGGAAGATGGAAGGTTAATTAGAGTCGGTGTTTAGAGTGGTAGATTTACGGGATGCGGTATGGCCCGATCGGGAATCGGTACCGGAACCGACTTGTGTCCGGTTGATGTCAAAGTATTTTTAATTCCCTAATTAGGACTTGTAGTTGATGGTTAGTTGGTTGTTGTCAATTATGTGTTGGTACGACGTGTGTGTCGAGTTGCTGTTTGCTGTTATGTGTGTTGTATTCTTGCTTGTCTCTTGTCTCCTTCCGTCGTGGAGTGCATGGTTCAGAATAGGCCAGGTTTCCGCAGTGCTAGAGAACCCGGGGGTCTACTCAAAGGAAGGACAGTACTTGAGTTTTTCCGATTTTTGTTAATATGTTTTTGTAGGTTATGTTTGTGTTAGGTGTTTAGTGGGAATTTGTTTTAGGATTGTTTGTTTGAATTGTGCAATTCTGGTGGGGATATGCTACGAGAAATTGCCCCACCGTCTTTCAGACGTTCTCCAGAAATTTCCGGTAGTGGATGGATTTGATGAGGATCAGCTGTTGGTTTTCTTGGACCTGGTCCTGCAGGTGGCAGATTTCCCAGGGGTGTCCGATGGGGAGGTCTTGTTTCTTATATACCCGTATTGCCGGAGTACGTTGGCTAATCTGGTCACCAAGGCTCTGCGTCGGGGTGACAGTGTTGATGCTTTCCATGGGGAGGTGTTGAACTTCTTCATACCCATTCGACGACGCGCCAAGCTTGAGTTGGAAAGATTCTATCGCCCACAGGCCTACGGAGAGGCGTTAGGAGACTTCGTGCGCGATATACGGAAAGCTGCCCGGGTGTTAAGATTGGGGTTGCCAGAGACGGAAGTTATCCAAGCGATTCTAGAAGGACTGACTCCCCAGGAGAGATCTCGTTTGGCATTCGCGGACCGTCCACGTTGATTTGCGGACCTTGAGCGACTGTGTGTGCTTTCAGGAATGGTCAAGGAGGTTGACGAGTACCGGGGAAAAGAGGCTACCGATGTCCCATACTCCAGCGGTTCATCAGGAAAAGCCAAAAGGGACAAACATGGTGGTTGGAGGAGAACCCAAGAGACGCTTAGAAAGCCAGAATATTCCGGAAGTGATGGAGGCTACAAGGGGGTGGCAAGTGTGAAGACGGTAACAACAGCTACAGCACAGAAAACAAGGAAACATGAAATTAACAGGGGAAAAAGAAATTATGTTAGGGAACAGACAGCGGCAAGTAGGGAGCCTGTACCAAGGCGTTATCCCTATTCAGAGAAAAAGGAAACTTTAAAGGTTCCAGAGGAATTACCAGTGCCTGAGAGAGTAGTAGATGAAGAAGAGGAAGCAGAAGTAGAAGAGCGGAATTACTTCGTGGGAACAATACAGGAGGATAAGAGCGCGTCAGTTAATACTGAATTACCGGACTCAAAGAGGACGTCATGGTTGAATCCAGAGGCCGCAGAATTTGTTCCGGTATTTACATCTCGGTTCGTGAGGGATCCAGATCCTGTAACATCACCATCGCCAGTCGAAATTAATTTAGTCATTGCACATGAACCTGGACAGCTGGATTCCAGGGTGGAAGATGTTGAGGACGTTGTGGTTGCTGAAAGTGGTCAAGGAGTGGAATCGACAGAAGAGTCAGAAGAGCGGTCTGCAGATGCTGCGCAGGTGAGTATAGTTGTAGGTGTTAGGGAGACTGTAGAGTCTGAAGTTGCAGATGGACACAGGGATGTCCGGGCTGCAAGTGTTTCTGAGGTTGTGGATGGACAAGGGGATGTCCATGCCGCAAGTGTAGTAGAAGTAGATGAGGTAGAAGTTGAGGAGAAATTTGGTGGCAGCGTTGTAGAGTGTGCGAGTGAGAATGGTGTAGTGTGTGAAGATGTGCAGACGCCTTCTGTAAGTAGTGTTGAGGAGTCCGAGGAACGGGAGGAACTTTCAGGTGGACCAGGTGAGCAACTAGAGGAGGACGAGGATGTGCAGTGTTCAGATGGTGGTAGTGGGAGTGATGGCGATGACGTTGGTGATGAACGTGTTGAGGAAAATGAGATGGGAGAAGAAGTTCGTGAAGAAGTTTGTGAAGCGGCTGGTGACCGGTGTGATGAAGAAATTGGTGAGGAGCTGAGGGAAGATGCGGTTGAAGATGGATCAGAGGAGCAACGGGAAGATACTGAGGAGGTGCAGTGTCAGGAGGTTGGTCTGGATTATGTGGACGAAGAAGGGGAAAGTGTAGAAAAGGAAGAAATTGTAGCAGAGGAGTTAGACGACGAGCATAATCCAAAGCGGAGTGAAGGTAGTGAGGTAGGTTGCCCTGATTCTGATTCCGAAGAAACCAGTCAGTACAGCTCAACACGAGATAATTTCTTAGAGAGTGGTGTCCGAAAGCATCGGATACCCAAGGTCCGTCATAGAAAGGTAAGAAGCAGAGGTTGACGGGTAGCGGGTAGATGTTCCCCACACTCCCAGTGGTGTTCATCTATTTCAGGGTTGCGCCCCTGCCCACGTGAGCCTTGGTTTCCTCCATTCATCCTTATTTTCGGAGGGAACCAGGTCCTTACCCTCAGTCCTAGCTATTGACCTTTAATGATCCTTGCCCCGTTTCATCTTCCCGATTTTCCTACCCCTCCCCATAAAAAAAAAAAAAACCTATTGATAAGGAAGTGGAGAGAGACTTGCCGGAAGTCAGTGGATTGTGGTCCTCGAGATGGTCGTGGTCTTTGAGATCGTCCGTGTTTCCCCTGTTTGAAAAGTTAGATGGAGTGATGGTGTGCTGTTGTTGGTTGTTAATAGTTGTTGAGGTTGATGTTGTTCATTATAGGGTCCGAGCCATGCCGCATTCTCCGGTTGTTTTCCTGGTGTTCTTTTGTTGAAAGAAAAGTTGTGTAATAGGTGCTGTAGAAAGGTGAACCCCCTTTAGTTATGTGGTATTTGAATGAGTAAATGATGGGATTAATGTTCGTGTGCCCTTGGTGCGGTCCTCTCTGTCTGGCCAAGCGGGGCCGTCCGCCCTTGTGTAGGGAAGTGGGCCAGCCATATGGCAAGGTTGGAGATGCCTTGTGGGTGCATGTGGCTGGTCGGTCCGAGAGATGGACGAGGAGTAGTTTGGTCGCTCACATATCAGGGTGTGAGATGCCTTGTTGGGTCGTAGGACGAATATGTGAGTGGGACCGGTGGGAGTAGGTGATGGTCACCGGAGAGGGTGACGTGTTGGGGCGGCCCCGTGGGGTTGGCGTGGCGAAGAGGGTCGCATGGGGATGGCTGTTCTCCTGAGAGCAAGTGCCATCGGGCCACCTCACCCACGATGTCCACCGGAGTTTTCAGATGGGAGTACACTGCAGGGTACTTTCCCGAGTTTTTTTTGGGGGGCAACCGGGTTGCCCTTTCGGGGTGGGGGTGTGCCGGTTTGATGCCGGCGGTTACAAAAATTCTAGAAAGGTTTCGTAATTGTTACATAACGTGAGCCGAGGCAGCGAGGGCGAACTTTGGTCTGCGGTATGAGGGGAGCGGCACTGTGTGCGGTTGCGCGCGCAACTCGGCTATGTGCGATGACTATTGTGTGCCGCGGTGGGCAGTCCACGCTTCGCCTCGCTCAGAGAATTGTCCCCGTCTCCGCTCTCCGTATTCTACGACGAAGTTGCTGTTCCTACATGCTTGGCTAGGCGTAAATTGACTCCCGGTAAGTTTGTCTTTGTATTTATTTGTCTTATAAATAATGATACATGTATGGATAATTAATAACTATATGCAAATGCATAAAATACGTAATGATGTGTGTGTGCGACCCGACAAAGTTATGTAAGAGAAACTCATTCTTTACTGTTGTACGTAACGCCCAGTATATAGTCCATGCTTTATTATTTTCTGTAATAGTGCGAGTAGTTTTTCAAGAGTCATTGTCATGGTAAAAGTGCTCTACATTAAAAAATTAATGACTAAAAACTTGGTGCGCAGTCAGCTCGTGAACGGTGTCTGTGCATGTAGTAAACGGCCGCAGAGTTTGTTAATTAACTTCACAAATAGAGAATGAAGTGTGAGAGCTTCTATGTATGAAACTTAATTGAAGTTTCATAACATTTCACAACATTCTCAATGCTGTGAGTGACTTGCTTTTAAATTTTGTTGGTCAAATAATGATTACTGCTCTCCACGTGGCCGGTTTAACCTGCAAATTTTTGTCGAAGCATGTTGGCTGAGTACAGTTCACTTTATATTAAGCCACAATTTAATAAGGTCTGTTCATGATTCAAATTTACTTATTCCAGGGCTGATTTTTGGACTCTTTAAGCTGGTTGTAAAAACTTTTATTAATGAATATTGTGCTTTTCTTGAGAGTTAGCTGGCGGCCCGTTAAGAGGTTAATTACCTTAACTCGGGTGTACATTTTTAATAGACTGTTCTCTAATTTACTTGAATTCATAGGGTTCTCGCACTAAGCCGGTTTCCTGGCTTGCTGATGGTTGAACATCTGCCCAAGCTGTGAACCATGTCAAGATCGTATACGAAGAGGGAGATGGAGACTGAATTTCTATGTTGCACTCGCCAGCACTTATGAGGTGATATTTATGCTTTATTTCATTTTTTGGGGCCGGGCCGGCAGTGTGCCCGTTTACTGCAAATAGCCTAGAAGCCATGGGACGTGTCCAGACTGTTTACCGGGAACTTGAGCTGTGATCATGACTCTGAACACTATAACTTAAATTTCATAAACTTTTTTTTTATAACTCAGTTACATAACACTAAATGCAATGGCTGTAAGTGCGTGCTGCACTGGGGGAGCGCGCCAGAGAGATTTTAATCTTGTACCATTTTATTGTTGCATCTCATTTTCATTTTACTCCTTACAAAATTTAATTATTGCTCGGTAGATCTGTTCCGGCTGGAACAGCTGTGTATAAATTTTAATTTGACTATGGGTTTCACATTTAAGGGCTGGGGACTTTCCTGGGGTTTTTTTTTGGGGACTTAGCTTTTCTCTGACACGCAGGTGCAACTTCAGACAGGTTGAATGCCTGTCAACTTTTGTCAACTACATGTGGGCGCGCTCCCACAGATGCCAGAGCACAACCACCTTATTGTATTCTTTTTCTTTTAATTATTTTATATAGTCATTTGAGGCTAATAGAAATAATTACTAATGTAATGGAAATATTTTAGCTGATTTTGCCCCTTGCACAAGGGCTAAACTGATTGTTTTCTTAACTGGCAAACACATATGGGTTGACTTCCCACTTATAGCTTTTGCTGTTTAATTTCTGACTATAAAACATGTATTCATCATTTTCTTTTTTGGGTAAATTATGTATTGTCAAAATCTTCTGAAATAGTAATGCCTCAAGCAATTAATTTCTGTTTATTAAGGTACATAGAGATTTAATTCCTTTTGGAATTTTTTTTTTTTGAAGTCAGATAACTGTCTAGAATTTTATAACACTGTCTGAAAGTAGGTGACGTAGTTTTGTCAGTTTCAATTAATGATGTGAAAGGAACTTAAGGTTCACACGCTCATCATGGGTCATTGATCAATGGAATGCTAGATAAAGGGGTGGTCCGGTTATTTATGCCTCATGAATTATTATCATTCTTCCTGGGGTTTTGGCTTTATGTTATTCTACTGAACGGGTTGCCGAAGGGCGTATATTTTATCACTTCTGGGTTATAAGATTGTAGTTACTCTGCCTGTTAGGTGGATGCATTCCAGGGGCATGCGTGCTAAAAATTAATGTAATTGTGAGTTGGTGTACCTTATGTTCTGTGTGTGCTGTTATGTGTCTAGCTAGCCACGAGATGGGAGAAAATTTTATAATTATATATACATGGGTGTTCATTGATTTATATATATATTTGTTGTGCTTAATATTATACATATTGTTATGCTGAAGATTTGAAGATTTATACACACTTGTGATCGTTTATATTTACACACATTTGTTATGACTAAGATTTTACACACTTGTTATGTTTTACCATATTCATACTGGTGATCGGGCATACAAGAAGGGCATGAAATAAAATAAATTGTTATCGTTCTGTTACAGCTGAGTTTTATTGCAAGTCCCGTCATACTGGACCCGGCATAATTTTGCTTCTCTAGGCTTAGGCCTAGTCCTAAATAACTTGTAACCTCTCTTTCAAAACCAACAAGCAAGGAGATAGAAATTTAAAAAGAAATGAAATAAATACTAAAAGCATAGAGAGGTTACAAACTTACCAACCAATTATTAATAAAACACTTTGGTGAGATAACCAGAAGAGATTTAATACCATATTTATGGTAAGCATAAAATATAATTAACATGTTAATAAAGGATCATAATAGGATGAATAAAGGAACCAGACTTTAGAATTAAAACAAATAATTCTGGACAGTATGATCATGTCTAATTTCAATATAGAGAGTAAAAACCTTTCCATAAAATGATGCCAAAGGAAATTAAAAGAAAAATGAGATACGATTTGAGAAGATACGATTTGAGTTAATACGATTTGAGTGATTGAATATAATAAAGTACAAAAACTTATTTGGAATAATGAGATAATGAAACTTTGAAGTGGTATGAGGAGAAATTATGACCTCATTATGAAATTAATAAAAAACATTCGAAGGTATAATAACCATGACAGGAATAAGGTGAGAATAATATCAAGGATTTATGTAATTAAACGAATTAATATAAAATGATTAATGAATTAAATGTCAATTATGATGATGACAGTTATAAAAAGTTCTAGAAAATAGAACAAGTGGAAATAATAAGAACAAAGAAACAGTCTAAAAATGTCATAAAGATATGCTACTATAAACAATGCAGATTATAATAAAAAAACCAGAAGGTAATAAAGAATTTATAACCAAAAGATTTATATGATAAGAAAAGTTGAAAAATGTAATAATAGAAGAGCTTCCTACCATAATATCAAATGAAAGAAACATCCAGTTAACGAGTCAGAAGAATGACTGAGATAGGAATATTAAAATCTCTGAGAAATATAATAAGTAATAAGTGAAGTATCCCAAAGATATTTTTTTTTAAATAGTAACAAATGTGTACTATTCTGAATAATTTTTAATCTGTCTGTAGATAATTCCAGCAGTATTAATATGTTTTTTGAGCAGAGATGATTTGCCTCTGTACTCAAATATGTGTGAAGTATTGGACAGCAGAGGAAAGTAGCGTACAGTGCCTCTCTGAACTGAACCAGCTCACAAAGTAGGGAACGATAGGGAGGAAATATCCCAAGGAGAAAATACTAAGAAGAAATATGAAAATGAAATAATAAATATGAAACTCAGATGACTATTACTATCAAGGAAGATCCAGTGAGAATGAGAACGATATAAACTCAAATATAAATAAGAAAATTTTTAAAATGGAAGGAAGTCCAGAATAATAACAAACTTAGAATAATTATCATAAGCAATTGTTCCAGACAAAGCAAGTATAGTCTGAAAAAATTACTTCTGGAGAAGGGCATTCTGTAGCGTGACAGAAAATCCACTACATATTAAGTCAAATAAAATCATAAAGTTTAATTACATCAAATATATTAAAATAATATTGAATGAGATTTAAGGAAATCAAAGGAATGAACCACGATAAAATAAAAATCCTCATTACATTATATATAAAAACCACTGTTTAAATATCAAAGAAAGTATTGGAAGCAACTCATATTATAATATCAGTAATTTACCCAGGAAGCTAGGAGCAGTAAACAAGTTATATAAGACCATATCAAGAAGAAAGAGACTCAATTTAAGAGTGGTGAATACCAAAATACCCCAAAAACAAGAAGAGGGAAGAATAAAGTTTGTGATCAGGAAGAAAACAATACCCTGAAACCTGTAGAGAAGAACAAGGTCCGTATCAGTGAATAAATTAAATGCTCCAGACTAAACATCAGTCGAGATACACCAAGTACCTTGGTTTACCCAAGAATGAAGAAGGAAGACAAGAAGACCAGAAGAATGAAGACTAGAAGAAGGACAAGAATGAAGACCAGAAGAAGGACAAGAATGAAGACAATAAAGAAGATAAGAAGAAGGACAAGAAAGAAGACAGGAGGAGAGGAAGAAATAGTATGAAAGAAACACCGTTGTAAAACCTATTATTATAATTAAATACCATCAACCCCAAACCCACAAAACGATTCAAAAGAAAGTATAACATACCCAAAATCCTATAAAAATGTAATTATTTAGAAAACTAAAGTGCTGTATAGTATTATAAGAAGTGAACCGACTAAAGCTATTGTGTAATAAGAAAATAAACAAGTCTTAACAGTCCATGATTACTAAAGGTCTGGTCTGAGATAATAAGACTCAAAATATCAGAACCAACAGTGAAAGTGAATTTGTGTAAGTGTTTTTTAGAAATGCAATAAACTTAAAGTTGGTGAAACTATAACTTATCAGTATGCTATATAATAACTTTAATATCCAATAATAAACAGCATAATAAAATAATAAAATGGAAGGTTTCCAGTATTTTATTATTTTAATGTAACTCTTTATTTACAAGACATTTGTAAAAAATGATAATAAATAAAGTATGGGAGTTCATGTTTACTGATGTAGGGGATCATAAATAATAATGGTTTAGACCAGAAAGGACTGGCATTAATTTAGTATTCGTAAGTGTAAAATGTTTAAATAGACTGTTTATTCACAGCCATAAAATCAATGTGTTAGTAAAATATATTTGTAAGAGTTATTAGAAAATAAGATTTATATTATGTGTTTTAAAATGAATTATGTTTGCTAAATAATAGCCTACATACCATTAATAATGTTTCAATAGGTATTCTATGTTAACTCAAAAATAGTTAAAAGTTTATGTTCAAACCATATCGGCAATATGTTCAATTGTGCAGATTGCTAAATAATGTTCATAATTATTTATTTTAATAACAGTAGTGTTAATTAAATACTACACCTCACAATAAGTTATCAACCATTTTATTTTCATTGTAATAGTAACTATGTAAAGTCAGAGTAGGAAGTAGGATTAAATTTATTTGAGAAAAACAGAAATATAAAATTCTAAAATCTAGGCCATTTGGTGAATTCACAGAAACGATATAAACCAGAATAATTCACTTATAAATCCTGTAAACTAGCCAGATTTAGATAAAGTAAATCAGTTAACCACTACTGGGAATGATCCTATGAGTTAAAATGATAATAAGGAAATATACCTTAAAATATTGTAAATTTTCAAAATATATAAATTAATTAATTTTAAAGAGCAATGTCAAATTTACAGATTAGCACAAAAAACCAGTGCAAAGGTTTAATTTATATGTATTTAAGGAAAGAAAGAGGAATATGACTAATTAAAATTTATTATAATAGTATTAATGATAAATTAAAATGGAGGAAATCTGTATAAAGACGGAAATCCAATTTTGAGCCTATATTTCCAAAAAGTAAAGAAATTTGTTAATTTCCACAAAATGTCTACAGATATGGACTATAATACATCAATTTAAAGGGAATGAGATGATTAAACCAATGATAAGGTTCATAATTCCTAAAAGTGATGAATAAAATAAATAAATTCCATATATAATGTAATATTTCATCATGTGTATGGGAAATCGAAATATGTTAACAATACTTTTTCAAGGATTAACTGGGCCAAATTTTGACCAAGTTAATTAGTCTTTTGTTGAATATCAAGCTGAATAGTTGTGTGAAGAACGTTCCTTTAAAACCGAATCTAAAATGGTACTAGCAGTTAGCCATTAAAATCAGTGAAACGAGAGTTAGACGAATTAGACACTTCTTAAAACTAAAGCTATCAAAACGTTCACGACAATAGTGAAAACAAACACCTAATTTCATAATACGAGTGATAGAAAACCGTAAAACAATATATTAAAACTAATTCACTCTACAAATCCTAACCATATCTTGAGAACTTTAACCCACAGAAGCGAACACATACAAAATAAACTAACTAACACAAGTTTACACGGAACACTTCGTCAGAATACACCAAATAACTTAACAGACATATTACACCAGTGCGGGAAGATTTCAGACATTCACGAAGGTAATTTTGTCGTGATTTTTGGGACATGCCGATTTCGCAGTAACTACGCCAGAACTAGTAGCGGCCATCTTTTAATTCTACAGAGCCGGCCTTCTTTATCCAGCAGTGACGTCATCGTCTGCGTATGGTTCGACAACATTCATACACATTACATATTGGAATTATTTAAATTCTATTGAATAATAATTATTGTATTTGTGTTAATTGTTAATGTTATACTTTCTCGTCACCCTTCTCTGACTATTAATTTTAATCGCTCAAAGAACCTGTCTTTTAATATAGTAAATATCATAAATTTTGTTCTGTATGCACAATCGATAATTCCCGAGACAGAGTCGATAATTGCTCTCCATCGATAAAAAATCGATTACTTATCAAATTGTTCAATAAATCTTTATATTTCCATTATTTCTTATTTGTTATTTATTTCACAGGTTAATTTAAGAGTATTTATTAAGGCTGAAATATTTAAGGAAGACTCAAATATTTTATTTGAGCGAGATATTGGACCAGCAAGAAAAATCACCAATCGATTGCTAACTGGAGTTAATCTATTTAACTCCAGACTTGGTTCAAATCTTCGAGAAGTGCTCGACGGTCAATAAATACCTGCCTGTTATCAAAATTTTTACAAGAACCTTTTAAAACAGATTTATTTCTTATATACACACCTTAATAAACATAAACAAGATTTCTTACTATTTGAAAATTTTATTTTTATAAAATTTTTCATCAACTTTTTATCTTTTGTAACGACCGGCATACAGCGGTCTGCTTACAATATATATATATATATATATATATATATATGTGTATTCATGTAAGTATATTGATTGATGTTGTATTTATGTGTATTTATGAGAAATTATTGAATTATGAACTATGATGTTACATGTGTATATTTTCAGAATGTTATAATGTCAGGGAGTGGAGTAGAAGTTTTTAATGAAATTTTTTAATTCTATTCAAGTTATATTGAATGTCAAGACTTGAAATTGCTAATAAAATTTGTTATTGTTGTTTAACCATCAAGTTTAATTGCAAGTCCCGTCCCACTGGACCCAGCGCATTTTTGGCTTCTCTAGGCCCTTGGCCTAGTTTTAAATAACTAGTGGCCCCCTCTTTCAAAAAAAAAAAAAAATTTTTTTTTTATAAAGCATAAAACTAGAAAGAGGGGTTACAAATGGTAGCAAAGCGTGGTTGATTCTAGGGTCGAACCCTTGGGTCCTTGGGTGTGACGGGGCTTGCAAACTCGGAAATAGTTTGAAAAATTTCAAAACTTTTGAAAATGAATACAGAGGTAGATGCAATGGCAGGTTTAGCATTTTATGTGTATATGCATTGTCAATGAATAATGGTTATTTGATTTGGAATTGTAAACCTGATGCCGCCACATGGCATGCTTTTTTGGTTGGGTTTTTGTTGTTGTTGAGATTGGACCTTACCGGAGATCACGGGGGAATTGCCGGGGGAATGGGTTGCCTTATAAATAATTATGGAAGTTATAGCGCGTGAGGTTAGCTGGATGCGGTATGGCCCGACCGGAAGTCGGTACCGTCATTGACCAGATTTAGTCTTGAAAGTTTATAATAAATGTCTTTGTTGAAATTTTATGTGTTGTGGTAGTTGTTTGGTGGTGTGGATTGTTGGTCTATGTTAGTGTCTGATGTGTTTCTCCTCTTGAGTGTGGTGGCTGACGGAGAGTTGGTTCTGGGGTGGATCAGGTTTTCGCAGCGCTAGGGAACCCGGAGGTCGTCAAAGGAAGAGTTAGTACTTGAGTTTTTTCTGTTTTTGTGACTATGTTTGTAAGTTAGGTTTGTGTTAGGTGTTTTGTGGGGATTTATGTTTGGTGGTTGTGTTTTGAATTGTGCAATTCTGGCGGCGGTATGCTACCAGAGATTGCCCCACCCCATTTCAGGGGTTCTCCAGAAACTTTCGGTGGTGAATGGAGTTGATGAGGACCAGCTGCTGATTTTCTTGGACCTGGTCCTGCAGTTGGCAGATTTCCCGGGTGTGTCCGATGAGGAGGTCTTGTCCCTTATATACCCGTATTGCCGGGGTTCATTGGCATGGCTGGTCACCAGCACTCTGCGTCGGGGCTGCAGTGTCGACACCTTCCATGGGGAAGTGTTGGATTTCTTCATACCCCATCGACGACGTTCCCAGCTTAAGTTAGATTTATTCTATCGCCTACAGGCCAACGGAGAGGCATTGGGGGATTTCGTGCACGATGTAAGGAAAGCTGCCCGTATATTAAGGTTGGGTTGCCCGAGACGGAAGTCATACAGGTAATACGAGAAGGTATGAATCCCCAAGAGAGATCCCGGCTGGTTTTCGCAGAGCCTCCACGTTCTTTTGCGGACCTGGACCGGTGGTGTGCGCGCATGCCCGGAGGGTCCAGGAGAATGATGAGTCTCGGGGAAGAGCTGCTAAAGATGTCCAATACTCCAGTGGTTCATTAGGAAGAGCTAAAGAGGACAAACATGGCGGTTGGAGGAGAACACAAGAAACTGTAAGAAAGACTGAGTACTCCGGAAGTAATGGAGGCTACAAGGGGGTGGCAAGTGTGAGGACGGTAACAACAGTTATAGTAGAGAAAGCAAATAAGGATGAATTTAACAGGGGAAGAAGAAATCATATTAGTAAACCAACATCGGCAAGTAGGGAGCCTGTAGCGAGGTGTTATTCCTATTTGGAGAGAAAAGAAACTTTAAAGGTTCCAGAGGAAGTACCAGTGCCTAATAGAGTTGTGGATGAAGAAGGTGAAGAGAAAGAAGAAAAGCGGATAAACTTCTGTGGATTAATACAAGACGACAAGAAAACGTCTGTTGATACTGAATTACAGGACTCAGAGAGGACGTCATGGTTGAATCCGGATGCCGCAGAATTTGTTCCGGTATCTCCATCTCGGTTTGTGAGGGATCCTGATCCTGTAACATCATCATCGCCTACGCCGGGATATGAGAAGTCACTTGATGGTGTAGCTTTACCATCGCCAGTAGAAATTAATTTAGTCATTGCACATGAACCTGGACAGCTGGATTCCAGGGTGGAAAATGTTGAGGACGTTGTAGTTGCTGAGAGTGGTGAAGGAGAGGAATCGAAGGAAGAGGCAGAAGAGCGGTCTGCAGATGCTGCGCAGGGGAGTATAGTTGTAAGTGTTAGGGAGACTGAAGAGTCTGAGTTTGCGGATGAACACGGGGATGTCCAGGCTGCAAGAGTTTCTGAGGTTGTGGGTGGACAAGGGGATGTCCATGCTGCAAGTGTGGTGGAAGGAGATGAGGTAGAAGTTGAGGAGAGATTTGGTGGCAGCGTTGTGGAGTGTGCGAGTGAGAATGATGTAGTGTGTGAAGATGTGCAGACGCCTTCTGTAAGTAGTGTTGAGGATTCCGAAGAACGGAAAGAAATTTCATGTGGACCAGAGGAGCAACCAGAGGATGATGAAGATGTGCAGTGTTCGAATGGTGGTAGTGGACGTGATGGCGATGATGTTGATGATGAATGTGTTGATGAAAACGAGATCGGAGAAGAGGTTAGTCAAGAAGTTCGTGAAGGAGCGGGTGACGAGTGTGATGAAGAAATTGGTGAGGAGCTGGGCGAAGATGCTGTTGAAGAGGGATCAGACGAGCAACTGGAAGATGGTGAGGAGGTGCAGTGTCATGAGGTTAATTTGGATTATGGGGCCGAAGAAGGGCGAATAGCAAGAGGAAGAAGGAATAGAGGAAGAAAAGGAAGGTGTGGAAGAAAGAGAAGCAGGGAAGGCAGAAGCAGAGGAGTTAGATGATGAGGATAATCCAAATCAGGGGGAAAGTAGTAAGGTAAGTTGCCTTGATTCTGATTCAGAGGAAACAAATCAGTACAGCTCAGCACGAGATAATTGCTCAGAAAGTGGTGTCCGAAAGGAACGAGTACCTAAAGTCCGTCACAGAAAGGTGAGAAGAAGCGGTTAACGGGTAGCGAGTAGATGTTCCCCACAGTCCCAGCGGTGTTCATCTACTTCAGGGTTGCGCCCCTGCCCATGCGAGCCTTGGTTTTCTCCAGTCATTGGAGAATTGTTTATTTTTTATAAAGCATAAAACTAGAAAGAAGGGTTACACATAATGCAAAACATATCTTCACATTAACATATTAATAAACATCTCAACATTCATATTAGTTCAATCGATATTATGAGCTAAAATTACGAATATCTACTACCTACTCTCCCTTCAAACAATCAAAACAAAATTTACACGCTAGTTAATTTTCTTATATTATTGACATAACTGTACATTAATTCAATACACCCTCATATTTTCATATTGTAATCAATATTAAAAAATTTTATCACGTTACTTTCTATCTATACAAACAAGTTTAATTCAATACAATTGTTACGTTTAACTCCTTATATCACTATACGATACATGAAATAATTCTAAAAAAAATCATCTTATGACCTATAATTTATTAGTAATGTTTACGTGTCATTATTTAAGTATTTATTGCTTTTACAACTTACATTTTATTTTGTTTGTCACGTTTATTATATTCTGTACATAAATCTATCAACTTTCTTTCTAACATATATCTTATATTGATACGTCATAATAATGTATTAATCATTTATTTTGGCCGTACATTTTTTTTAGCTAAGTTAAGCTAGTCTGAATGATATGGCCGCGTCATCAACCTATTCCATGACGTGTTCCATCCATTCGACCTCCTTGACTATTTCATACGTTATGGTATACTTCTTGTTTACCATATGGCATAGTCACCACCTCCGCTATCTTCATTATATCGGTCCTTCCGTTTCTTCCTCAGTCCCTTTTAGTAATATACTTCTTTAGCTGGCGTATATTAAATTTTCCTCGTATCTTGGTTTCGTCTCTGCAGTCCACTAATACGTATGTTGATTCGCCCAATATTTGGCTTATCTTGAACGGTCCACTGAATAATTCACAAATCTTCTCTATACGTTTTTGAGTTGCGCCTGACTGTGTATACGTCCTGATTAATACTAAGTCGCCTATCTCAAATTTTGTTGTTTTATTCGATTCGTTCATCCGCTTGGCATGTTTTTCTCTTTTGGTACGTATTTTTACAAATATTTCCGTATTATTTTCTTGATTGTCCTTCGTGATGTCAGCGTTAAGATACTTCTCCCATATTCGTATCGGTTTCTTTCCCAGATGAGCTTCATATGGTGTAATCTCAATAGTTTCGTGGTATGATTCGTTAAGACAACTTTCAATAGTTTTCACATACCGTGACCACTTTGTATGTTATTGGTTATTGATAAAAATTCTGAATAAGTTACCAAGTTGCCGGTTAACGCGCTCTGCTAAGTTCGAACAAGGGTTACGTATTCCAGTGTATCTGGGCTGAATGTTTAAACTTTCCAAACCGCTAATCCATTGTTTAGCTGTGAATTGCGTACCGTTATCCGTTAACAAAGCTCTGGGTGTGCCGACTTCTTCACAATACTGACGTACCCTTTTTAGTGTTGCTGTGGTCGTTGCCCTTCGCAAAGTATATAGTTTTACATATTTAGTGAAGTTATCAATGATGACGAAAATATACTTGATTCCTCCTACCGAAGTCGGTAAAGGTCAATAATAATCTCCGCTACATAAATCACCCTTATACTTTGGTATAATCGGTCGTGTACCACCGAACAAATTTCTATTTTGCATGTCCTTATATCGTTGACACATGTCGCACGTTCGTATATATGTATTTATCTTCTTAGCCAATTGGTCCATGGTGAAATGCTCCTGGATCATCTTGGTACATTTCTTTGAGCCAAGGTACCCAACATTTGGTGAATTTCGGCTATTACCTTGTCAGATATCCCTTTCGGTAAATATAACCTCCATCGTCCTTTCCATTTTCTGTATAACTTATTGTTGTAATATTTATAAAGTTTATTTAAGTTGCTTTCGCCATCGCCGTTCTCTATCCTATCAATAATACATTTCAATTTCTCATCATTTATTTGGTATTTATTTATTTCTCTTAGCATTTTACTAACCTCTCTATTCATCTTAATTACAATGTGGTTCATCATATACTCGCAGCTGTCTTCAAATGTTTCTCCTTCCATCACTTAGTAGTAACTTCGGGACATTTCAACATGCGCTGAATACCCTCTTCATTGTCATCACATAACAAGTCGTGTCGTAAATCAGGTAGTAGTACATTCATTCTGTCATGTTGTGTTTGCGTTGTCGCAGCGGCTATCTCTCTTAGTAAACATTTTATTTATTTTTTTTCACCCTCCGTCCTTCCTGCGGACGAGGTTGTTGCCTTGTTATTTATAAATTCAACCATATTTACTGTATATCGGTCGACGGGTTTGACAAATTGCCTTTTACCATCTTTCTCTACCCACCCTTGTCTCGGCGAATATCCTTTGTTCTGTGTAACTGTGTTACTTGGTGTTGTGTCAACCCCTCTTGAAATCATTTTCTCCTGATTCGGTGCGTAACCAAACTCTCTGTTCTGGTGATTTTGAATGTTTGAATATTCTACTATTAACGATTCAAATGTTTGTATCGCATTGACGCCCCGTGTCACTACGGCTACTTTAAATTCACGTCCAAAATGACGGGCTAATTTTTTAATCAGTTGTCGACCAGTTATGGCCGGTGTTAATTGTCTACTTTCCAGCAAGAGCCTCTCCATATATTGTACTGGATTAGGTCCACCACGCCAGTTGTATCGGCCGAATTCCAAATTATCACGTATTGTGTCTTGCTTTTCTTGCCCCCAATACTTCTGGATGAATGCTTCCTTAAATTCCTCGAAGTTACTGACCTGGCTGCGGATTACCCTCCACCAGATCTCTGCATCAGCTTCTAAATGTCTTCCAATCCATTTTATGTTATCACTCGGGTAGTGCTGCTCTTGAAGTTCTGATAATTCCTTTAAAAACTCCATGGGGTATCTGTCGCCTCCATTGTATTTTAATTCGTTACGTGGCGTTCCGTTTATACGATTTCCCGGTATACCTTCAATGCCTGCAAATTGCCGTTGCAATCCTCTTGATTTTCTTTCATTTTAGCCAAGTGACCTTTTAATTCTTCCAGTCGCGTGACTCTCTCTCTGTCCGTTTCTTCTGTAGATCGCTGTCTCCCATCTACTTCCACAATTTTCTGTTTGAGCGTGTTAATCGTCTCTCCATGTTCCTTATGATGTAGTTGCAAACTCTTTTGTATTTCTTTCTTCAATTCTTCATTCTTCTTACCAGCGTCTTTGATGTGTGAGTCGACATTACTCATCATGGACATTACTGTCCATCTTCTCCATTCTCGTCAAGGTGTTAGTGATTGCCCCTTGCCATTCTTGACGATCTACTTCACGTAATCTTTTATTCTCCGCAGTCTGTCCTTTGAGTTCATTACTCAGCTCCTTCACTGCACTCTCCATTTTCTCTTGTAGTTCATTAAATTTTTTCTCCCATTTCTCGTTGTATTCCCGTAGTTCGTTATTTAGCTGTCCGAATTGTTCTGCTTGTTTATCTAATTTCTCATCTTGTTTATCTAATTTCTTGTTAATTTCTTCCCTCTGTTTATCTGATTTCTCGTTAATCTCGTCTCTGTGTTTATCTAATTTCTCATCTTGTCTCTCGAATTGCTGTTTGATGAAATCCATCAGCATCTGAAATTCATTCTCTCGAGGTTGTGACATTTGTCCCCGCGCCCTGGTCATTTCGACCTCGGTACTACTGTCCTGGGTAATTGGTGTGTCTTCCTCTAATCCTACTATACCTAATTGGTTATTAATTTCTAATTCGATACTGTCGGAATTGTCCGCCATTCTCGCTCTACTCCGTGTTATCATTCAAACTAACTACTTTCACTAATTTACACTATTCTTAACTTACTTATATACTACACCACTGCCTGCACTCAGCCTTTAGTGAATTTAATTTAAATTAACTATTGAATCAAATTACTCACGCTTCGCGTTGGGCGCCATGTTATATAATGCGAATTTATGCATTATATTGAACTGATAGGATAACTAATATATTTAATTAATTAATTGGCAAATTTATTAATTACAGACTGTGTAAAAATGTAAATTAGTTATGCTGTTATATGCATATTCTTTTGATTAAAAGTGAGCAATTAAGTGGCTGTTTATTAATTATCAAAAGGTGTATCAAATAATACAAAGTTATGCAGATCTGGGTTCTCAAAACATGTTTATTATATTCATGCTCTTATCATCTAACATTACACACACGAAATACATATATTCCTGTAAATGGTACATAAAATAAACAATTCCCCTTAATTGGGATATATCCTGAAATAAAACACATACATAAAATACACATCATAAAATTCACATCATTACTACTTCTAATTATACACATTTATTGTTACTTTTAATGTATTCATACCCCAGATTTATGGTCCGCTTTAATTAATATGTTTATTAGATTGAATTTTGTTTATTTAAGATTATGTTTTTCTCAAGTAGGGATTTTTTTACGTTACAGTTACTCAAGCGGGATTCTTTTTAAGTTACAGGTCAGTGGTTTTTCTACGTTAACATAATATATAAAATTTTACTTGGTATAGAGTATCCATAGTGCGTTGACTAAACTCTGAATTTCCCATCCTCGTTCCTGCGCTGCCGTTGTCACTTGGTGTTTGAAATGTTGTTGATCCGAACACGTCGTTCCCACTTTCCACGTCTGTCCCGCACTCCTATGTCATTACATCGCCAAATTCTCGCGTAAAGATCAGATTTACATACTACGAGTCTTTTGTAATTTCACTTATTCATTCACAGTTCCGCATTTAAGATAATTATATTGATTAACCTTATACACTTTGTATATAGTTCATACAAGTTTCGGGTACATTGTCCTTGATTATATACACATATCACTTTGAATTCGTTTACAAATCGTTTATGTCACTATACTTCATCGGTTAATATTATACTGAACGATACACTTGTAGATTGTTTATGTTTAAAACAAAACGTCCGTATAATACATTGTTAGTTAATGTTCTAAGTCTATTTGTATTCGTAACACTGAATTACAACTTTTAGTAGATTCTTATTTAAGAATAGTCTATTTAAACGACTGTCACAATAAGAAAATGATTTCACGACTCTCTTAAGAAGACTTCACGCCTTTACGAAAATAAGAAAGAACTCCGTTAAGAAGACTTTATGTCTCTACGAAATAAATAGAACTCTGTTGATAAGACTTTACACCTTTACGAAAAATAAAATAAAATAGAACTCTTCTCCTCTTGGCGAACACTACCTTTTATAGTCTTCGTTCCCACCAAGCTACTTCATATTTTTATGTCCAACCCCTCTAGCTGTGTCTTATTGGCTTCTGGTTCTAAGTTCCAGATAATTCTTCTCCCAACATCTCGAATTCCGGATAAAACTCCACCCAACGTCTTGAGTCGTTTCCACCACCTTCAGATGATTCGTTCTCTGATTTCATCACCATGGAGATGTAGTCTAGATGTCCAACCCTTGTCAATCCTCGGCTTCCTATTGGTCGTCACTAGTTCACGTAGTCATCCCCAAACTCTGGCTAAACTCTCCTCCTACTCGATTCCATGAAAAAGCAATATTCTCGCCTGTCGATCAATCCTTTCAGTAGACTTTCTGTCCGAGCCATAAATTTTCTCTCCTGACACTTCTCTACTTCCAGCATGTCGAATCGTGGTATTGTACCAGTGTCTCCTCGCTACACCTTCTCTGCTAAACATGCTTTTACTTCCTTTCAAGAGTTACTTGGATTCCAGCTGTGTGTGACCTCGTTATTTCTTTGTTTCGTCTTCTTCTCAATTGCTTCATCCCTTGAGTTCTCGTCTACCCTTTTAAGCAGTGTCGTCGTATCGTCAACAATACTATCGACTATGTACAAAGTATTTCTAAGTAAACTCTGTGCTGGTCAATTCCTTACGCGTCCGTTCAAAACAAAGTAACATGTTACACCCAATTCGCTACGGCTATACTTATTGTTCCTGTAGAGCAAGGCGTATATCAGTTGTCTGTCAACCCATTTCTTTGAACGACTGTTGCTGCTAGCGTACACATTCATCAATGATGTGACAGCCAACACCTGCCCCTGTGTGTTCACAACAATCACAAATTTTTCAAAAAAAATCTAGTGTTACAATGTGTATCGCTGTATCAAGTGGAAATTGCTCACTAGATTTATCTTTAAGAAACCCTGGAAAACTTGCTCACTCCAGGTGGCTTACACTAGCAAACCGTATACTTAGATTGTATGTGGCAACTGAAAATCCAACTGAAAACCTTGAGACTCTGGCTGAGTACATTGTGAAAGTGTATGCACCTGTGTGGTTTAACATTAAGTTAAAACCTTCAGGTACTTATGGTTCCAAACATCTGTTTAAGTTTATCTCATATTCACGCTATCTCTCTGATGATTTCAAGAACGTTCTAGACCCGGTTATTCAAAGAAATGGGTACTTTGCTGCTGCAGAAAATCTCCTTTTGTCCATGCTATGTGATGAGTGCAAAAATGTAAGAGAACTTGGTTTACGACGTGTTTTAAAAGCAAGAACAGAAAGTAGAGGCGGAGTCTGGAAGTTTAAAGTTCCAAAGATAAACTTTGACGCAAAGGATTACATCGACATGATCTCATGGGCTGAAAATGACGTAACTGAACCCTTCTTGGTAAAACATGTTTCCATTGACTCTCTCAAAGACATTATACGGAAGACATCTGAAGCTCAACCAAATAGTAAAGTGGACCCGCTTATCGACTTTCCCCGGCTTCCTTGTCACACGCAAGCAGTTGAAAGAGCTGTGAAACTGGTGACCGAATCGGCTCAAAATGTCTGTGGTTCAATCGCAAGAGAAGGATATATAAGAGCAAAAATTGACTCACGTGAGAACATGCCAAAATTTGATACAAAAAAAAAAAGTTTAATGTGTCAATGAAGTAGAAACAAACATTTTGCAGCTGTAACATTTGTAATTGGGGCTCAAAAGGGGGAGTGACGCATAATATATGGCCTGCATACAAGAGCTGGTCACTAGCCTCTCCTCTCCAACTCCAACTCTCACCTACAAGCGGTGGGCCCTGTTAAGTCGAGCAACCCATGCTAAGGTTGTGGTAACCAATCCCTTCGGCAGCTTGGGTCGGCGAGCCGACGAGAGATGGGGGTCTGGGCGAGGTGGCCCTGAGGTAATCAGGGACCCCGCTTACCAAGATGTAGTGTGTCGGCAGCAGGATGCATGGCGGAGTTGGCAGCGGAAGAGCATAAAAATGTCAACGGCGGCGCCCATAGATCTAGTGAGTATGGTCTACTGCGGACGGGTGGATGAGACTCGTTAGCTCAGTGAAGGCAACTCATCTAAGAGACGGGAACTCTAAACATAAAATCCCTGGTCCTCCAGGTTGGGGGTTGGGCGTAGGGTTAACAACCCACCCCATAAAATAATATTGTTATGAAACCAAGAGAAAAAGGAAAAGCCGGACGAATTAATGGAATCGTGGAATTACTGGATCGTGGAAAAGGGACAAAGATTTTAAACTTGCGACGTGGAACTTGCGTTCCTTATACAGACCTGGAGCCTTGAAGATATTAATAGGAGAGGTTCTCAAATATAAGATAGATGTTTTGGCTATGCAGGAGATGAGGTGGACTGGCGCTGGAATCATGGATCGAAGGGACTACTCGGTGTATTACAGCTGTCAGAACCGGGACCATGTGCTTGGAACTGGCTTCTTGGTAAGCCGTAGAATGAAAGCAAATATCATTGATTTTAAACCCCTTACACCTAGAATGTGTAAAATAAGACTTAGGGGAATCTTCTTTAATTATACTATAATAAACGTGCATGCCCCAACTGATGATAAGCCTGAGGAGGAGAAAGATGATTTTTATGACTTGCTGGAGAATGCGTATGCTAGCAGCCCTAGACATGACATAAAAATAATCATAGGTGACTTAAATGCCAAAGTGGGAAGCAGCCATGCTTGTAGTAATATTGGAAAGTATAGTTTACACTCTGAACACTCAGATAATGGTTTCCGATTATTGAACTTCGCAGTTGGTCAAAATATAATCATAGGAGGGACTTTCTTCGACCACAAAGACATACATAAGGGCACATGGATCTCTCCAGACGGGAGAACGGTCAATCAATTACATCATGTCCTATTGGATGGCCGCCATAAGTCAGACTTACAAGATGTTAGAGTTTATAGAAGTGCCAACGTGGATAGCGATCACTATCTCGTAATTGCAAAACTGAGAGCTAGAATCTCCAATAATAGAAATGAAAAAGGAATAAAGACTGTTAGATATAATACAGAAATACTAAAGGAAGAAGAAATAAAACGGAGGTTCGAGGAAGTTACTAAAGAGAAAATTAGACAGTGGAGACTTGAATGCCGTGAGGAACAAGATATAGAAAACCACTGGCTTAATCTAAAAAACATGTTAGTGACCACGGGAGAAGAAATCGTTGGTTTGAAGAAGGGACATGGGCGAGATGAGTGGTTTGATAAGGAGTGTGAAGAGGCAACTGACTTCAAAATCAAGACATACAAATTTATGATCCAAAGGAAATGCACTAGGGCTGTTCAAGAGGAATACAGGAAGGCCAGGCGGATGGAAAAGAAGATTCATAGAGGTAAAAAGAGGGAGTATATGATGCGACAGATGAAAGAGATAGAGGAATATAAGAGTAAAAGGCTGAGCCGAGATATGTACAGGAAGGTGAATGATATGAGACAGGAATTTCAGCCTAGAACAAATGCCTGTAGGGATAATAATGGTGGCCTTGTGAGTGATAATGCTGGCGTAATCAGGGGATGGACAGAACACTTCGAAGAGTTGCTAGGCTCAGTTGGGGAGGCTTCGATGGAGGCATCTGAGAATGAAGAGGAAGCAGGAGAATTCGAGGATGATAGAGAGGAGTTGGTGCCATCCTATGACGAGGTGTATGAAGCTCTAGAAAAGCTTAAAAATAACAAGGCAGCAGGTTCCGATGGTTTACCAGGGGAACTATTAAAGAGCGCAGGAGAAGATTTCATAAAGGAATTTGCCCATCTCATAGAGCGAATATGGCTGGAGGAGGTAATGCCTGATGAGTGGAACAATGGGGTGGTGTGTTTAATACAGCGTATAAGGTATTGTCCAACATCATATTTTCTAGGCTGCTTCCCTACGCTGAGGAAAACATAAAAGAATATCAATGTGGATTCACTAGGAATAGGTCAACAACAGACCAAATATTTATACTCAGGCAAATCCTAGAAAAAACGTTGGAATATGGAGTGGCCACTCACCATCTCTTTGTGGATTTCCAGTCGGCATATGATTCAATCAACCGGAAAATGCTATATAGAGCTATGAAGGAGTTGAATATACCATCTAAGTTGGTGCGTATGGTTGGAGTAGTTATGTCCAATTCTAAGTGCCAAATAAGAATACAATCAAATCTATCTAACTCCTTAAAAACATTGAATGGGTTGAAACAAGGAGATGCCTTAGCGTGTCTGTTGTTCAGCACAGCTCTAGAAAAGGTCATCAGGGATTCAGGAATTCAAACTAGCGGACACATATTTCACAAGGAGGTACAGCTTCTGGCCTATGCCGATGACATTGACGTCATAAGTAGGTCTGAATCTGGCTTAAAGGAAGCCTTTCGGGAACTGGAGTTGTCCGCTAAGGCTATGGGCTTGGTTATAAACCAAAGCAAAACCAAATATATGGTTGCAGGTGCCAACACTCGTGCCCTGTCCCTGCACATTAACGATTATGAATTTGAAAAGGTTCAGGGTTTTCCATATCTCGGGTCATATGTGGACTCTGGAAATGACTCCTCTAGAGATATTGAAAGACGGATATTATCTGCTAATAGGTGTTACTACGGACTGGTGAAACATTTTAAGTCTAAATTAATAAGTAAAGATATAAAAGCCACCCTATACAAGACCTTGATTAGACCAGTCCTGATGTATGGCTCGGAATGCTGGGTGGTAAAAAAACTAGATGAGCAGAAACTATCCGTTTTTGAGAGGAGGGTACTGAGGAGAATCTATGGCCCTGTGAGGGAAAACGACATTTGGAGGCGATTGCATAATCGAGAGTTGTACGAAAGGTTTAAAGATCTTCCGATCGTGCAACTCATACAAATTAACAGATTGCGTTGGGCTGGTCATGTGCAGAGAATGGCGGAGGATAGAATCGCAAAAAGAGTGATGAATTATTTGCCGATGGGAAGGAGAAGGAAGGGAAGACCACGTACAAGATGGCTGGACCAGGTTGGTAAGGAGGCAGTGAGGCTGGGTGCAGCAAACTGGTGGACATTGGCCGGGAGTAGAGACCAGTGGGGAAGATTTCTTTTGGAGGCCAGGGCCCGGACTGGGCTGTAGCGCCGAGGATGTATGTATGTATGTAACATTTGTAATTATTAAGGGTTTTTTAAATCATAAAAAATGAACTTTCAATGTCTTTAAAAGTGTATTATGATATTTTTTTACGTGTGCTCTAATAAAAAAAATATATAATTGATTTGACGAGCTTTTATTTCAACCTTATTTACTACTATTTGTAACAACCAAAATGTTTGCAAAAGTTTCAAAATTAGCAAAAATACAAACTTTTTGACATTAAAAAATATTTTTTTATTATTATTATATTTTGTAATTAATAATTTTTTCCAATTCTAATGCTTATATATGTATTTACAACTATCTTTTGTAACATTATATGTACGAGAAAACCATAAAAAATAATTTATCAAAGTTTATAATTTTTCAATTTTTTAATTTTTTTACAAACTTTAAGCTCTTTGCGGCACCTCAAGATGTTGTAGTATAGCAACCAAATTTTTTTTTCTTCTTTTTGAACCTAAAAGGCAACTTTTCCCCACTATTACAAAATTATAAAAAAAAAATTAAAAAAAGGCCATTTTCGTTCCACCCTACTGTCCATGCTTCTATATGAATTGAGTAACTCACATCTTGGTGGTGTCAGGGTCCTTATGATCACTAGAAATATATATAAAGTGGAATGTTTAGTGGTGGAAACCCAAAATTAGATAAATCAGAGAGGTTTTATTGTGAATTAACTAAACATTAGAGATTTTCTAAAAATAAAGGCCACTTAGACATTCTACAAGTGACTGAGGAAAGGTTTATAATGCAGTTGCTGGAAGAAGAGGGTACACAAAGAGAAGTTAGAAAGTATGAAACATAAGAAAACCGAACATACAGTAATCACAGTTGAAAAAAAGACCTCTTTTTTAGGCTATGGGAACATGAATGTAGGAATATATTCATCAGTTATGAACCAGACAAGCAGTGTAGACATATTCGATCTGGTGTGCTGTTGATTAAATATTTAACTTGGCGTTTTAATTTAACTGAAGTGGTACCTTACACCATGTGTATCTTATAATTGTTACTACTTTTGTTTCGCAATCATAAACATGTCTGACTACTGTGTGCAGGAAGTTCACTAGTCAAGCAAGGAATAAAATAATTAATAAAAAGTAAAGAAATTAAGTGAAAGATTGTGGTTGAAAATGGAAATCAAGCACCTTTATAGAACATTGAATACATTTAACAAAGAATTATATGAAAGACATTTAGAATTATACAAAATATTTTCATTTATCGAGATAGAAGAGATGTTGCATGGGTTTGGTGAAGATTATGTGAATAGGAAGTTAAAAAGTAAAAACGAAAAATTACGAATAAAATGAGATAAACTGTTGAAACAGAAAATAAACACTGATAACAAAAGGAATAGAAAAGATAATTTTGTGGAACCAGTTGTTAATTTAACCAAATTACTTTTACGGAAGATGAACAAAAATTGTTGGAAAAGAGTTTGAGATATGCACCACCAGTGAGTATTAATAGAAAAAAGGCTACTATAGATGTGAAATAATAACGGAAAAAAAATACAAAATGAAGAAATTAAGAAACAGGCGAGGCAAGAAGTAAAAGACAATTGAAGATGTACAAAAATAAGAAAAATAAGAGGGGAAAGTGTGAAAAACAAATTAAAAAGGATATAAGTAAATTAAAAAAGAAAATACAAGAAAATAAGCTAATAATTATAAAGGAAGATAAGGAAAATACAGTAGCTGTAATGGAAAAAGATGTATATGTAAAAAGGTTGGAAGAATTTATAAAAGTAGGCCCATACAAAGAAATTTGATTACACACATAAATATCAGACTCAAATGAAAAAAGTATTGAAGAGAGTAACATTTTTAACAGAAAGGCAGAAAAAACTAATTGCAGAAACCAATCCTGAAGCACCAAGGTTCAGATGCCATGTGAAATTACATAAAAATGGTATGCCAATGAGGCCGAGTTATAGGGTAGCGAAGGAAGTTAGTAAACTACTGAGGCATTTGTACGAAGTAGACATATCGTATAATATAGAAAACAGTACAAAAGTTATAGAAAAATTAAAAACAATAGAAGTTAATAAAAATACCAAACTGATGTCATTAGATGTGAAGGATATGTTTACCAATATACCGATAACGGAAACTATAGAATTGATTAAAAACAATAGATTAAATAGTGTGGAATATAAAGAACAATTGATAGAACTATTGGTAGTTTGCGCGAAACAGAATTATTTTAGATTTAGGAATACGTATTATGTTCAAGAAGAGGGACTACCTATGGGATCACCGTTATCTCCAGTAAAGGTGGATATTTACATGAATAATTTTGAAAAAACGGTTTCAACAGAATCTAAACATAAGAGTACAATAAAGATGTGGTTAAGATATGTACACGATATTTTGATTATTTGGGAAGGAACAAACGAAGACTTTGGAAAATTAATGGAAGAGATTAATGGAAAGGAACCTAAAATTAAATGTCAAGAAGAAATACGTGGGATAGGTATAAAGTATTTGGATATAAAAATAGACAATAGTGGGTTTAGGTTTGACATGTACTGGAAAGAAACTTATACAGATGTAATTATACCAGAAGAATCGTATCATCCGATAGGTTATAAAATGGCTGCTTTAAATTCTTTTTGTTATAGGGCAGTGAAATATTTGGAAGATGAGTGTCAAAGGAATGTTGAATTAAAAAGGATAAAACAGATAGCCATAAATAATAATTACAACCCAAAGACAGTAGATAGAATAGTAAGAAAATTTGAAAGAGCCCATGAGGGAAATAAAGATAAAAAAGATAAGTATGTTGGATCTATAACGTACATGGGGTATCAAACCAAGAAAATAATTAAATGTTTTGAAAAATATGATGTAGATGTGGCTATAAAAAAGACAAAGACAGTGTTTGATCATGTGAAAAATAACAATATCGAAGAAATACCAATACTGTATAAGAGTGGTGTATATAAATTAAGTTGTAAGGACTGTGAAAAAGTGTATGTGGGCGAAACAGGACGTAGGTTCGAAATCAGAATGGAAGAACATGCAAAAGGGGAAGGTGATAGGATGACAAATTCATTGAATGCAAGACATTTTATGGAAACAGGACATACATTTATAAATCCTAGGGAAAATGTTGAAATATCAAAAATAGAAAATAACGTAAACAAACGAAAATTATTAGAAGAGTTAGAAATATTAAAAGTAAAAAAGAAAAAGAATAATGCACTAATGAATATAAAGATAGAGTTTAATAATGAAGAAGAGTTTTACCATATTTTACAGGAGTCATAAGAATAAGTAAAATAAGAAAACATGATTGACAAGAGTAATTCTCGATACCAAGAGGGACTAGGGAGGAGAACAGGCAGTGACGAAGCTTGGTGAAGGCCGGACCAATAGGAAAGTAGGTAGTGACGATGCTCGGTGAGGGGCGTTGGCCCAGTTGGAACACACAATATGGGGTTGGTTGATTCCGAGCAAATTTATACAATTAGGGGGGTCTCTAGGTGTATATATATGGGTTTGTAGATGTAAACATTGTCGTTTAAGACGTGAAGATGGTGGAGACACTGAAAGGCCTCGTCAAGAACGAAGTATTTAGCACTGTGGCAATAAGTAGTGACAAAAGTTGGTGTTAAGATGGCTGCTAATAAAACTAACAAAACTGAAGATTTTTTAAGGATAAAATACAGAATGGTTTACTGTAAACAAAATGGCTTTAATTACAAAAAATAAATCTGTTCATTTGTCTTTGGCGTTGAAAACTGATGTAATTGGTAATGGTTATTTATAATGTAGAGCATGCCAAGTAACAGGCTAATGTTGTGTGTGATAACTGTATAAAAATTGATCAAGTTAATCAAATTAAGAATTTAGATATTTTATTTGATGAAAACTGTAGTTGGAAACCACTTATAATTTGAGAAATTATTTGAATTTAGTTTTAAGAATTTTTATTATTTAAAGTATGTAATTATTATTAATAAAAAAAAAGTAATGGCTGATGTAAAGAAATCAGAACATCCACTCCCACTCTATAAATGTTTAAATAACAATTGTGTAAACTTCTGAATATACTTTCCTTGTTATATTTATCATGTTTTGGAATTTTTTTTATATAACGGGAGTCATGTGGAAGGTATTTCAAAAGTTTATTTGAGCATACTGTAGGCAAGAAACTGTTTAGCTATTCAACTGCCTAAAAATAAGGCATTTAAGTATGTTTTACGTATTGTGCTACTACACCGTAAAATAGTATTTCTGATGAGTACTATCTAAAGCATTTACAAAATTTCTGAAACAGTTGAGAAATTTATTTTTGTTCGATTATGTTGAATACTTTTTAGGTGATATTATAGGTGATATTCTCCTAATAGACAACTAATTATTCTATATTATAATACTGTATATACTAAAAGAGTATAAGATTTTTCTGAGTGAAATTAAACATGCAATACAAATTAATATTGTTTCCAGAACAATACACTGATGATAAACAAAAAAGCTGAAAATGAGAAGAAAGGTAAAAAACTTATAAATCAAAGATTAATGACCAAACTACGATAACAAATGACTGAGAAACTGACAATGACTTGACCCAATAGATTGGAAAACAACAAGGAAAATATAATGTAACAAGGAAGAAGGAATAAGAAACTAAATGTAACCAAGAATGTAATAACGAACATTGTAATCCCCGAATTCTGACTATAAGATTTATGTAAACCAATGCACTAAAATAGTTAGGACATAATTAAGAGACAACCATATTAACAATAACAAGTAACATAGTGATGTTGTATATATATTGTGTGAAAGGAGAAGGAGGATGTACTTATAATATAAGGTAGGGAATTAAAAACTAACCATACCCAAATTAATAGTGATAATAATAGTCAAAGCCAATAAAAGATGCTTTGAGCCAAACAAAGGCAATAAATAAATAATAACCAAAAGTGATCAAGGTGATTTGAAAGTAAACTAATTATTCATGACCCATAATCACACAGTGGTATCAAAATAATCAGACAAACCGTGTGAATAAATAAGTGAGTGAAATAAAAAGTGTATAAAAATAAATAAGTGGTGGAACGCTAGGTATAGCATGTAATAAAAAAAAAGTGATAGTGATAACAAATAAAGAAACCGTCTATGAAGGGAAAAGTGCAGTGGGTGTGCAGAATAAAGTTTTATAAGCAGACTATAATAAAATAGCTAAACAATCTTTGAGAAACTTTATGTTAGCAAGTAAGATTAAACTGATTGTGCTATTATTAATTTAGGTAATAGGAAATAAGAATTAGAAAATAAGGTAAAAATTAAGTTATTAGAATGAATAGTAAAGTAAGAAGGACAGACACTGTATTTAAGTGAAGGGATTAGTAAGTAAGACATATTGTGGAAGGTACAGTTTAACAGTAGTATTATAAGAGTTTTGTTATTGTTCAAAAAAACCTTAGAATGTAGTAAATTATAAGATAAGAAAGATAATAGTAAAAAACAGAAAACTAGTTAGAAGTTTAATTTCAGGCTTGAACCTGGCAAGGAATATTTTTATAATAGGAGGTGTAGTTAGAATCACCAATGTTTTATTATCTGTTTATATAAAAATTGTTTTAATGTACCATATATAAAGTTAATAAGTTACAAAGAATGTTAAATAGTAGTATGGGGAAGTCTAGGCTCTAGGCCTAACATTTAGTGAAGGAACTTTGTAAATTTAAAAAGCAAAACAATAGCCCAGTATCAATCAGAGTATACCAAATGTTTAAACAGTTAAGTAAGTATACCTAATACCAAAATGTATAAATAATATCCAGTGTTAGATTAAATATATAAGAAATATAAATAAGAAAATAAGGAAAATGTTATTAACTATTCAAAAATAACCATGAGGGATATCAAAATAATCCTTAACAAAAAAGAAGAACAATGGTATTCATGTAATTAATATAACTACTAATATAAGAAAGAAATCTTAATTTGAAGATATTTTATAGGTTTAAACCAAAATAAAACGTTAGAATATAACAATGACATAAAATAACGACCAATGAGAATTAGCATAATTTAATAAGTAACCATAGCAACTGAGATTTATTACCAAAAAACCGTTGGAATTCTAATGACTTCATTATTGACTGACGCGGAGGGCGGATGTATGCAGCTCTCAATCCGAATTTAACTATAAAAACTTAAATTTTTGATAAACCAAGAAGGAAGAAGTATTGGAGAAGCATCCCATACGACACCCGATGGAATAACCAGTAATAAATTATTTAAAAATAAAAATAACTGTAAAAGAAGAATACTCCGAAGGAACGTAACGGACGACTCATCCCAAAGGAAGAAGGGGATCGACCTATTTCAACCTGAGGATACGAACGACTACGGAACAAGAGGGAAGCCGAACTTTAACTGAAACCATCTGAACGGGAATTGAGAACTATCCGAGGAAGAGAAGACGACTAGACCTATCCGGAAGAAGTAGACGAACATCGAAGAAGCCACAACAAGAACCCGATGAGTATAAACTAATAATTTCACTTAAAAAATAAATTCCCCTTTATCCAGAATAACAAGGTAAAATTTTCACTTCACTGATCACAATTTTGAAATAAGAATTGAAGTTAATTAAAATATCACTATTAATAAAACTTAATCAATTAACAACCTTTGAAATTGATTTACAATAAATTGTTAATGAACATAACTTGCTGATAAAATTCTAACCAAACACTATTCTAATTCTCATTGCCGAAAACTTACTTATATGTATTAGTGTATTAAACATTGTGTACCTAGTTTTAAGAAATATTATAATTTTGTGCATTTTAGCCGATAATCCAAACTTCTGTAGTCAAAAGGACTTAACACCTTGAGACGAATAATAATTGTAAACAAACATATAAGCCATGCTGGCGTCTCGATATATGACTGAGCGATACCAACCGAGAAAATTGTTAAAGCCGGGATTAATATAAAAATCTGTACTATTCATTAAATGTAATTGAAGGGATAATAGAAAGAAGGATTAATAAATTTTAATGTTCCTCAACGCTGTATGTTTGATTCATAGAAAATAAAGTAATATAAACAAATACTAAACTGAAAACACCTACATACGGCAGTTAGCGAAATCGACACTGCAAGACAGCATGGGCCAATCAGGTAACGAGGCGGCAAGATTTGAATCGAACCACGAGAGATACGGTTTGCCCGTAAGTAATAAGAAAAAGTATATTCCGACTCGTTACATACGATTAACTCTTCACAGAGTATTGAAGGAGGTGGCAAACTTCAATACAAAATCCTATCCGATTGCATATGCGGCAAAGGATGCAGTACGTATGGAAATTAATAAAATGCTGGAAGAGGAAATAACTGAGTATAGTTGTTCGCAGTACACCAGTCCTATAGTGGCTGTTACCAAGAAAGATGGAAGGGTACGCCTATGTCTCGACGCTAGAGAAATAAACAAGATCCTAATTAACGACAGGACATCTCCTGGAAAAATTGAGGAGATCCTCAAAAAGTTTCATGGTACTCAGTTTATCAGTACCTGGGATACAGTTTGCGGGTACTGGCAAGTAGAATTGCACCCAGCCAGTAGAAAATATGTAGCGTTTATATCTGAAGGTAGGAACTACCAGTTCAAACGACTATCTTTTGGGCTGGTAAATTCAGTAGCGATATTTGTCCGCTGCATGGACCAGATATTGGGCCCTGAAACCATGAATTATACAACTGTGTATGTCGATGATTTGCTGATCACTTCATCCAACTGGGAAGAGCATTGTACAAGAGTAGAACGGGTACTGGAGAAATTATCTATAAACAATGTGACATTGAAGTTGGAAAAGTCAAAGCTAATAGCAGAAGAAGTCCAATTCCTTGGATTCAACCTATCACGACAAGGAATAACACCATCAACCGACAAGATAGATGCTATTCAACGTTTTCCTACCCCTAAAAATAAGAAACAGTTACAGTCGTTCCTGGGCATCTGTAACTACTACAGAAAATTTCAGCAAAATTACTCTGAGCTGACAACCAAACTGTCACCACAACTATCATCTAAGACCAAGTGGATATGGGGTCCAGAACAAGAAACGATTTTCAACACCATTAAAAAACACTTCATCGACACAATTATGCTAAACCACCCTGACTTCAATAGACCCTTTTACATGAACTGTGATGCAAGCGACATTAGCTTGGGATCGGTACTCTATCAGGAGGACAATGATGGAAACCACCAAGTAGCAAGTTTCACCAGCAGAACGTTAAATCAGTGTGAACGTAATTACTATGTAACCGAGAAGGAGCTGTTGAGCGTAGTATTTTCTTGTGCCAAATTTCGAACTTATATCCTTGGATATCCCATCACAGTGCGCACCGACCATAAATCTATATCCTTTTTAAAGAACTGTAAGCTCAGCCATGGTCGATTAACCAGATGGATACTTGCTCTCCAAGAATACCACATCAATTGGGAATATATCCCCGGTAGTAAAAACACAGCGGCTGATGTGCTATCCCGCATTAACACCAAACAGCAAACATTCGATGGAGAGAAGGAGACAATAGTGAAAGTGTTTAATATTATAAAAAGCAAGTCCGACCTAGAAGCTATACTGAATAGAGTAAAACAACACCAAAAGGAGGATAAGAAATTGAACCAAATCCGAGAGCAGCTGAACCAACAAGAGGAAAGAGCCACACAATTCTATTGTTCACATGAAGATACATTGTTTATCAAAACCAAGCCCAACCAAAATTCGTGGAAGTTAATAATACCTAAGGGATATGAAGCTGAAATTATAATGGAGTACCACCTCAGATATGGACATATGGGAGCACTAAAAGTGATCAAAGCACTAGAGGAGCATATCTACCTGAAGGACATTAACAGAAGAGTAAGGAAGGTCATAAAAAGCTGTCACATATGCCAACTAGTCAAGTGCAATAACGACAAGAAGGAAGGAGTAATGCAACCAATAACTTCTGCCAACAAACTGGAATGAGTTTTCTTAGACATATGTGGACCCATGCCACGCAGTGGAGGAAGAAAACAGTATAAGTTCATAGTTATCATCATGGACCATTACACCAAGTTTGTAAAGTTATACCCCATCAACCGTGCTACCACAAATAAAGTACTGAACATAATAACACAGAGATACATACCAGAAGTGGGGAGTCCAACAAATATTATCACTGATCATGGTACCCAATTCCGAGGGAGAAAATGGAAGGAGAGTTACCGAAATCGATACTGCAAGACAGCGTGGGCCAATCAGGTAACGAGGCGGCAAGATTCGAATCGAACCACGTGAGATACGGTTTGCCCGTAAGTATTAAGAAAAAGTATATTCCGACTCGTTACATACGATTAACTCTTCACAGAGTATTTGACAGATTATTCCCCACAATTATACACTTATACTACGCACGCCACGAGCGAAATAAAAACACTCGTTACACATTTTGTTACTGTTACAAAGACGATTACTACGGGTAACATTTACAAATCTAAATACCCCTTTACAAATCTAAATACCCCATACGAAGGTTTATTACAAAGTTAAGTTAAGTATCAAGTTTTGAAGTTATAAATGCTTGTTTTTGTCTTGTTTGTATGTAAAAAGGACCTGTCACAACCTAACTTGTTCACTTTTCCCTGAGGGTAACCTCTACATAGCATTATGCTCTGGAGGTGTCTATCTAAAATACACTTATTATTTTTATGTTATATACCATACTTGTTTTATGCAAATATTGTAATTATTTTATGTAAAAATATGATTACATTTTGATGTAAATAACTGTAACTAGGGCTCGATTTTAGGTGAAACGCACCGGAATGGCGTTCCAGAACCTCTTGGGTCCAAAAATAAATTAACAAAAAAAAAAAATGTACTGTATATGAGAAGAAAACCTAATTGTTACAAAAATTTACTACTTTTTAAATTATGCCCCTCATCAGCCCCACTACAAAACTCAACATTTGTCTTTGTAATAAGTCTAGTTTGATTGTATACATTTGATTTTGTGTACCGCAAACTGGTATGGATGGCCAAATTAATCTGTTCTTAGATTTGGTTGATCTTGACAGTGTTACCGCTAGGGGCACATTTCACTGTATGATTGACTACATTCTCTTACGGGATGACAGACTCATTTTTTTAAGTTTTATTTTAATAAACTTGACATGTGATGGTGCTACTGTGACAATTGGAAAAAAGAAGTGTTCGAGCATTAGTCAGAGAAAAATTTCCGTCTCTTATTGTATGGCACTGTGCTAATCATAGGCTTGAACTTTGAGTATCTGATGCAGTAAAGTCAGTTTCAGGAATTAACAGCTTTAAATCTTTTATTGATAAGTTATATACATGCTTCGCCAAAAAACAGCAGATAACTACAAGTGTGTGTGAATTTTCTGGAAACTGAATTGCTAAAAATTGGAAGAATTTTGAGCACACGGGTTGCATCTAGCATAAGTATATCTACATAATTATATTTTATACTTAAATAGAAGACCACTGTAATATGTGTGAATAGTATTAGTGATTATTTGCTTTCTATTGTTGTTTAACCAACTTAATAATGTTATTGATTTTATTTGCGCATAGTATACAGTGGTTGTGGGTGTGCAGCAAGATATTCCCAAGAAGTGATTTTATTTATTCAAAATAACATTAAAACTAACAAAAGAATGTTTGGATCCATAGTTATTACAACATACAAGGTCTGACGATTAAGTTTGCGTTTATGTTGACACATGGGGGATTTGTGCTGAGTGGCATGCATTGTTGTTTGTGCTTGTGTGTGAGCGCTGTCGTGAGAATATCTGGGCAAGAATGTGAAATACGGGAAATGTTAGTGCAGGTGTACAGTGAGAATTCCATGAAGAAAACAGCAGTGTACAAATGGATTAAACAGTTTTCTGAGGGGAGGGAACAAGTGACTGATGAAGAAAGGCTAGGGTGGCCAGTAACGAGCCAAACGGACAAAAACATTGTCAAAATTCGTCAAACTGTGCGTGCAAATTAGCGACTGACCATGACACCCATAGCAGACCAAGTGAACATTGATAGGGAAAATGTGCAGAAAGTTTTAACTGAAGACCTTGGTATGAACAAGGTGTGTACCAAAATGGTCCCAAAGCAGCTCACCAATGAACAAAAGGAGGATGGGTGAACTGAGCACAGATCTGTTCGAGAGGCAAGACGATGTTTTGGGCTGAATAATCACAGGTGATGAAACCTGGATTTTTGCATATGACCTTGAAACAATCCGACAAAGTGCCCAATGGAAGTCACATGATTCTTCATGACCAAAAAAGTTCCATCAATCAAAATCAAAAATCAAAATGTTGTTGACAACCTTTTTTGATATCCAAGGGATTGTTCACTATGAATTTGTACCACCAGGACAAACAGTTAACCAAGTGTACTATTTGGGAGTGCTGCAAATGTTGCATGAAAAAGTGAAACATAAACAACAGGAACTTTTCACCCAACAACTCATGGTTCGTGCATCACAACAATGCACCTGCACATATGGCACTGTCTGTACGGGAGATTTTGGCCAGGAAACAAATAACTTTGGTAGATCACCCGCCATACTCACCTGACCTTGCCCCCAAAGATTTCTTTCTTTCCCCGAAAATCAAAGAAGTTTTGAAAAAGAAGACATATTGATGACATTGAGGACATGCAGCTCTGAAAAGGGTCCAGGAATTCCAGGAAAAGAGTTGGAAGGGCGGAGTAGGTACTGGCATTGGTGTATAGCTTCCCAAGGGGAATGTTTTGAAGGTGATCACAGTAGTATTCAGCAAGGTATGTGGTATATTTTCTAGGAAGCCTTCGCATACTTAATTGTCAGACCTTATAAGATGATGCATATGCAAACAATGTAGTAAAGTTGTGCTATAATGTGTTATTTGGCGAATGTGGTTTACAGGAAATGGTGATCTGTTTGCCCGATATGTAAAAGAATAATGATATCATTTTATTATCAATGGATTGTTTATCAAGTCATCTGTCCAGAGTACCATAGCTTTCTACCTGCAATTAGTTTTCAAATTTGTTTCATGTTTCCTGCATTTTTAATATTACTCTATAATATGTAACACCACAAAATGTTACATAACCAAGAAGGGTAAATAATTACACTAAAGTTATAGAAGTGAATCATTTGTAATGAATGTAGCAAAGAAGAGAAGGACCAGCAAAAAAGAAAGAAGAGGAAGGATCCCAAGAAGCATGATGAATACACTGCATGACACTACAGCCAACACAATGACTGACTTTAACTAATGGACATGCAAAGTTCACAATAAGCTGTCAAACGAGCCAGTTCATGACATTAATGTGTAGAGTCATGCAAAAGTAAAACTAACTAACTAATGACTGAAATAAAGTAATAACAATAACAGCATTTTGGCTGAGATTAGAAGAACCATGACAAATAAGTAACAAAGCCTATGACTAGACTAGCTATGGCCACAATATATATTAAAACTAGCTTTACAAGCCCAGATGTAACATTATTGGATAAAGATAGTTATGAAAGGAAGTCTTATATATATGAGCAACTTCCTGATTAAACAAAATGTAATTAGTAATAATTATTAAGGAATACACATGGTGCTATGAATGTGTCTAGACCATGCCTAAACGCATTTATGTCAGTAAGTTAATAGGGAAACAGGACTCCTAGTGAACGTTAAATTTACTGAACAATGAATATAATTAAACGAGATGTGAAATACCACCACTCAATTATTATTGTATACCTTTAAATTGAGTAGGCCAGACAAAATGTATTTAGAGAATAAGGAACTTTTATAATAACGTATTATCATAATTATGTTAAGAATTAATATTGTTCAGATATAAATAGCTTTTAATTGTAATCATATATGTATTAGTATTCAAATAATAACGTTCTAAAGAGAACACAGTGTAAATAACAAAATGTAAAAAGATAGGAAATGGTAGCATTGTGCATTATTAGCAGACGACAATGAGAAACCATGTTTCAAAACATTATTTGTACGCATTGTCAGAGAAAGCGAGGTTAAAACCGGCATTAAGCCATATCAAATTAAAGAGCAGAGACTAAACTTTAATTTGGTAATAATAACCTCGAGTTCGGAATTATAATAAGTGCATAGTGAGTGTTAGCATCATTTTTTATCAAAATTAAGAAATTGTCAAAGGAATACGGACAACAACGACAGTCGAGTACAGCGAGAGCGCCGGTGGCGGTTAATAAAAACAATACGTCATCGTAACGGTTATCTGTGCCAATCAAAAAAGAGTTTACTCAACGACTTTTGTCCCTAAACGCGATGAAGAGGAGGGGTATATAACCAGAGACGCTGAGAAATTCGTTAGATTCGCTACCTCCACCTCGAGCCATCCAGTCGCCGCTCGTCAGTATCATACATTTTAATGACTTAATACAATATAATAGTAGTAGATACTTCAAAATTCATCAAAATAATCAACAGTACAGCGATTCATCACACGGAAAGTGCATCGACAAGTAATAAGTGAATATTTTTAATTAGTGCGTGTGTTCGGAACGAGCAAAAGCATTTTAACCTGTAAGGTAACTAACCCAGTTTTATTAAGAAGAGGGTATATTTCTCGTTCCAAGTGCGAATAAAGTGTAGTTAACCAGTGATCATTATAATCCGATCACTGAAGTGTTTAATTTTTAATCTATACGATTAAAAAGAAGTAAGGTAATACAGTGACCAATTTTATTGTTTATCTGTTTTCACTGATCATAATTATCAACACTATTGTTCTGACGCAAAGACAACCAAACTTTTAATAACAAACACCGTATCAATTTATTTAGAGGATTAAATAATCCAATGTAAGGATATTTGTGTTAAGAGTTACGCATTATAATATTTGTTAGGATATAAGCATACGAAACGACCGCTAACCTCAAAAATAATTGCGAGTTTTTTAAAAGAGGCCAAATATGAATTATTATCACAGTAATGTCTGTCAAGGCAATTAAAAGTATTCTATTTGTATTTCCAAGAACCTACCCGTGAGGTAACTTATAAATTAAAATTAAAATTTGTTAATAATTATAAGAGTTTTATATTGTTCTAAATTGAGCTAGGCCAGATAGTAGATGGGCAACTTACCATTCAGATTGTATTAATGTAATAATTGTATTTATTATTTGAATTGATTTTAAAGGGTAGAATAAACCCGTAATGTTATACAGTATAAACTTTGGTTCCAATTATTTCATTTAGATAAGCAATACTCAGTATAGAGTACATTGAGATAACTTTGAGCAGAAATATTACAATACTATATCTGAATTATTTTAAATGCCCTAAGCATTTAAACGAGATATAAAGTGAACCTATACAATTTGAAAATTTAACAATTTGTTTTTTCATGGGAACCTTTCATAAAGTAAACCCATGTGGCGCCCACATTACATACGAGGAGTTGTATAACCTTGTTTATAAAGTCTAAGCTGGTCATAAGAGAATCTTGACAGTTTATTCTGGGTAAGTGAACGTCAGAACTTCAAGTACTACTACCAGGTACGTGAAAGTGTCTTTTATGTTAAATTATTTGTCCAGACAATACTTGACGGTACTTACACTGACGACATTTAACCAAGAAGAGGAGTTCCACTTCAGATCGACGCTACGGTTACATTCATTTACCGACCAGCGATTATTATATTATCCATTAAAATTATCACACTGTATTTACATAAATAATATTTACCAATTATCACCAAAGAAAATTACTGCATATAAAATAGAGACTTCACTAAACATATTAACATTTTAACTTGTAACCTGAAACATTTTAAACACCTCTATTTGTTCAGTTACAAATAGCATTAAAACGAATAGGTTGTCACTTAAGAGGAAACAAATAGGAAAGTTTTAGAGACTTCTTTATATGGTAACGATAGTAAAATGATAGCAAAAGGGACCCAGATGAGTGACAGAGACAGTACCAATCAATATTAATACAGGTTTATAATATGCTAATACTAACCGTCTGAATTTTCTTGAGTCAAAATCACTGTGATGTTTCCACACCCACACCCACACCCACACCCACACACACACACTGATCCTAACTCATGTGAATGTTATATTACTATAACTATAGTCAGAAAGTCAGGTTTAATATGAATCATGCAGAGTTTAAAATCTGTAACAAATTAAAGATATTTGTATGACAGATACTCCGACTTCTTACTTATTAATTTTAAATAAAATTATTAACTTACAAATCATTAAAGGAAGACAACAAAATTTCAAGTACAAAAATTTATTATCAAATCAAATACTATATAAAAATGTATTATATACACTACACATGCAATCAAAGACCACAGCTTAATTATTGTATGGAGAGTTTGTGTGGATTATTGACATCATTCAAATTTTAATTATACTACTTTCTGATCACTATTAACTTCTTCCATACTAGAGAACCCCCAACCACATTCAAAGTAATGTTATGAATATTGTATAATATATTAAGTAATATTGTGATTGGTATTATTACAACTATTTGTCATTACAATATATGTAGGTTAAGTTACGTGTAATTTACAATATCCACAATTTATGTATAACTTATGTACACTGATGCACACTATTTACAGAGACACTATTTGTAGAATACACTACAATGTTCTATATCAATTGTACCATGCATTGGTGGTTGACATAGTTTGTTCTACAATGTTCTAGTTTGGGAGCCTAGATTGGTATCGATTGTCTGGTAAGTGACACATGTTTCTGAATGACCTTATTACCATCATTATTACAGTAGTAGATGGAGAAACCAATCAGTCTCGATTCTGTATTCAGATTCAAGAATTCAATTATAGTACGGGACACATCATTGTAAGCTTCGAGGTGACGCAATAGTAACAGCTCTTCCCCGCCCCTCGCCCTACAGCGTTGTCGCGTGTTACACATGGTATGCGTAGGTAACGGTGGGGAGAGGAGGTCTGTTGCAAACACTTCACATTCCATTGACATGTCATTCCACTTGCTACATGATAAACATCTCCATCTTCTCAACATTACCCACGTACATATTACATTCAGTAGCTCTAGGATTACGCGTTTAAACTTTTTATTAATTATTTTTGTTATGTTGTATTATTGCCGTTATTTAATAATTATATAAGGCTTATTCACGATGAATGATAATAATTTACAAATTGTTGAGGCTCCTCAAACTCCTACAATGTCATCAAATAGAGGAAGATCTGGTAAAAAGGACTTAGGGAAGCAAGGAAAACACATCATTGCCAATGTTTACAACTTTTTACAGAGTCTCGCGGACGATCCAAAAAAGGTTGAAACGTTAACTTTTAAAAGGGTTCAAGAGTTGACTGCCGAAGCTTGTGGAGTAAGTCGATCGACAGTTCAAGGCGTAAAGCGAGACGCAGATAAGTGTGAAGGAAATGAACCTAAGTTTGGTACGCCGCGGAAGCATTTTAAAAAGAAGCCGACAATAACAAATTTGGACAACTTCGACAAAGATGTTGTGCGAAGATGTGTTTTTAGTTTTTATGAACGTGGAGAATACCCAACATCTGGAAAAATCCAACAGCAGTTGGCTGAACAAATAAATTTTAGGGGCTCCAAGAAATCAGTGCAGCGAATTTTGAAACAGATTGGATTTAAATATAAAAAGTGTAATGACGGCCGAAAATTTTTAATGGAAAGAGTAGATATTGCTTGTGCTCGCGCTACTTTTCTGAGAAAAATGCATCAAATTCGGAATGGCATTTTAAAAAGGCCCATATTTTATTTGGACGAGACATGGGTGAACCAAAATCACAGCAAATCAATGATTTGGCAGGACCCAGAGGAAAGGGGTGGTTTAAAAGTGCCAGTCGGAAAAGGTGGGAGATCAATTGTACTTCATGCGGGGTCAGCTGAAACAGGGTTCGTGAAGGAATGCAAATTAATTTTCCACGCACAAAAATCTTCATTAAATACAGATTACCACAACGAAATGAATTCGAAACTTTTTAAAGAGTGGTTCGTCAACTTCCTCTATTTACTGGAAGAAAGTTCTGTCATAGTAATGGATAACGCGAGTTATCATTCCGCACTTGCTGAGAAAGCTCCTAAATCAAACTGGAGAAAATTGGAAATTCAAGAATGGTTGAGAAATCATAAAATTGAATTTTCTATGCAAGATACGAGGGCTCAATTGCTAAACAAAAACAAAATAAAAAATGCGCTGAAAATATATGAAATTGATCAAATAGCCTACGAAATGGGTCATGAGGTTGTACGCCTTCCACCTTATCATGCACATTACAACCCAATTGAGTTGGTGTGGGCACAGGTGAAAGGATATGTGGCCGATCGAAATAATACTTTTAAAATGGTCGACCTTGAAAGACTGATGGACGAAGCGATAGCTAAAGTAACGGTTGAAGACTGGAGAAAATGCGTCCAACATTCCGAAGAGCTTCAAAAGGATGATTACCAGAAAGAATGCCCTAGAGATTTGGCTATAGAACGTATGGTGATTGCAGTGACAGAAGAAAGTTCAGAAGATAGTGAATCCAGTTCTGATTGAAAGAATTTAAAAATAATTATAATGCTTAAATTTTTGTGTATATTTTTTATTATAATGTGTATAATTTTTCTTTACTAAATTTTTAAAAATGAAGTTTTTCATTAAATAACATAATGTAACGACTGTTTTAAAAACAACTAAAATGTAAAGAGAATTGTCATATTACTAAAGAATAAAGAAAATAATTACTTACAAAATTGAAAACAACACAAAAATTATATAAAGAAAGAAAAAAACAGTGGAAAGAAGAGGACTTGTGGTGTGTGTGTGTGTGTGTGTGTGTGTGTTATCTTTATTGTACGATAATGCGCTGACGTATTCTCTTTGATCGTAGTAGCTCACCGATGTAGAAGCGTGAGGTGTGTGTGTGTGTGTGTGTGTGTGTGTGTGTGTGTGTGTGTGTGTGTTATCTCTATTGTATGTGAATGCGCTGACGTTGTTTGTTTGGCTTCGTAGTGTAACGCGCCCGTGAGTATGAGTGAAGCGACATGGCAATACCGCAGTCACTATTGCATCACCTCGAAGCTTACAATGCTGTGTCCCGTACTATAGTGAGTTACAGAGTTGGTGTGTATGTTTGATACCACATTTGTGGATCAACGTTATATTTGTGTGTTATCTGTTTGTTTGTATAAATTATGGTTATGGCAATAATTTATATCGCAGTTGAGGATCAAAATTGTATTTCTGTGTTATATATTTATTTGTGAAAAATAATTTGTGATACTGGTAAATAACAAGGTGTCGACATTAATACGAGTGTTTTATTTCAATTGGTGACCAACAAGACGACAAAACTGGTGACCGTAACAAGACCAATTCCGTTAATGTTATAAATTAGTGACCAAATTACATTATAATTTAGTAATTGTGCAGTGCGGGTGAAAATATGGGAAGAGTACATTTGAAAAACATGACAACTGTCCAGCTAAAGAAGCAATTACAAGAAAAATGGCTTCCTACAACAAGAACAAAGGCTGACCTGGAGATGCGTTTAGAACAGACTATATGAGAGACAGGTGGGAAAACTCATACAAATTGTTCATAATTATCAAAGAAACAGAAAGGAAATACAGGTAAGCAACATTTTAAAGAAAATAATGGCAGTAATTCAGGCCCAGTCAGAACAAATTCAGGTCCAGTCAGAACAAAGTCACGCACAGTCAGAACGAATTCAGATGCAATTTCAGGCCCAATCAGAATGAATACACACACAATTACAGGCTCAGTCGGAATAGTCCTCACACATTCACACCCAGATACAAGCTCCATCAGACAGGATTATTTGCACAGAAGAATTACTGGAGGACCTAGATATCAAATAGGGTACAGAATGTTCAGAAACAAATGAAATCCCTAAAATGGAGTTCAACACCACAGTAAATAGACTGGACCACAAAACTAAGTCAACGGGCACAGGGGTAAGTGCCACCAACCAGAATGTCAACAGAATAGAAAAACAGATTAAGGACAAAATTTTTACCTGTTCTCCAAACAGGCCCAGTTGATAGTAATCAGGTTTCAGTAGATCTGAAAGTGATTAGTGATTACTGGAATACCAATGTAGGTTGGCGGAATGTCCATCATCATTCATTAGGAGCTGTGTATCACTACTGATCAAATACACCTACCCTAAGAAATGTATATGCAGATTTTGTCACCATCAGTTAACAGGTTCAGCAGCCTACTAGTGGCAGAACATTAAAGGTTTAAGCATCAGTTGACTTTCAGAAGAATTAATATTGAGATCTGGCTCTGATGCAGTCAGAGTAGCAATACACAAAAAGTTCCTAACTGAGGGTCAGCCAACAGGAATGTGAGCAGGCACATTTGTTATCCACCAATTGCAGTTACTCAAAAGGATACATCCTGAGAGGAGTGATGATGCATCCATTCCTTTTATAATTGAGCTATCCAGGATAAGATCAGATCAGTGGTAAAAGTATACCGTCCCAAAACATTTGAAAAACTGCATGGACATCATCAGACAATTAGGAGAGAACCATCCTGCTACGACAAGGCATGCTGCAGAGGAAGGTACTCACAGAAAATGTTTTAGATGTGGTTAGGTAGCATAATGATACATTTTATAAAGCACAACGTAAAAACAGATTTTCATGTGCGAGAGATATCAGAAAGCAAGAGCATGGAATTTTTTGTATGTGACTTTCGCTTGGGAAGTATTTGTGCTGGTGTATCAAGTGCATGATTATTTTGGCAAGTGTACGTGCTGAAAAGGCAGTTTCACATGCCCAAAGACGGTTTCACATGCAGTTGCATCAGCCACAATAGATCATGTACCAGCCGATTTTCTCACAGGAGAGCGGATCAAACTGGTTTTAGTGCAGGAGCGGGGAAAGAGAAGCAAGCCTAGTGTCAAGCAGTCACAATCTTAATGGCAAACAGTTCGGATGGCAGTGGCAGTGACTCAAGAAGGCCATGCCTCGATAACAAAATGCAGTGCAGTGAAACATTTTTTAGTTGTGCCTTGGACAAAATTTAATTAAAAGTATTGCAGTCACAATCTTAATACCAGGCAGTACAGTTGGCAGTGGCAGCAGTGGTGAGTCAAGAAGGCCGTGCCTCGGTAAAAAATGTAGCAGAGTTGAAACAGCATCGACAATGCATTGGGTGAAATTGTAATTAAAATGTAATTACAAACAATTGAATGTTAAAAGTTTTACAGTTGGACAGTGTGCGCACGTTAAAAGTACAGGGAATCGGCTATATTACGTATGTACTAACTGTTACATACCGGCCATGTGGTGCTCGCAAGAGAACTGGAATACGAAAACAGATAAGTAGTAAAAAATAAAATCACGAGTGTGAGGAAAATTTGGCCAACTCAAATATAAAAACAAAAAACTATGAACTAAATTATATACACTCAGAGAGTGTGAGAGCGAGAAAGAGAGAGTAAAAAGGGGGGGTGAGAGAGTAGTGTAAGCAAGTAAATAACAAGTACTGATTTGTTTGGCTTTATATATAATATAAATATATATAAATATAAATTTATATATAAATATAAATTTATATATAAATAAAAATGAACATTAATATGAATATGTGTTAAGTTATTTCAACGCAATCTCATCCTAACCTATACTGTGTGCTCAATGAGTTCGTCTAACGAATTTGAGAATCTTTTGATGAGGGAAAATTTTTATTTTAAATTTTTTCATGAGGAATGTTGATACGGTTTCCACATTTCCTCCTGTAAAAAGTGGTGGTGACCCCAGGGCTTTTGGTGTTTTATGGAATCTTCTGAAAGTGAGTAAAGGTAGTGTTGGGGCCTTCTCTTTCTTCTTTTTATTATGCTTATTATTCGTACAATTACAGTAGGACATTTTAAGGATAAATGTCCTGTGGTGAAAAACTACAGCTTAACCATTCTAAGGTGGGGCAGGATGGTACCAGGTTTGTGGTTTGCCACCAAAAATCAGTCCCTGTGTGTAGAGGTGAGTGGTTACAGACAAGTGGTATTGGGTAGATTACATTGGACTCTTACCGGCCCTGCCCAGCCATTAGCATTAACATTAAAGACAAGTCGTTTACAGCTGTATTTGACACCCAGGCAAGTCACTCGTTTATTAATATGAATGTAGCCAGATTTGAAGGACCTGCTGAAGCAAGTGAGTGGTTCGAAGGTCTTCAGTATACTGATCTCAACTCTGGATATTAGAAGGTTGAAGCTGAAGAAAACTCCAGGCCATTGGTAGCTTTCACAAGTGTATCAGTTCAAGGTTATCCCATTTGGTCTGAAGAATGCACCAGCTACCTTCATTTACCTTCACTATCATCTGAGGATCCGCAAAGGCAGTAGAGAAAAACAAGGCTATTGAAGAAATGGAGAGATCCTATAGTAAATGCCAAACTCGTCACATCCTAGAACTTTGTGGGTAGTATAGCAACTTTGTACAACATTTTCGAGACAAAAGCAGCTCAAGTAACAGACCTGTTAATAAGAAACCTCCTTTCAAATGGACTGACAAGGAGGAAGAAGCCTTCCATAAGATCAAGGAAGCAATCTGTGGTGCTCCTCAACTTGCCTACCTGGATCTGTCTGGATTAGGAGCAGTATTACACCAAGAAAAAAGGGCGGAGGAAGAAACCTATTGGAACATGGCAGTAGGAAACTGTCTTCACCAGAATTATGTTATTAAACAGCAGAGAAGGAGGAATTAGCAGTGGTATGGGTTGCTGAGAAATTTCGGGGCTACCTACAAGGTAGGAAATTCCAGCTATGCTCTGGCAACTCATCTGTTCAATGGCTTCATAGTTTGTCTAGTACAAAATCAAAATTGATGCGCTGGGCCTTGCTATTGCCAGACTTCAATTTTGATGTATGTCATGTCCCTGAGGCAAGTAATCAAGCAGCAGATAGCTTTTCAAGATACCCTATGGGGGAACTTGAGCCAGAGAGAACAGAGCTGTTGGAAAGAGAAATTCCAAAGCAAACACCAGAAGGACTGAAGATATTACTGAAGATGGTACAGACACTTAAGTGGTTAAGAAGTGGCAAGAAATGACTACTACTTAGGAATGGATGAAGATGGAGATGAAGGAATGGATTAAGAAACGAACAATGAACTGTCAACAAAATTCCAGAAGCCATGACTGGACGGAACCTGACAAAATAAGAAGAACCAAAGTTTCCAGTAGCTATGGTTATCCACAATGTCTGTTGACTGACAATGGCTGTCAATACACTTCCCATCAATGGCAGCAACCACTAACACAGTGGCCATTGAACATTGGACAACTCCCATCTGCAACTCAAGGGCAAACTCAACAGAGTGGCAAGATGAAGTGCTAAAGAGAATGTTGAAAATCCACCTGGTAGACGAGGAGCACAATACCTGGGACCAACATCTACCCCAGTAATTTTTCGCTCTACACCATAGAGTTAATAGAATCACAGGCTAGTCACCGGCTAAACTGTTTCTGGGCCAACAACTGTACAGGACCAGTGATTGGGCGATCAGTCAACCTACAGAAGAAGGCCATGCAAATTCAAAAGCATGGCTGAAAATACATCAACCAGGGGTTTATAAGAAACGAGACTAGGCGAAGCTATAGACCCTCAAGGAAGCCAAGAAGCAGGGCGCTGGAGAGGAGAAGATATTAAATCCAAGAGACTCAGCAGGGAAGTAGCCAGGATTTTGCTTGGGGGGGGGGGGTCCAGATATGTGTGTGTCTTATACATACATTAAATATACCATATATTAATGTAAATTATTTAAAAATATAATGTTTATACACATATTATCAAGCATTAAGTGGTTAAAATTTAATCTTAACAAATTCAGTACCTGGAATTTATAATAAATATTGCTAGACAATACAAACATTCTTATAAAACCTACAACATATATTTGTCTAATGGCAGAAGATATTCGTAAAATAACAAGCATATTAAATAGACACGCATACAGTTTATACGTAGTTTTGAATAAAATAGCAAATAAAATGAAAATTATACTCATATGGAACGTAATAGTATACACACAAAATAAAACTCATAATAGCCTATACTACCAGATTACTGGAATAATGCACAATATACACTAGTAGTTGTTTAAAAAAATTATGAATGAAATAGCCATTTTTACTTCCATATTCCTTAAGGAATGGAAGTATGGTGATGGCAAAAAAAATCGTGTTCGAGATTATTGCAGATTCTGATTCTACTACACTCAAAACATGAAAAAAGTCGTTTTCCGAAAAGTGTCTGTGTGTGTGTGTGTCTGTCTGTGTGTGTGTCTGTAGATTTTTTTCTATGGCAAACGATAACTGCCGCAAATTCAAACAGAATCAAATAATTTTTTGCATACAGCCCTGATTTGTAGAGGACTCGCGACCTATTGTTTTTGGTGAAGATCGGTTGAGAGGAAGGGGTAGTTTACCTGCAACGGTTTTTTTTATCAAGGGAAATTTTTTTTTTTTGGCAAACGATAACAGCCGCAAATTCAAACAGAATCAAATAATGTTTCGCATACAGCCCTGAATTGTAGAGTTCTCAAGACTATTGTTTTTGGTGAAGATCGGTTAAGGGAAAGGGGTAGTTTATCTGTAACGTTTTATGTTTTAACAAGGGTATTTCCTATGGCTAACGATAACAGCCGCAAATTCAAACAGAATCAACGGATTATTTGCATACAGCCCTAAATTGTAGAGTTCTCAAGACCTATTGTTTTTGGTGAAGATCGGTTAAGGTAAAGGGGTAGTTTACCTACAACGTTTTTTTAACAAGGGTATTTTCTATGGCAAACGATAACAGCCGCAAATTCAAACAGAATCAAATAATTTTCTGCATACAGCCCTGATTTGTAGAGTACTCGCGACCTATTGTTTTTGGTGAAGATCGGTTGAGGGGAAGGGGTAGTTTACCTGCAACGGTTTTTTTTATCAAGGGAAATTTTTTTTTTTGGCAAACGATAACAGCCGCAAATTCAAACAGAATCAAATAATGTTTCGCATACAGCCCTGAATTGTAGAGTTCTCAAGACCTATTGTTTTTGGTGAAGATCGGTTAAGGGAAAGGGGTAGTTTACCTACAACGTTTTTTTAACAAGGGTATTTTCTATGGCAAACGATAACAGCCGCAAATTCAAACAGAATCAAATAATTTTCTGCATACAGCCCTGATTTGTAGAGTACTCAAGACATATTGTTTTTGGTGAAGATCGGTTGAGGGGAAGGGGTAGTTTACCTGCAACGTTTTTTATCAAGCGTATTTTCTATGGCAAACTATAACTGCCGCAAATTCAAACAGAATCAAATAATTTTTTGCATACGTCAGTGAATTGTAGAGGACTCAAGGCCTTTAGATTTTGGTGAAGATCAGTTAAGGGGAAGGGGTAGTTTACCTGCAACCTTTTACGTTTTAACAAGAGTAAAGTACTTGAAAATTCATTTAAACTTTTTCAAACAATGGTAATTGTTGAAAATAAAATAATTTTGTTGCCAGGCAATCTGAAAATTTCAGATTTTGTACCACAAAATCTGAAAAGATTATACGATAGTTTATGAAATGGTTAATAATACGTCAGTGGAAGGTGTAATGAGAAATTAGCAGAAATGGAAACCTGGGGAATGTTAACTGTTCTGTAGATACAATTTTGTCAGAATGTTTGGAAATGATCATCAACATTGAAGAAAAAGTACGCATATTAAGAAACATATGTAAGTACTTATTATAAAAAAATAATGTTTGTTTTTTGATAAAGTCATTTTGATTATAAAATATAAATATTTACAACAAGAAAAGAATTTTCAGTTTTCAAAATTTAAATATATTTTTATAAAACAATGGGTTCTTCATTGAGGTGGGGACCATGTCACTCACTCCATCTCAAGCCTCCTCTCCCATTTTGAAGAAAAAAAGGACCCTGTCAAGGCTGATACTTTGACGACAATGACAGGGCTTTCCACCAAATTCAGCAGAGTGACAGGTAGGCCCAACTCTGTTTGGCTCCTCAGATTTCCCCAGCGTTAGTAGGTTCTATGAAAACATTTTATTTCAAAAATGATTTTAAATATAAATCTTAGATATGTTTTATAAATCTCACGTTTTATGTTTTAACATGGGTAATTTTTTATATGACGAACCATAACTGCCGTAAATTCAAACAGAATCAAATAATTTTTTGCATATGTGCCTGAGCTATAGAGAACTCAATGTCTGTTGATTTTGGTGAAGATCGGTTACGGGGAAAGGGCAGTTTACCTGAAACATTTTTTGTTGTAACATGAGTAAAGTACTTAATTTTGATAAAGTATCCTGATAAGATCTTAATAATCCACTGTAGAAACGTAGATGAAATATCTATAAATGAAGAGGCTAGTTGAACGGGCTGGGGGTAATTTTCTATAAATCAAAATTATAGTTGAAGGGGGAGGGGATAATATTTTTTATATGTGTACTACGTTATTGGCAAGAAAGAAGTATTTTTTTGTTAAAATTCCTTCCCTGGCTGTTTGGCTGAAAATGATTTTAAATATAAATCTTAGAATATGGAAGTCATGTATGGTTCTCCATACCGATATTTTTATAATAGCAGCCTTCTCTTTCCATTAACTGCCATAAAATTTAAAACGTCTTCAGCAGTAAAAGGTGCAGGGTGGTAGTGAATCAGAGCCAGTCCTGTAAGTCGTTCATTTTCCATTTTATTTCGTAGAAAACTCTTAATCCTCTTAAGTGACGAGAATGATCTGTCTACTTCAGCTGTTGATACAGGCAGGGTCGCTAACACAGATAATAGCATTCGGATATTTGGATAAAAATTGTTATCACATTCATCTAGAATCGTCAGTAGTTTAACTGGTTTTTCCTTTTCGCTCTTCCATTTTTCACACCACAGCAAGCATTCTGCTTTGACTACCGATTCTGATGTTTTATGCTCATAATACATTTTTAATTTTAATATAGCATCCACATTTTGGGGATTAGCATTCCTAGGTAACAACACTTGAAAAGCAGACAAAATGTCTCTGTTATTATCAAAACGGGCAACTAATGCACTTATAAGACCATCTATGCATGGAATAAAAATAGTCCTTCGAAAATATTCCTCTACGGAATTATGTGGATGGTTTTCTCTACATTGTTGCATTTTTGCTTGTCGTGGCGGAATATCAATAGTAGTAAACAAAATCTTCTGCGCCATCAATTGTGCTTTTTCAAAAATATTCGAGAACTGTTGCACATCAAAATTACTAGTTCCTGACTCACACAACTTGCAAAGTGCCTTGATGATATCATCAGCATACTTTAAGAAAACTAACAGGTCATGCTCAGGTTTTTGCAGGTAATTAGAAAGTGGTAGCATCAAGCTAAAAACGTATTCGTATTAGCATCAAGCTAAAGTGGTACCATCAAAGCCACTAAGAAACTTCCTTTTTCAATGGATGCAAGAAGAGACGACACACTTATTGAAATCGCTCTACTAACACAGGACAACTCCTGGAGACTATTTACTACGGTAGGAAATAATTCGATAAATGTATTAACAGTTTCTTGACGTTCAACGAATCTTGTCTCACAGAGCCCTACTAACCGAGTTCTTTTGGTATCAGGTACTAGTTTGATAATGTTTGTTTTTAATAATTCACTTGCTTGAGAATTACTTCTAAACAAAGTAGAAATTTCATTAACGACACCAAGGCAATTCCTGATGGAAGGCACTGAAAGAGAATCACTAAGTACCAAATTCAACCTATGAGAAGCACAGTGTACGTATATAGCTTTTGGATAAAGCACCTGCATTCTCTTATGAACACCAGTGATGTGACCACTAAAGGTTGAAACACCATCATACCCTTGGCCTACAAGGTTGTCCATATTAAGTCCCAAATTTTTGCATGTTTTTAGAATCACATTAAAAATATATTCAGCAGATAATTCTTTTATCTGGATAAAGGTAATAGAATCCTCTCTTAACTCAGGCCTTACATCATCAGAGATGTAATATTGCAAATGATTATTTTCTCGCGTTAGAATTAAAATTTTTTGGGGATTCGGTGGACGAAGATCTTGTTAAATCACGACTTAGTTTCATGCGCGCCAATAAATGGCGCCACAAATTAGAATTAGTGTAACTCACGCCACCAACAGTGTATTAAGAACTTGAGTGTAACTGGACCATTGATAGCTTGAGATTTTAGTATTTATGGTTAGACATTTTCAATTTTTTTGGGGGTGGGTCCGGACCCCCCTGGCTACGTCCCTGACTCTCAGCAACTAGGCAGATGGATACCATGCCAGGTTAGCCCAGAAGTGGGTAGTAGACCATTTGAGGTAGATCAGCACCTGGGAAATGGTGTGTATTCTCTACAGACATCTGACATCTCCACCAGTGAAAGTCTATGCAGCCAAGTTGAAGATCATAAAACAACCTCTACCACCTGACTATACGAGGGCCTGGACAAGGACAGAAGAGAATCTCCAGCATCCAGCAATGACTCTCCAGACATAAAAGAGCCATGTACAACCTTCGGCCAAAAAGACAAACGACAAACTTGTGTACATACTAAATAGATATTTGTGAACTAGAGATTTTGTATACAAATGTGGTTGTAGGTTTTAAGAGGGGGATAATTGTTGTATACTAGAGAACTCTCAACCCTCATTCAAAGTAATATTATGAATATTGTATAATAAGTAATATTGTGATTGGTATTATTAAAACTATCTGTCATTAGAACATGTAGGTTATGTTACTCGTGTGTATTTACATTATCCACTATTTATAGAAACACTAAAATGTTCAGTATCAATTGTATCATGGAGTGGTGGGTTGGTGTAGTTTTTTCTACAACATTCTAGTTTGGGCACCTAGACTGGTCTCGACTGTCTGGTAAGTGAAGCATGTTTGTTGATGACCTCATTACCAACTAGATATAAACAGTAGTAGACGGAGAAACCAATCAGTCTCGATTATAAGTTCAGATTCAGAATTCAATTAGTGAGTTACAGAGTTAGTGTGTGTTTTTGATACCACATTTGTGGATCAATATTATATTTGTGTTATCTTTTTGTCTGTAAAAATTACAGTTGTGTATCGCGACTGTATTTTTTGTTATATTTTTATTTGTGAAAAATAATTTGTGATACCAGTAAACAAACAGGGGTTTAATAGTGATACGAGTGTTTTATTTCAATCACTGACCTAGAAGATGACAAACTGTGGTTGTCTTCAGGTGTAAAAATAACTTAATCTAGTACAAATAACTTAGAAATAACCCTACACATGATGTAATTTGTAACAAGTGCTAGCATTAAAAACTAAGTAATTGAAAAAAGCTGTGACATAATGAAAGTAAAAACAAAACAATAAAAATTCATAACACAAAAGAAAAACTTATTTACCGATGATATTTGGAGAGTAGAATCAGGAAGCACAATACTTAAAAGTTCACACAATTAACGTGAGAAAAACACAACCACGTTTAAATACACAACTCTGCATGGCATGAAGTACAACTAGTCTCCTGAGCCTACTCCGAGCCAATCCCCATTTCCTACACCTGTACATTCCTTAACCAAATCCTACATATAGCTTTACTAGGCTGACTGAATAATCTTCATTTGCAGCCATAAAAGAGATTTCTGTTATTAGTTTCCTGCCTAACGATATCTACTTGATCCCATAGGATTTTATGGTTGTTTTATGAATTTTTATAGTATTATTTTATAGCTTGGTGTTGCTTTTTACCATCATTTTTCAACTGTTTGTGTTCAATTTCGTATATTATTTTAAAAATCTCGTAGTTATTTTAAAATTATTATATTACATTTTTGTTGCACCTGAAGCAACCGCAGATAATTATAATTAGCAGTTCAAATGTTATGTAATTACATTTTTAAAATGGTAATACTCCACATAAACTCTTCAGAATGATGATATACAATTGAAACTTAGATTTAAAGAATATATAACTTAATAATCTGTTAACAAATGAAACCACCAATCACACACAAAATCTACATTAATAAAATATCTTTATTTACCTTCTGTTGACCAGTCACGTTGATTGCAAAAATAAATAAATAATTAATATTTAAAACAACCATTAAAAAGCAAACACAGTTACACAATATACGTCTGTACATCTCATAGTTTTTTTAATAAGATATTGGTCTAAACTGTGAACACGAGAAACAGGAACAAGGGTCACATAAATGTAGGCTATCAGAGTAAAGGATTTTCATACAGCGATGGAGAAGAATGTGGACAGTTTCATGGATGGATATGGTGAACAAAAATAAAATGTTTAAGAAAACAAATAAGTGATTACATACAAAAATTAACCAGAAAAACAGATACATGAGAATAGGAAAGAAAGAGTGGACGTGATATTATATAAAACATGTAAAGTGATTTAACGAGAGAATGATTTTTAATGTTTAGGGACAGTAGCAACACATGAGAAGGGGGGTACACAAGCTACATAAAATGATTACTGCAAATATAAGAATCTGATGATATGTAGAAGATTAAATAGGTACCAAAAAATGAGTATATATACAACACATTAATTCAGCCAATAGTAATGTAGGCACCACAGATAATGTGTTTAATGAGAAGAAATAAAGGATACCATCTGGAGAAGCCTGGCAGAAGGGTAACTGAAAATTCAGAGAGTAAGAATATTATGAGGGTACTTTAAAAACAAGAATTAGATGGTTTTATCATGTACCAAGTATGGTTAATGAGCGCACGCACGCACGCACGCACGCACGCACGCACGCACGCACGCACGCACGCACACACACACACACACACACACACACACACACACACACACACACACACACACACACACACACACAAAGATTGATAATTAAAAATGTGACACCATGAAAATACTGTTTCCTTCAATGTAATCCCCTTCCCAATGCCTAAACTATTCTATCAAATTTTCAACTGCTGGAAGAAATACTGCAGGTCATCTTCTGATAGCTTCTTCATGAGATTTGTCACCTATGTCTTCACTGCTGACTCAAAGCAAGTTCCTTTTAATGCAGACCTGATCTTTGGAAACAAAAAAAAAGTCACATAGGACTAGGGATGTGTCTGATGGATGTTCTAACATGGGGGTCCTGCATTTCACAAAAAATGTCTTGATAGACAGTGTGGTGTGCATAGTAAAAATGCATGACTATATTTTTACTAACACATTATATTAATGTTTCACACTTCTTTTTATCTTTATCCCCTTGAGTGGGTTAACATATCAAATCCCCATCGCTGGGCCACTGGTACCAGAAAACATCTCCAAGCACATGTTAAGAACAGTTTCTGTAAAACTTCTCTCTGACCATATATGATTGGGTACTCAATGGTGATGCCGAGGTTCCTGACATATGCAGGTCAATGATCAACGCTGCTCACTGCTGCCAACTTTACAGGAAAGCAGCATCAAAATGAATCTTGTTATTTTATAGCCATACCTTGTCTGCACATGGGAGGAGCTAACAATGTTATAAAGAGTTATGAAATGGAAACCATAAGACTGAAAGTCAGATGGAAGGATCAGGTCACTGAAGATTTAAAAGTTGTGAGAACAACAGGAGATATATATATATATATATATATATATATATATAGAGAGAGAGAGAGAGAGAGAGAGAGAGAGAGAGAGAGATAGAGAGAGAGAGAGAGAGAGAGAGAGAGAAGAGAATGAGAGAAAGGAAGAAGTTAGGACAACGGTATGAAGTAACTCTCTGATGATGCTAAGTCATATAACCTGAAAGAGCAGCTACAATTCTGGTGAGAATGTACAGACATAATAATGATGTTTTCTGGAGTTGGATATTAATATTTGATAATAATATATTAATTTTAACAGCTTAATCTATCTTAACTAATCATATTAAAAATCATACTTCAATACATTTCTAATAGCTAATATTCAAATTATTAACTATTCTGATTGCATACACTATATATTTCTTATGTAACATTTCAATTATGAAATTCTAATGTTTTCCACAAAAAATCAGTTACATCCCCAATGAACAACTGACGCTTACAACATTTTTCTATTTTCATAATAACTCTTCCTAGTATAAATAACTTTTTCTATTCACATAATCCACTTTTACAATTTTCATGATTAACAACAATACGTAACTACTGTATATGCAAGTATTATTTTATTTTGTGACTTTTTAGCAATTTTATTGATTTCACATGCATAAATAGTGTGACTTAATAATAATCTTTAATTCTTTTGTTTTGAAAATTGTAAATACGAAAAATAATAGTCATTTTTTAAAATTGATTACCAACACAACAGAATTTCTAACACCTTGGTAAATTCCCTATCCAATATATACTTCAACCATTGACCAACTGTCTTAAGGAAACCATTTTTCCAAGGAAAAATTAAACATTAATTTATCAGAATTTTTAGAACAATGTGCTAAACCAACATAACTGGGAAAACAGCACATCAAAAACATTACAAAAAGGTTCTACTGTATTTACTGTTTACTTATAAAAATAAAGTCGATCTACGAACAAATTAAGTGTAATAAGTAAGTGTAAGTGTAATGTAAGTTTATATCTTTTTCACAGACAACAATATAGTCCATACACTCACAACTAAAGTTAACACTAAAGTAACTCTATGAATTAAAATGACTGGTCAAATTCTTAAACAACACAGAACAACCCACCATCTGTTTTTATGAGCTAAACATTGGTAAGAAAAAAAACAAGAAATGGAATATTCAATAAGTAAATTCAAAGTTAGTATAAATACAAGGTATGATAAATTCTATACTTACTATGATGTAGGTTATTACTTTTACAACACTTTTGTTTAATAATTATGTTAGTAATGTTCTTATTCCTGTTAGCATGTTATATGTTCTTTTTCCATTTGTATCAGCCATCTGAGGACTACATGCCAATTTCAATTCTTTATTCCTTGTATTTTCTTTTTCTCCAATATTCTTTCATCTTTTCACTATATCTCTTCTTTCTGTCTTCAGTCCACTTTGAACCTGCGTTTTTCTCTCTCCTACCCTGGACTACTTCCATTTTTAACATTTTGCCCAAAAAACTTCTCTTTCAGTTACTTCTTCTGAGCTTGTATTATTTTTTTCTAAATCCTTTTGGACTTCTTTAATCCAACTTGATGTTGACTTCTTTCCCCACAGATATTTGAAGATCTGTTTTGTTAACCTATTGTTGTCCATTCTATATAAATGTCCAAAAAATAAGTCTTCTTTTTCTCATTTTTTCTTTTATATTTTCTATACTTTGATATATTTCATCATTACTTCTTCATTTCCAACCTTTTGAAGTTTTTCGTGGGCCTAATATTTTCCTAATAATTTGTCTTTCCAATATTTCTAGTTTGTCTAAATTATAATTCAATGCTAGACATTAACTTGCATATAGGCATTCTGGCTTCACTACTGTACTGTAATGCCTTATTTTCGCATTTTTAGATATGCGCTTTTTATTATAAATTTTCTAATCCTCTCTCTCTATTTGACCAATGTCTGTTAGCAGGAATTTTGGTGCATTTTTAATGTTCGTGAAAAATTGTTTTTTTTTTCTGCAGAACTTCTTAAGCCTCTTCTACTGGCTATGTCCTCTAAAAAAAATTAACTTATGTTACTGCACATGTCAGATGTTCAGAAAGTATAGCAAAGTCATCTCGGAATGCCAAACAGTTTATTTCAATATGTTTGTTCCTTCTTCCCAACATGATTGGTGATATTTTGCATTCCTTTAATTTTTTATTCCAAATTCTCACTACTTTTTCCAGGACACAGTTGAAAAGACTTGGGGATAAACCATCACCCTGCCTTACACCTGTATTTATTTTGAACGGTTGAGATATTTCTCCCATGAATTTTATTTTTGAGACTGTGTCCGTAAGGGTTTCACGGATTAGATTTGCCAATTTAGATTTAACACCAAATTCTCGGATTATTTTATCTATAGTTTCACTACCAACAGAATCGAAGGCCTTTTAAAATCAACAAATGTTACTACAATCTCCTTTGAATTCAGTAGCCTGTGACGGATTATTGACTTCAGAGTGAATATTTGTTCTGAACAGGATCTGCCCTTCCTAAAGCAACCCTGTTATTCACCCAAATGGCTATCCAATGTTTTTTCTACTCTGTTCAATACAATCTTCAAAAACATTTTATACACAACTGGAAGTAAAGATATTCCTCTGTAGTTGATAACCTCTTGCTTATCACCCTTCTTATGCAGCAGATGTATTAAGGCCACCTTCCATTCTTCTGGGATTTTTTCTGTTTTCCAAAAATGTTATATGTTATTATACATTATTTTTTAAAGTAAGAATCGTTAATAAAAAACAACCATGTGGGTCTAAGTTATGATACCTCACAAGGTCAACTGTTGCCAGTTGTGTATCAGGTTTCATTATTATAGTGTCAGTAAGTTTTTTGAACAGCTTATAAGAAAATCTAGCAGATTGTGAAGTGCACTTTACAATAAGATTTTTAAAAGGTGTATTTCAAAAGTAAGGGCTGATTGGTTGTAAAGAGTGCTTGGCAACACTGATTAGTTCGCGCATGCACAGTAGCTTTAACTGGTCCATTGGGCTAGTTACCGCCATATTGTTGCCGGACATTGTTGTTTGCTTTGCGTGACAGCAGGTTATAATGAATGCAAGAGTAAACAATCCCACCAGTTGTAAGTCCAAATAGTAATTAGATTTCTACACACAAGAGCACATAATGCTGCTGAAATTCACTGCCAATTGTGTGAAACATATGGGCCTACCACAATGAGTGAAGGAAAAGTGAGGCAATGGTGTTATGAGTTTAGGGAAGGCCGTTCAAATGTTCACAATGAAGACGGAGTGGCTGGCCTAGCATCAGGACTGACAATCTCACTGAGGATGTGAATGCGAAAGTGAGAGAAAATCACTGGTTTACAATTGGTGACCCTTGCATAGAATTTGCAGAAGTTTCAAAAACAACATTGTTCAGAATTGTGAACAACATTCTATTATAAACTGTGTGCACAATGGGTGGCAAAAATGTTGACAAGTGCTCACAAAGACCAGAGATTGACATCTGCATGAGCTTCTTTGGACTGGTTTCATAGAGAGGGTGACAATTTTTTCCCCCATATCATCAGAGGTGATGAAATCTAAATTTCATACATCAATGCTGAATTGAAACAACATATATTGGTAAATTTCATGGACGCTGGAGCAATGATCACATCAAAAGTCTATTGTTGCACACTTTAAAACTGCGGCGTGCTATTCAAAACAGACAGAGAATTGTTCTCCTTCACAATAACACACGTCAAGAACTGGCTTGCATATCAACAATTCAAGGAAACTAAAGAGTTGAAAACCTAACTGCAAAATTGGCTGAAATCCCAGGCAGTGGAATTTTTGCAGAGTTTGAAGAAGCTTGCCTCATGATATCAAAAGTGTTTGGAATGGAATGGTGATTATGTAGAAAAATAATGTAAGTTTGTATGTATTTTGAACCACTAATGAATTTTTATTTTCTCATTTGTTCTCGTTTTATAACTGATCGACCCTTACTTTTAAAATACACCTCGTAAATACAAGAACATTCATCGCCTGACATTCACCAACAACCAGCTGAAGTGTATCAATGTAATGAATGAGCAAATGTGCTTTAAAGGATGTTGGTTATTTAACGAAAGGGCAAATGTGTATGATGAAGCAAAATCTGGATGCCAATCTGTCATCAACAAAGAGCTGAAACCACCACCTAGAGGGGAAACTATCAATGCTGAAAGGCACTGTGAAATTTTCAAAAAGTTAGGGCAATCTGTACAGAACTGTCGGCAAGGAGTACTGACTAAGAAGGTGTGTCTGTCCACAGTAATATACATCCTCGCATTGTTGAAAGCATAGCACAATTGCTTGAAAATTTTTATCAGGAGATATGGATCATCCTCTACACAGTCAAAACCTAGAGCCAACTGACTTTCATCTTTTCCTCAATAAAGGAATTTTTGAGTGGAAACTGCCTGTAGTCTGATGACGTCTACTAAACTGTCACTGACTGGTTAAAGAAGCAGGCAACAGAGTTCTTCAATCAGGGGATTGTTAAGCTCATCTCCCACAGTGAAAAACGCTTACCCAATGTTCATAGAGATTATATTGCAAAATAGGTTATAGTGAATTTCATTATAAAAACAACAATATAAGTTACAATAAATTGTCTGTTTTTGCAAAAATGATTCTTACGAGGGGGGTCTGGAAAGTTCTCGCCCTAACAATAAACAAAATTAATTTATAAATTTCATAAATGTTTTTATTTATCAACATAATCTCCTGTTAGCTTAACACACTTATTCCAGCGATGTCCAATGCACTATCCCATCCTACAAAATACTCCTCTACAGCTGAAATAACTTCTTGATTCGATGAAAAACGCTGGCCAGCGAGAAATAGTTTGAGGTTTAGGGCATGATGGAAATCTGATGGAGCCCTATCTGGGGAATAGGAGGATGTTCCAACAATTCATAGTGGAGGCCTCTTAATTTTTCCATTGCCAAAACATTTTTGTGGGCACGTGCATTGTCTTAGTAAAAAATGATTTTTTCTTCTTCTACAAACCAGGTCACAATTTCAGTTCACAATTTTTTCATCTAGTGTCGATAAAAGGTTGGAATAATATTCCCTGGTCATTGTTGCACCCTTTTCAAGGTAATTGATGTAAAAACACCTTTAGCTTCCCAAAACACTGACGCCATGACGTTTCCTGCTGATGGAATTGACTTTGCCGTCTGGTGTGTAGTGGTGGATCCAAGATTCATCCATCGTAATAAACTGATACACAAAACTGCTTTGTTCTTATTTATATGCTCCAAGCACTGTTCAGATATTTTCATGCATATGTGTTTTTGGTCTACTGTGAGCAAGTGCAGCACCCACCTAGCACAAAACTTTTTCATTTGCTATTCCTCATGTAAAATATGTCCGACGCATTCTTTAGAAATGCCTATAGTCTCAGCAATTCCATGCACTTTGTTTTGGCGATTGTCCAAAACCATATTATGCAGTTTTTCGACGAATTCTGGAGTTGTTGCCGTTTTTGCACATTCTTCACGAGGATAGTCTTCCAGGCTGGTATGACCATGTTTAAACTCAGCGGCCAATTTTTTAACTGTTTACCAGACTTTGAATAAATTTCGTTTGGTGTTAAATGTTCTTTCTCAAAGGAATACAAGACTCGGTTTTCTTCATTTTAAGGAATACGAACAAGACTTCTGTTTCAAATGGTTGTATAAGACAAATTATTTGGTAGAATGACCAGAAATTGCACATGCATGCTAACAATAGATGTAGTACCAACATAAGAAAAAAATGTCCCATAGCACTGCCCCCTATGGTCGTGGCCAAGAACTTTTCAGATTGCTCTCGTACTTTAAAAATGGCCCTCATGCATAATAATTTAAGTTTAACACAAATGAAAAACACATTATATGACCCCAATGACATTACTTATCACTGATAACTGATGATAATGATACTACTGAATCGTACAACTGTTTCTTTTGTGTCTTTGTAAATCAAAATACTTAATTTATAACAGTAACATATGTGCAAAAAATGCACATATAAGTAGCAACAAAACATATTCCACAAAAAATTCTTTTTTTTTAATTGCATCTAGCATCTACTTTCAGTCCACCATAAAACTATTGCAACACAAGAATCCTATCGAACAGCCCAGAACATCCCCCCCCCCCCCCGGCCAGTGAGACAGGTGTTGCCTCAGTCAAGGCTGCTCACAAGTAGGTTCCAGTGTATTCAAGAACACTTGAGATATGCATCAAGTGGCGTAAAGTGAAGATGGAAAATTTTGAGAAAGTGTGCGGTACCTATGAAAAGCGATAGCAGCTGGTTTGTCAGTTCAGTGGTGTTGAGCGATTTCTTTAGCACGGATCGAGTGTTTGTAGAAGTGTTGTTGAGTTATAATTAGTACAGAATTCTTTATAATTGACATCTTATTGTGTGTGGAAAATTTTTACTTGAATTGTTGTAAGAGAATATCTTGTTGATTAAAATTATTAATTGTGATAATTAAAGCTGGTGCCATACGACAAACAGTGAGACTGTCATAACAGTGGGTCAGAAGTGCGATAGAACCGTTAAGAGTGGAAACCTTGTACAAGATTAGTGTAATTCGTAATTAATCTATAAACATGGATACCAATCAGATGATGGAAGCTGTCCAACCTCTGCTATGACAGGAGGCAGAAAAAGCAGAAAACGTCATGATGAGAAACACGGACAAGAGGTGGAAGAGACAAAAGAAGAATGTCGACGGGAAAGAGAAGAAGCAGAGGAACTACAGAAAGCACTAATGCTAGAAACAGAAGAAAGACAAAAAGCACTGTTGCTCGAGTCGGAAGATCAACAGAAAGAAGAACGTAAGCAGGAAGCAGATAAAACGGAAGCTCTTTTTGAAGCTATGCAAAAACAGTTGCAGAACATACAACCGCAGAGTTGGGTCTTCTATGGGGTGACTTGGGTGAATTATGCAGTGATCTGAATGGCTGTAACAGTACAGTTAGGCCCACCCTGGGGTAATTTGGGGAGAAATAATAACTGTGAATTTTATTTCTAAATTATAACGACGTATGCAATGTGAGCGAATTAGTGTCAAGGTCAGTGAAGCAGGATACAAGAAAAGCAGTTATTTTTAGCCACATGACATTTGAACTTTGTAAATCGAGATCACAACATATGACGTCAGGGCCGAACCTTCGAATACGCCACTTGTAATGTAGATTCAAATTAATGCCACTGTCAAACCTGGCTTAAAAACACGAATAGAACAATAGAGCGAAACCACGTGACTCCCCCGCTACCTCAGAAATTAAGGAAGTAAAATTCGCCCCAGTCGACAATCTTCCTTCGTGCTGTACAACCGTAAAAGTTCCGGAACGAAATCGCGGGCACCCGCACATCAGAAAATGTGAATTTTACATTTTGAATCTGAAACCAGTATTTTGAATAACGAGGTAAATGCAGTGGACAAATTCAAGTTGGAGTGACAGTTTCTGGAGTAAAAGTGAAAACAGGGAGACAGCAATGTAATGCGTGCACGAGGAGACATCTTATGGACGTACATCCAAGGATTACATAAGGGAAGTAAATTACACAAAATTACAAATAAAATCAATCAAAATCATGCAAATATAAGAAATAAAAATAAAATGCGCTCTAAAGGGGAATCTAAATTATATACTGGGTGAGAGTATGTGTATGTATGGGCGAGTGGAAATTACGTAATTAATAGCACTGGTTAGCGTTAAGAGAATTTAGTCTAATGTTTTCAAAGTCGGTTTTCTTGTGTCTTAATGAATTTAATTTTTATAACCTCATAAAAGAAGGGTACATTTTAACAAATAATGTACCAAGTTAGTGTTCACATAGTAAACGTATAGAAGAGGGAGAGAAAATATTGTTCGTAATAATACAAAGGAAGTCAATTTAATGGGTTCCTTTGACCATACAGAATCTAAAATAATGTGTTGAATAAAACCAAGTTCATTTAAAAAAACAATGAGAGTTGAATCATTTATTTGAATAAACCATATCTGTTCTCCAAAATACGCTCAAAGAACTCTGGACCTAGTAAGTATTCGATTACGAAGTTGGCAACAATTAAAAGATGGCGTCCGAAAACAGACATAAGCCACAACAGCTTCGTTGGTAAACAGAATAAAGTTTAAGGTAATTAATTAAAGTTACATGGCCAAGAGGTAAGATTGTCTACAGTAGAAAAACCTGTAGCAAATATAGAACAAACAACGTCCACAAAAATGTCTGTTGTAGAAAAATCCATGTCAAATAAAATGTCTGAAGTAGAGGAGACTGTAAGAACTATAAATGACTCAATTGCAAATATAAAAGAGCAGATTAAGAGTGAAGTTGGGCATTTCATGATGATACAACCAAAACAAATTTCTGAACAGACTGTACCAATGATAAAGACAGAAAAGACAATAGAGAAAGTCACCTTGCCTACGGTTGGGGCAGTTCATGTCAAGGCTCCAACCTTTGATGGAATCCCTCACTGGGGGACGTACTTTAGGCAATTTAAAGCCTCCGCACGTGCAAACAATTGGACAGATAAAGAGAAGGCAGTTTTACTCGTTACCGCTTTAAAAGGACCTGCCACAGAGCTACTACAGAAAGTGCCAACTGACAGTCAGAACACCTATGCCGAATTGATTAAACTCTAGAATTACGGTATGGTGATAAACATTTGTGCAATGTGTACTACGCTCAGTTGAGAACAAGGCAACAACGTTCCAGGGAGAGTCTTCAAGAGTTTAAAGGAAGTATCAACAGACTGATTAGACTGGCCTATCCTGAAGCTCCAGAAGATTTTTGAATTAGGTTTGCAATGCAGACATTTATTGATGGCGTCGGAGATTGTGAACTTCAGCAAGTGTTACAAATGACAAGACACTGAATTAGCTCAGAAGCTCTTTTTCATGCCTTCGAGTTTGAAGCTGCTAAGTCAGTGTCCCGCTACATTAATGGGTTTATGCCATCACACTGTAGTCAGATCTCAGTATCATGTTGCCATTCTCAGTTCAAGAGTGCCGTAACGATTTGAACGATGGGAAAAAGACAGAAGACCAAAGTGGTACAGCTGTTGGAAAGGTGGTCATCAACAGATAGACTGTTGGGAGAAGAAAATACCGAGAGAAGAGTGATAGCACAAATTCGAGAAATTAAGCTCCAGAACAGCACACAGTTTCCACTCTACATAAGACCAGTGGGAACTTGATCTTTAATGGATTTTCGGAAGATAAAACCAACATCATTTACAGTTGACACGGGCGCAACAGTGTCCATTGTGCGCCCTGACTTAATCAGCAACCGACAACCTCAATTTAGTTCTTGTACAAATACAGACTGTGACTGGAACCCCGTCAAAGTATTAGGTCAAGTAGACATACGTGAACGCCTGGGTCTCCTCAAGTTTAGCCACCAAATGCTCGTTGCAGACATTGTCGATGAAGTGATTCTTGACACGGACATTATGAATGCCTACGGATTCATTGTGGACTTAAGAGAGAATGTACTGAAGGTTGGCCAAGAGAAGATAAAGCTAAAATGACAGGGTCCGCTAACCATTCAATCAAGAAAGTGGTATCGGCTGAAGAAGAAGTCAATGGGTGTGGTCAAGTGGAAATAGAAGAAGAACGAGCAGAGGAAATACTAATGTATAAAATGACAAAAGAAGTGAATGGAAAGCCAACTATGGGTGTCGAGGAAAGACTCTTGTTTGTTCCTGAGTTAATAGAAGCACCCGGGGGAAAAGTTGCTGAAGATAAAAGTTATGCAAGAGGCTGTTGACAAGAACCAAACAGACTTGGACCAGCTAATTGTGTATAGGTCATCAGTACATGATGCAATGGGAGTGATTCCAGCAAAACTAGCGGTTGAGCGGAAGACTCATATTCCTGGGAACTTGATGTTCAGATCGCATGAGACTGAATGTGAAGAACTGGAGAATTATCCTTCGCAAGGTCGTCGTTCACCTACATCGCCTGGCCAAGTATTACTTCAGAGACAGTCTGCCAGTTCGTGACGAACGGGCTTAAAGAGGGGGCAGTATAACGAGAATCCTATGAAACAGCCCAGAACTTTCTCCACCCCCACCTCCACCCCGGCCAGTGTGGCAGGTGTTGCCTCAGTCAAGGCCGCTCACAAGTAGGTTCCAGTGTATTCAAGAACACTTGAGACATGCATCAAGTGGCGTGAAGTGAGGATGGAAAATTTCTAGAAGGTGTCTGCTAGCTATAAATAGCCATAGCAGCTGGCTTGTCCGTTCAGTGGTGTTGAGCGATTTCGAGTGTTTATAGTGAAGTGTCATTGTGTTATGATTACTGTGGAATTCTTTATAGTTGTCATTTTTATTGTGTGTGGACAATTTTTACTTGAATTTTTGTAAGAGACTATCTTGTTGAGTATGAATTATTAATTGTGATAATTAAAGCTAATTATGAATTATTTAATTGGTGTCTTGTATTTTGTTTTCCACTGTACTATACGACAATTCGTGAGACTGTCGTAACAGTATATTACAACAGTTTGTACTATAATACGGAAAAATATAATAATATAATAAAATAATAATCATAATATAATAAAATATAATATAATACGCAACAGTTCCTTCTACACTATTGAACACACAAAAATTTATATCACTGCCATTATTATCACTAAACTGAAATGAAGTCACCAGAAATATTTAAGTAATAACCACATAAATGTTTAGAGGATTTTTTTTCAAAAATAACTATTCTTACCAATTTCTTTTCTGTTTTTGTCTTTATATCTCGTGCCAGTGTAAAGAATGCTTCTTCTACATTGATTGATGCTTTTGCACTAGTTTCCATAAACTTGATACCATATTCTACAGCCAATTGTTCTCCACGTTCTCTAGTGACCTGTTGTAAACAACAGAAAAAGTATATCAAAATTGACTATAAAAAACATCAAATTGTGTATAGTGTATCAAAACTGTGATAAACACAATATACAAATCAAATTATTTTATAACAGTCCTTTTTTTGTACACATGTTTCTGCTAGTTTTCTTTTCAAGAAACTGTTTGCCCTACGTGGTCAACATGATAGGAAAGTCGAAGAGAGAGGGGGGGGGGAGACTGTTATTTCTGTGTTAAGAATAGATTATGAAAATATGCAATTTTTTTTTTAATTTCATGATAAGTTAATTAAAATGCAACCAAAGAATACTACAAAGCTAACACAATTGCTTGACTGATAATTCTGAATTTCATACCATATTTGTTCCACCTGCATAATAATGATAATATATAAATTATACTTTATATTAATTAGTGGCAAGGTAATAAAAAAATGTTAACTTCTTGTGAATTATCTTAACGTAAAATGGAAACACAGTCTGTGATACAAATGTAGCAACAGGGGATTTTAGTTGCCTTTATTTGATTTTGCTACTTACTTACTACCTGGAATTATGAAAACAGAAATTTCGACTATTATTATGTCATTTTAATGTACAAGAGATTATAAAATAGAAATTTTTCAAACAACAAAAATTCAGTAAATATTGTGAATATTTTTGTAAACCTAGTGTGTGTGTGTGTGTGTGTGTGTGTGTGTGTGTGTGTTAAATACAAAGTAAGCATAGTATTAAAACATGAAAAAATGTGCAAAAAAGATAGTTTACACACTGATGAGTCCATTTTGAAATTCAAAACAGTGAGAGGGGAGTGAAAAATTAGTTGAAGGTGATTGTGTTCCCAAGACTGCCGTGTCTAAGCATTTATGGTCTTTTGTGTTATGATTCTGGTTAATCCTTAGAGTGCCAGCTGATTCTCTGAGGGGTAGACCTAAATTTCCAAGCTGACTTCTCATTTGTGTTTAAAAAAAGTATTAAAGATAATTTGATAAAATTTTCAACTTTCTTAAAACACAAATACATAAACCACAAGACAAAGTTATTTCTTCATGACTTTTCAACATGTATAGAAACACTTTGTAAATGTTAATATTTTAACACAAGAAATAAACATTTCTACCTTTTACTGTGATAATCTGTATAAAATCAACCATTAGGATACTAATAAACACTCTATTTCAGAAATATTATAATCTTTTTTAACAAGTATACACATACAGTAAACTCTCGATTATCTGCGGGCGCATTATCCACTTTGTGGATTATCCGCTGTCTTCCTTTCCTTTTTTTCTTTTTTTTTTTTTGCGACGTTAAATTACGGTATTAAAAGAAAACCTACAACAGTAGAATAAGTTATAAAATTAGGCCTACAATTAAACGTTACAGCGAAACATAGAATACCGTAAATGAAAACAAAGAATGTAGGGAAATGGAAGCATGCGTTGAGAGAGAATGCGTGAGTCACGATCGGCAGGTGCAGAAGAAAATAGAGTCACGCTCTATTTTTAGAGTGACAACCATCAGTTGGGGTGAATGGAAGTCAATCAGCCACGGTCATTGGCACTGCTCTTCACCAGCACCTTATTGCCTCCCCTCATACCCCTTCACTCGCCACTTTCAATTCTCATAACTCACGCATCAGTTTGTGCGTTTCTGTCAACCTGTGTGCATGTGTCGACTAGCAGTTCGTCGCGTGTGTGTTTAAATTGTTATATGTGATTTTAGTTTACACTACTATTGAAAAATGACTGAAAAAAGGAAAAAAGTGGTCTTATCAATTCAAGAGAAACTAGAATTGATTAAAAAAATTGAAAATGGTGCGTCAAGAAAGCAAATGAGCTTGCAGTATGGAATAGGAGAAAGCACTGTTAGGGACATTTTTATCAAAAGGATAAATTAATGCAATTTGCATCCACATCCGACAACTCCTCATCAATGAAAAAAAGAAAAACCATGAAAACTAGCACTTGTGAAGAACTAGATGCGGCACTTTTAGAGTGGGTGAGTCAAGTGAGAAGTGAGGGAACTCCTATTTCAGGGCCTATTGTTGCTGCAAAAGCAAAACAGTTTTTTGAAATGCTAGGTTTAGAGGGAACATTTGATGCATCATCAGGGTGGTTGACAAGGTTTAAACAACGCCACGGGATAAGGGAAATTGGGCTTCACGGCGAGAAATTAAGTGGCGACAAACAGGCAGCAGAAAATTTCAAAACTGATTTTGCAACAGTTTCTTCAGTCAGAGGGTATTTCTTACAAACAAGTGTACAACGCTGATGAGTCGGGGCTGTTGTGGAAATGTTTGCCGGAATGAACACTGGCATTTGAAAGCGAGCGGCAAGCTCCTTGGGAGTCAGTTAAGCAATCTATGTTAGTAAAGTCCTGGAGGAAGATTTTACCAAATGTGGAAAATACTTTGGTAGAGTCTGCAGAGGAATAAGAAGAAGTTTCTGCTTGTGATTTGGCTAATTTAGCATAATCTGTTTCTGGAGGAGGTAACGTCGATGAAGATAACATTGTTGAGTGGATTAATTGTGACGCCAATGATCCAGGCTTTGAACATCTTACTGATGAACAAATCGTAGGTGGAGCATTAGGTATGGTTTTGGAGGAGTGTGAGGAAGAAGAAGATGATAAGACGCAGAAGCAAGTGAGCCATGACGCAGCTTTAGCACACATTGACAGGCTCATTCAATATCTGGAAGAACAAGATGATGCATCACTTTGTGACAAAATGTTGTTAAAAAAACGTCAATCAGAAATAAAAAAGAGGTGTTTTATCACGAAAAAACAAAAACAGTTGACCGATTTTTTTGTGAAAAAGTAAACCAACAAACTTGTAAGTACATAAAACTACTGTTTATTAAGTCATAATTGTATTTGTAGACCTCCTACTGTAAATAAAAATTGTTCAAAAGCATTTTCGTGTTGATCTGTGTCCTTTTTCGGCCATTTTGCAGATTATCCGTGGAATTGGCTTATCCGCGGTTGAAGCGCCACCCAATTCTGCGGATAATCGGGAGTTTACTGTATATATAAATTACAAAAAATTAGTCACAAATTTATTTTTTAGAATTTGTTAAAAAAGCATTACTACTATTTAGAATTTATAAATGTCACATTTACTGTTTTGCAATTTAGTATTTTTATTAAATCTTTTTTACTATCACTATAATTAATAACTGTTCAATTTTGAATTCTCAAATGTAACATTTAATAGTTTTCTAATAAACATTACTGAATAAACATTAACAAAGCACTACAGCACAACCCCAACAAATGAACTCTCAAATATATAAACAGTCTATTCAATCAAATGATAAATCAAGAACAAATAAGATAAAGAATAATGCCTCTTTACCAGTATAAAAAGCGACAATACTTGTTATAAATAACAAAACTACAACTCACAGACTCATGGTACCTCATTGAATTGGCCATAGCACCTTTAGGGGCCATTCAAGAATTATATAAGCATTGTAAGGGGGGGGGTTCAAGCTTTGCATACTTTCCTGACAAGGAGGATGACATATTCTGTAGCAGAACATACTACCTTCATTTATTCCTACAAAATTCTATTACTGTATGGAGCCAATATGACATTTAAACTCCCCCTGACACCAGACACCATCGGATCAACACTTAGTAATACATACTGACATCATCACACTTAGTAACACTTTGCTACAACATCTATACGTTATCTGGAAAATCTAGCCTCAATTCTTGCACCAATACAAAACTTTTTCTTTCAGGTTTCTATATGCCTCACAAGAGCAAACACACAGACACCCATCCTAATGTATGTAAAATATTGCATTTCATTACCTGATCATGGCTGAGCGGTAGCAAAGTATCACAAACTAATACCTTCTGTTTACACTGGCAATGAAATAGAACTGACAATGAAAAAAAAAGAATGACATCTGGAAATCCACAATCTGTTTGATACAGTGGGCCAACATTAATTGGAATCAGAAGAGAAAAACACAGTTTATCTTCTATCAATACACTTGCTCAATGTTCTTGATATATTAGCGAGTTTCTGTCATTGATTAGAACAGAGAATGGTCTGGTCAAGCCTGTGGTGATTATGACTGTTGAAAGAGGGCCAGATGAAAATCCACTATATCTAGAAAGTGATATTATTTCTGTTACTGCATTTCAATTTGCTCTACAAAGTATGGTTTGTAGGGATTATTCAGTGCTTTGATGCTCCAGCACTAAGTGCATTTAACAGAGTTGAGTATAAAATGGCACCATTATACCAGGAGTTGGATGGAATTACGCTTATTCTGCCTCATAATCACTTTGATTCCACCTGAATGACCACAGCTGCACTGTAACTGATCACTTGGAAAAATCTAAGTTTGAGTTTGCTGGGAAGAAATATGAAACAGGGTGAGAACTGATGAACATTCTATCCAAGTAACCTACGTTAAACCTGGCAAACCTGACATTCTGGGTACTTCTAGTAACAAAATGGTGTTCAAAACATACCTGGTAAAGTCAATAATTATTACAAGTTACCAAGCGCAAAGATGAAACATGCTGTACACTAACAAGAAGTGGTAGGCTTATTTTATTAGTATTCCAGATTGCCTCCTAACACCAATGAAAATGACACAAATAGCATATACTCTTGACATAATTGGTGAGGGTGAATTTCTTAGTCTGAGCCTCTGTTGGCATAAAAAATGATGAGGAAGAGGTATATGACATAGGAGAAGCCAGCACAGTGGGAATATAATTGACGATTTTGCAGAGTTGATTAGATCATGGTTGCTAGATTAACAGTAATGATGCATTTTTTTACTATTTTGTAGCATTTTTACAATTAACATGTTCCACTTTAATTCAGGAGTGAATGCAATGTATTTCTAATACATTGTTTACATTATTTAAGATAATTTACGATTATCAAATTTACGATTATTAAATATCAAATTAAATTAATAAAACTGTTAAAACTTTGATATAATTTTGACTGTTTTAATTTACTGTTCAATGGTATTTAATACTTATACATCTCTACTCAAAAGTCTCCAATGAATTTAAAGATTAAACAAAACGGTGTGGCCTACAAAATATCACCAAGAAATCTGGCAAATCTTATATCTTATATAAACAAAGGGGGAGGGGTTGGAAGTCTGCTTATTTTGCTTACATGGGGGAGAGGGTCTAAAATGTCTAAAAATATGCTTATGTAATACTCAAACAATTCCTTAATACACAGGGCCAATGCAATTCGCCCATGGCACTAAAAAAGGCTTAAAGTACATTTATTCCAATGTTACTTTTATTGGCCTTTTAGTTTCTTATATACTTATTTTATTTTATAGTTAATTAATTTTTTATTATTTTAATTTTATAGTTGAGCTATCCTCACCATTACTTCATTATCATCAGCCAACAAAAGCTCCATTATAATATGGATACTTCTCCTACTCTACCAGCAATATACAAAAATTAGAAACAGCCCAACATGGGCAATAAGTTTGTTGTTAGTATGTTCAATACTTAGAATTAATTCAAAAGAAGAAATAAAACTGAGAATTTGAAACAAAAATGTTTTTGAAAGAGTACCACTGACATTTTTGGAGGGCAGGGAAGATCCAACACACCTCAGAATGTACATCATAAACTATAAATACCTGATGAAATTATAAGAAATATAAATGGTTTAAATAAATTTTGAAGTGTTAACTTCTTATAGCAGAGGAGAGGGAAAAAATTTACACGGGAGTGAATCAGTAGAATGTGACGTCATCAGAAAGGAATGCGACGAGAATCCATAACAATTTCCCCCTCTCTGAATCCCATGTTCTTTCCCACTCTTCTTATAGCAGAGGAGAGGGAAAAAATTTACACGGGAGTGGATCAGTTGAATGTGACATCATCAGAAAGGAATGCGACGAGAAATCCCTAACAATTTCCCCCTCTCTGCATCCCATGTTCTTTCCCACTCTCTCTCACGAAGAGTCTGCTTTAGTACTCTATAAACAGTTTATCACGCGTATAGTTCTGTGCCGTTTGTTTTATATATATATATATAAACTTTGTATATATGAATCTACATATTGCACTCAGAATCATGTCACGACTTTCCCGGGCTTCGGAGAACCTTCCGAACCCCGGGAAGGTCTCTGACCAAGTCCTAGCGCGGGAGTTCGACCGGCCTGGATGCCGGAGAAAGCAGGCGGTGTCCTGGCATAGGTAGAAGCCTCCCGCGTAGGGAAAAGCGCGGGAGTCGTCCGACAGGCCTTCCCCGGAGTCCGTCCACGGAACCCGAGGAGTCTTAGGACAGATCTCGCGAAAAACGGCCGGGCCATAGTCCCAGCTCCTCTCCCAGCATGTCGACGGCTTTTCCGGGCTTCGGAGAACCTTCCGTACCCCGGGGAGGTCTCTGACAAAGTCCTAGCGCGGGAGTTCAACCGGCCTGGATGCAGGAAAAAGCAGGCGGTGTCCAGGCATAGGTAGAAGCCTCCCGCGTAGGGAATAGCGCGGGAGTCGTCCGACGGGCCTTCCCCGGAGTCCGTCCACAGAACCCGAGGAGTCTTAGGTCGGATCTCGCGAAAACGGCGAGGACAGAGTTCCAGCGCCTTGCTCGACATGTCGACGGCTTTTCCGGGCTTCGGAAAACCTTCCGTACCCCGGGGAGGTCTCTGACACAGTCCTAGCGCGGGAGTTCGACCGGCCTGGATGCCGGAAAAAGCAGGCGATGGCCCAGCATAGGTAGAAGCCTCCCGCATATACAATAGCGCGGGAGTCGTCCGACGGGCCTTCCCCGGAGTAGGTCCATGGAACCCGAGGAGTCTTAGGTCGGATCTCGCGAAAAACGGCCGGGTCAGAGTCCCAGCTCCTCCCCCAGCATGTCGACGGCATTCCCGGGCTTCGGAGAACCTTCCGTACCCCGGGGAGGTCTCTGACAAAGTCCTAGCGCGGGAGTTCTACCGGCCTGGATGCCGGAAAAAGCAGGCGGTGTCTCGGCATACTGGGGGAAGCCTCCCGCGTATGGAATAGCGCGGGAGTCGTCCGACGGGCCTTCCCCGGAGTCCGTCCACGGAACCCGAGGAGTCTTAGGTCGGATCTCGCGAAAAATGGCCGGGCCAGAGTCCCAGCTCCTCCCCCAGCATGTCGACGGCTTTCCCGGGCTTCGGAGAACCTTCCGTACCCCGGGGAGGTCTCTGACAGAGTCCTAGCGTGGGAGTTCGACCGGTCTGGATGCCAGAAAATGTTATTTAAGTTAACATTTCTGTCGGCAGTCCCATGACTGCCCGATATTTTAACTATACACTCAACCATATAATACCAGCAGGTACTGGAACCACATATCTAAATGGTCTCTACAACATACTGTGTGTTTTTATATGTGTAAACCCATCACTATTTGTAAATATCGGTATGGAGAACCATACATGACTTCCATGTTCTAAGATTTATATTTAAAATCATATTCGAAATGAAATATTTCCATAGAAACTACTTCTTTCTACTTATTGCTTCAGCCTTAAACCACAGTACTGTGGTCACTAACGTATACCACCTCACGTTTTTGCACTCGATTATCACTGAGATGGAAGTCGATGGCACTGCCGAAAAGTCTGGTTTTGCAGAAAACATTGGACTACGGCTAAACAGCCCGGGAAGGAATTTTAACAACAAACTACTACTTTGTTGCCGATAACGTAGTACACATATAAAAATTATCCCCCCCTTCAACTATAATTTTCATTTATAGAAAATTACCCCCACCCCCGTTCAACTAGCCTCTTCATTTATAGATATTTCATCTACGTTTCTACAGTGGATTATTATGAGCTTCTTATCAAGATACTTTATTTATCAATATTAAGTACTTTACTCTTGTTAAAACATAAAACGTTGCAGGTAAACTACCCCTTTCTCTTCTACCTTCAGTCCTCTACAATGCAGGGATGCACGCAAAAAAATATTTGATTCTGTTTCAATTTGCGGCAGTTATCGTTCGTCATGAACATTTCTCTTGTTACAACATAACATGTTTCTGGTAAACTACCCCTTTCCCTTTACCGATCTTCACCAAAATCAACAGGCCTTGAGTTCTCTACAATTTAGGGAAGTATGCAAAAAATTATTTGATTTTCTTTGAATTTACGGCAGTTATCGTTCGTCATAGAAAAAATTACCCTTGTTAAAACACAAAAAGTTGCAGGTAAACTACCCCTTCCCGTTAACCGATCTTCACCAAAAACAATAGGTATTGAGTACTCTACAAATCAGAGCTGTATGCAAAAAAATTATTTGATTTTGTTTGAATTTGCAACTCTTATTGTTTGCCATGGAAAATACCCTTTTAAAAAATAAAACGTTGCAGGTAAACTACCCGTTTCCCTTAACAGATCTTCACCAAAAACAATAGGTCCTGAGAACTCTACAATTCAGGACTGTATGCAAAAGAGTAGTTGATTCTGTTTGAATTTGCGGTTGTTATCGTTTGCCATAGAAAAATATCGGTATGGAGAACCATACATGACTTCCATGTTCTAAGATTTATATTTAAAAGCATATTCGAAATGAAATATTTCTATAGAAACTACTTCTTTCTATTGCGTCAGCCTTAACCACAGTACTTTGGTCACTAACGTATACCACCTCACTTTTTCGCACTCGATTTTCACTGATGATGGAAGTCGATGGCACTGCCGAAACGTCTGTTTTTGCAGAAAACATTGGACTACGGCTAAACAGCCCGGGAAGGAATTTTAACAAAAACTACTTCTTTGCTGCTGATAACGTAGTACACATATAAAATTTTCGCCCCTCCCTCTTCAACTATAATTTTCATTAATAGAAAATTACCCCCCCCCCTTCAACTAGCCTCTTCATTTATAGATATTTCATCTACGTATCTGCAGTGGATTATTATGAGCTTCTTATCAGGATACTTTGTTTATCAAAATTATGTATTTTACTCTTGTTAAAACATAAAACGTTGCAGGTAAAATACCCCTTTATCTTCACCGATCTTCACCAAAATCAATATGCCCTCAGTCCTCTACAATTCAGGGATGCATGCACAAAAATATTTGATTCTGTTTGAATGTGCGGCAGTTAATGTTCGTCATGTAAACATTTCTCTTGGTTCAACATAAAATGTTGCAGGTAAACTACCCATTTCCCTTAACCGATCTTCACCAAAATCAACAATCCTTGAGCACTCTACAAATCAGGAAAGTGTGCAAAAAATTATTAGATTCTCTTTGAATTCTCGGCAGTTATCGTTCGTCATAAAAAAAATTACCTTTTTTAAAACATAAAACTTTAGTGATAAACTACCCCTTTCCCTTAACCGATCTTCAACAAAAACAAAAGACCTTGAGATCTCTTTAGTTCAAAAAGGTATGCAAAAACGTAGTTGATTCTGTTTGAATTTACGGCAGTTATCGTTCGTCATATAAAAAATAACCCTTGTTAAAACATAAAATGTTGCTGGTAAACTACCCCTTTCCCTTAACCGATCTTCACTAACACCAATAGGCATTGAGAACTCTACAATACAGGGTTGTATGCAAAACATCATTTGATTCTGTTTGAATTTGCGGCTGTTATCGTTTGCCATAGAAAAAAATTACCTTTGATAAAAAACCGTTGCAGGTAAACTACCCCTTTCCCTTAACCGATCTTCACCAAAAACAATAGATCTTGAGTACTCTACAAATTAGGGCTGTATGCAAAAAATTATTTGATTCTGTTTGAATTTGCGGCTGTTATCGTTTGCCATAGAAAATACCCTTGTTAAAACATAAAATGTTGCAAGTAAACTACGCCTTTCCCTTAACCGATCTTCAACAAAATCAACAGACAATGAGAACTCTACAATTTAGGGCTGTATGCAAATAATCATTTGATTCTGTTTGAATTTGGGCTGTTATCGTTTGCCAAAGGGAATACCCTTGTTAGAACATAGAGTTGCAGGTAAACTACCCCTTCCCCTTAACCGATCTTCAACAAAATCAACAGACCTTAAGTTCTGTATAATTAAAAAAGGTATGCAGAAGAGTAGTTGATTCTTTATGTTTAAATTATGTTTGAAATTGCGGCTGTTATCGTTTGCCATACAAAATACCCTTGTTAAAACAAAAAATGTGGCAGGTAAACTACCCCTTTCCCTTAACCGATCTTCACCAAAAACAATAGGTCTTGAGTAATCTACAAATCAGGGTCGTATGCAAAAAATTATTTGATTATGTTTGAATTTGCGGCTGTTATCGTTTGCCATAGAAAAAAAATCTAAGACTGACAGACAGACACTTTTCGAAAAACGACTTTTTTTCATCTTTTGAGTGTAGTACAATCAGAATCTGCAATAATCTCGAACACGATTTTTTTTGCCATCACCATACTTCCATTTCCTTAAGGAACATGGAAGTAAAAATTACACTTGTTTAAAAAAACTGTTGCAGTTAAACTACCCCTTTCCCTTAACCGATCTTCACCAAAATCAATAGGTCTTGAGTACTCTACAAATTATGGCTACATGCAAAAAATATTTGATTCTGTTTGAATTTGCGACTCTTATCGTTTGCCATAAAAAATACAGTTTTAAAATATAAAACGTTGCAGGTAAACTACCCCTTACCCTTACCCGATCTTTACCTAAAACAATAGGTCTTGAGTACCCTACAAATCAGGGCTGTATGCAAAACATTATTTGATTCTGTTTGAATTTGCGGCTCTTATCGTTTGCCATAGAAAATACCCTTTTAAAACATAAAACGTAGCAGGTAAACTACCCCTTTCCCTTAACCGATCTTCACCAAAATCAATAGGTCTTGAGAACTCCACAATTTAGGGCTGTATGCAAATAATCATTTGATTCTGATCGTTTGCCATATAAAATACCCTTGTTAAAACATAAAACGTTGCAGGTAAACTACCCCTTTCCCTTAACCGATCTTCACCAAAAACAATAGGTCTTGAGAACTCTGCAATCCAGGGCTGCATGCAAAACATTATTTGATTCTGTTTGAATTTGAGGCTGTTATCGTTTGCCATAGAAAACAATTACCCTTGATTAAAAAAAAACTGTTGCAGGTAAACTACCCCTTTCCCTCAACCGATCTTCACCAAAAACAATAGGTCGTGAGTACTCTACAAATCAGGGTTGTATGTAAAAAATGATTTGATTCAGTTTAAATTTGCGGCTGCTATCGTTTGCCATAGGAAAAAAACTACACACACAAGACAGACAGACAGACACACAAACACTTTTCGAAAAATGACCTTTTTTTCATGTTTTGAGTGTAGTACAATCAGAATCTGCAATAATCTCGAACACGGAACATGGAAGTAAAAACCGTTGCAGGTAAACTACCCCATTCCCTTAACCGATCTTCACCAAAATCAATAGGTCTTGAGTACTCTACAAATCAGGGCTACATGCAAAAAATTATTTGATTCTGTTTGAATTTGCGACTCTTATCGTTTGCCATAAAAAATACCCTTTTAAAACATAAAACGTTGCTGGTAAACTACCCCTTACCCTTAACCGATCTTCACCTAAAACAATAGGTCTTGAGTACTCTACAGATCAGGGCTGTATGCAAAACATTATTTGATTCTGTTTGAATTTGCAGCTGTTATCATTTGCCATATAAAATACCCTTGTTAAAACATAAAACGTTGCAGGTAAACTACCCCTTTCCCTTAACCGATCTTCACCAAAAACAATAGGTCTTGAGAACTCCATAATTCACGGCTGTATGCGAAATATTATTTGATTCTGTTTGAATTTGCGGCTGTTATCGTTTTCCATAGAAAACAATTACCCTTGATTAAAAAAAAACCATTGCAGGTAAACTACCCCTTTCCCTCAACCGATCTTCACCAAAAACAATAGGTCGTGAGTACTCTACAAATCAGGGCTGTATGCAAAAAATGATTTGATTCTGTTTGAATTTGCGGCTGTTATCGTTTGCCATAGAAAAAAAATCCACACACACACACACACACACACACACACACACACACACACACACACACACACACACACACACACACACATATCAAAAAATGACTTTTTTTCATGTTTTGAGTGTAGTACAATCAGAATCTGCAATAATCCCGAACACGATTTTTTTTGCCATCACCATACTTCCATTTCCTTAAGGAACATGGAAGTAAAATATCGGTATGGAGAACCATACATGACTTCCATATTCTAAGATTTATATTTAAAATCATTTTCAGCCAAACAGCCAGGCTGTGCCTTACCTGCCTTTTTATTGCTGTATTAAATGAAAAATATTATATTACATTAAAATGAAAAAATTATAATTTTATTGCCTGGCAACAAAATTATTTTATTTTTAACAATTACCATTGTTTCAAAAAGTTTAAATAAATTTTCAAGTACTTTACTCTTGTTAAAACGTATAAGGTTGCAGGTAAACTACCCCTTCCCCTTAACCGATCTTCACCAAAATCGAAAGTCATTGAGACCTCTACAATTCAGGGACGTATGCAAAAAATTATTTGATTCTGTTTGAATTTGCGGCTGTTATCGTTTGCCATAGAAAATACGCTTGATAAAAAAACGTTGCAGGTAAACTACCCCTTCCCCTTAACCGATCTTCACCAAAATCGGAAGTCATTGAGACCTCTACAATTCAGGGACGTATGCAAAACATTATTTGATTCTGTTTGAATTTGCGGCTGTTATCGTTTGCCATAGAAAATACGCTTGATAAAAAAACGTTGCAGGTAAACTACCCCTTCCCCTTAACCGATCTTCACCAAAAACAATAGGTCTTGAGAAATCTACAATTCAGGGCTGTATGCGAAACATTATTTGATTCTGTTTGAATTTGCGGCTGTTATCGTTTGCCAAAAAAAAAAAATTTCCCTTGATAAAAAAAACCGTTGCAGGTAAACTACCCCTTCCCCTCAACCGATCTTCACCAAAAACAATAGGTCGCGAGTACTCTACAAATCAGGGCTGTATGCAAAAAATTATTTGATTCTGTTTGAATTTGCGGCAGTTGTCGTTTGCCATAGAAAATACGCATGATAAAAAACGTTGCTGGTAAACTACCCCTTCCCCTCAACCGATCTTCACCAAAAACAATAGGTCTTGAGTACTCTACAAATCAGGGCTGTATGCAGAAAATTATTTGATTCTGTTTGAATTTGCGGCTGTTATCGTTTGCCATAGAAAATACCCTTGTTAAAAAAACGTTGTAGGTAAACTACCCCTTTCCCTTAACCGATCTTCACCAAAAACAAAAGGTATTGAGAACTCTACAATTTAGGGCTGTATGCAAATAATCTTTTGATTCTGTTTGAATTTGCGGCTGTTATCGTTTGCCATAGGAAATACCCTTGTTAAAACATAAAACGTTACAGGTAAACTACCCCTTTCCCTTAACCGATCTTCACCAAAAACAATAGGTCTTGAGAACTCTACAATTCAGGGCTGTATGCGAAACATTATTTGATTCTGTTTGAATTTGCGGCTGTTATCGTTTGCCAAACAAACAAAATTACCCTTGCTAAAAAAAAACCGTTGCAGGTAAACTACCCCTTTCCCTCAACCGATCTTCACCAAAAACAATAGGTCGCGAGAACTCTGCAAAACCGGGCTGTATGCAAAAAATTATTTGATTCTGTATGAATTTGCGGCAGTTATCGTTTGCCATAGAAAAAAATCTACAGACAGACAGACACACAGACAGACAGACACACAGACACACAGACACACAGACAGACAGACAGACAGACAGACACACAGACACTTTTCGGAAAACGACTCTTTTTCATGTTTTGAGTGTAGTAGAATCAGAATCTGCAATAATCTCGAACACGATTTTTTTTGCCATCACCATACTTCCATTCCTTAAGGAATATGGAAGTAAAATTACCCTTGATTAAAAAAAAAACGTTGCAGGTAAACTACCCCTTTCCCTTAACCGATCTTCACCAAAAACAATAGGTCTTGAGTACTCTACAAATCAGCGCTGTATGCAAAAAATTATTTGATTCTGTTTGAATTTGTGGCTGTTATCGTTTGCCATAGAAAAAAATCTACAGACAGACACACAGACATACAGATACACACACAGACACTTTTCGAAAATATCGGTATGGAGAATCATACATGACTTCCATATTCTAAGATTTATATTTAAAACCTTTTTGTAAATGAAATATTACCATATAAACTACTGCTTTCTACTTACTGCTTCATCCTTAACCACAGTACTGTGGTCACTAACGTATACCACCTCACGTTATCGCACTCGATTTTCACTAATGATGGAAGTCGATGGCATTGCAGAAACGTCTGGTTTTGTAGAAAACATTGGACTACGGCCAAATATCCCGGGAAGGAATTTTAACAAAAACTACTTCTTTGTTGCTGATAACGTTGTACAAAACATAAAATGTTGCTGGTAAACAACCCTATTCCCTTAACCGATCTTCACCAAAACCAACAGGTCTTGAGAACTCTACATTTCAGGGTTGTTGCAAAATATTATATGATTCTGTTTGAATTTGCGGCTGTTATCGTTTGCCATATAAAATACCCTTGATAAAACAAAAAACTTGTCAGGTAAACTACCCCTCTCCCTTAACTGATCTTCACCAAAAACAATAGGTCTTTAGTACTCAACAAAACAGGGCTGTATGCAAAAACGTATTTGATTCTGTTTGAATTTGCGGCTCTTATCATTTGCCATAAAAAATACCCTTTTAAAACATAAAACGTTGCTGGTAAACTACCCCTTTCCCTTAACCGATCTTCACCAACACCAATAGGTCTTGAGAACTCTGTAATTCAGGGCTATATGCAAAATATTATGTGATTTTGTTTGAATTTGCGGCTGTTATCGATTGCCATACAAAATACCCTTGATAAAACAAAAAATGTGGCAGGTAAACTACCCCTTTCCCTTAAACGATCTTCACCAAAAACAATAGGTCTTTAGTACTCAAGAAATCAGGGCTGTATGCAAAAACGTATTTGATTCTGTTTGAATTTGCAGCTCTTATCGTTTGCCATAGGAAATACCCTTTTAAAACATAAAACGTTGCAGGTAAACTACCCCTTTCCCTTAACCGATCTTCACCAAAAACAAAAGGTCTTGAGAACTCTACAATTCAGGGCAGTATGCAAAATATTATTTGATTATGTTTGAATTTGCGGCTGTTATCGTTTGCCATAGAAAATACCCTTGTTAAAACATAAAACGTTGCAGGTAAACTACCCCTTTCCCTTAACCGATCTTTACCAAAATCAACGGATCTTGAGAACTCTAAACTTTAGGGCTGTATGCGAAACATTATTTGATTCTGTTTGAATTTGCGGCTGTTATCGTTTGCCAAACAAACAAAATTTCCCTTGATAAAAAAAAACCGTTGCAGGTAAACTACCCCTTTCCCTCAACCGATCTTCACCAAAAACAATGGGTCGCGAGTACTCTACAAATCAGGGCTGTATGCAAAACATTATTTGATTCTGTTTGAATTTGCGGCTGTTATCGTTTGCCATAGAAAAAAAACTACAGACAGACACACAGACACTTTTCGAAAAACGACTTTTTTTCATGTTTTGAGTGTAGTACAATCAGAATCTGCAATAATCTCGAACACGATTTTTTTTGCCATCACCATACTTCCATTTCCTTAAGGAACATGGAAGTAAAATTACCCTTGATTAAAAAAAAAACGTTGCAGGTAAACTACCCCTTTCCCTTGACCGATCTTCACCAAAAACAATAGGTCTTGAGTACTCTACAAATCAGCGCTGTATGCAAAAAATTATTTGATTCTGTTTGAATTTGTGGCTGTTACCGTTTGCCATAAAAAATAATCTACAGACAGACACACAGACATACAGACACACACACAGACACTTTTTGAAAATATCGGTATGGAGAACCATACATGACTTCCATATTCTAAGACTTATATTTAAAACCTTTTTGTAAATGAAATATTACCATATAAACTACTTCTTTCTACTTACTGCTTCAGCCTTAACCACAGTACTGTGGTCACTAACGTATAGCACCTCACGTTATTGCACTCGATTTTCACTAATGATGGAAGTCGATGGCATTGCCGAAACGTCTGGTTTTGTAGAAAACATTGGACTACGGCCAAATATCCCGGGAAGGAATTTTAACAAAAACTACTTCTTTGTTGCTGATAACGTTGTACACATATATATAAAAAATATGCATAAAATTAATGGCTTGTATAAGTTAATGATTGATCTCCATTAAGTAGTGCTCAAGTTTCCAAAGTTTTAATATTATGATGTCCGTAATTAAAACATCAGAGCAGGTTTAGTGTGTATGAGGGTACACCATGGACAAAAATTTTCAATATTTCCTATTGAGCATTACTTAGAATAAAGCTGCGAATCTACAGTGTACGTTTCACAGAACAAACACGCGGAAAAGAAGGAGCGCTCCGAAGTCACTCATGGACCCTCAGCATCCTGCAGAGGGTTCATTCCCTAAAGACGAAAAGTCTGTCTATGAATCGTTCCTCTGTAAACACGTGCAGTTACACTGCCCAGCGATCCACAGGAAGCAAATCGCTATCCACGCTGGACACTTTTTCGGCTTGCACGCGTTATGTTGGTATGGGTTCGCCACTTTCCATTTAAAAAGCGTGCAAATGTAAGAAAATAAACTTGAATGAGGCCAGAAATAACGCGAATTGTGTGTGTGTGTGTGTGTGTGTGTGTGTGTGTCTACCCTACCTTTTTATTGCGGTAGTCATAATAATAAAATGGAAACGTAAACAGTACATAACTGAGATATGCTTGCCTGCCACACACGATATATTTTCTCTTATACATGATTTACATTAAAATGAAAAAATTATAATTTTATTGCCTGGCAACAAAATTATTTTATTTTTAACAATTACCATTGTTTGAAAAAGTTTAAATGAATTTTCAAGTACTTTACTCTTGTTAAAACGTAAAAGGTTGCCAGTAAACTACCCCTTCCCCTTAACCAATCTTCACCAAAATCAAAAGGCCTTGAGTCCTCTACAATCCAGTGATGTATGCAAAAAATTATTTGATTCTGTTTGAATATGCGGCAGTTATCATTCGTCATAGAAAATTACCCTTGATAAAAAACGTTGCAGGTAAACTACCCCTTCCCCTTAACCGATCTTCACCAAAAACAATAGGTCTTGAGCACTCTACAAATCAGGGCTGTATGCAAAAAATTATTTGATTCTGTTTGAATCTGTGGCTGTTATCGTTTTCCATAGAAAATACCCTTGATAAAAAAACGCTGCAGATAAACTACCCCTTTCCCTTAACCGATCTTCACCAAAAACAATAGGTCTTGAGAACTCTGCAATTTAGGGCTGTATGCAAATAATCTTTTGATTCTGTTTGAATTTGCGGCTGTTATCGCTTGCCATAGAAAATACCCTTGTTAAAACATAAAACGTTGCAGGTAAACTACCCCTTTCCCTTAACCGATCTTCACCAAAAACAATAGGTCTTGAGAACTCCATAATTCACGGCTGTATGCGAAATATTATTTGATTCTGTTTGAATTTGCGGCTGTTATCGTTTGCCAAAAAAAAAAAAAAAAATTACCCTTGATAAAAAAAACCTTTGCAGGTAAACTACCCCTTTCCCTCAACCCATCTTCACCAAAAACAATAGGTCGTGAGTACTCTACAAATCAGGGCTGTATGCAAAAAATTATTTGATTCTGTTTGAATTTGCGGCTGTTATCGTTTGCCATAGAAAAAAAATCTACAGACAGACAGACACACACAGACACTTTTCGAAAAACGACTTTTTTTCATGTTTTGAGTACAGTACAATCAGAATCTGCAATAATCTTGAACACGATTTTTTTTGCCATCACCATACTTCCATTTCCTTAAGGAATATGGAAGTAAAATGACTTTTTTTCATGTTTTGAGTGTAGTACAATCAGAATCTGCAATAATCTCGAACACGATTTTTTTTGCCATCACCATACTTCCATTTCCTTACGGAACATGGAAGTAAAAATAGCATACAATCTAATTTTCATTAATTAAACTATAAATATGTATTACCTGTCTTTTCTCACTAAGTTCACATTTGTTTCCAAGTAACATTTTCTCAACATCTGCTGACGCATTTTCTTCTATATTTCTAATCCAGTTTTTAATATTTTCAAAACTTTTTTCATTCGTAATATCATATACTAGCATAATACCCATTGCACCCCTGTAATATGCAGTTGTTATTGTTCTAAATCTTTCCTGGCCAGCAGTATCCCTACAATACATAAAAAATAAAATAAAACACAGCCAAGTTATCATAATAACTACAAATTTTGTTACTGACACAGAAAACAGTGGACGTTATGAAAAAGAAAATTTTAGTCAGTTAATGTCTGTATGATGACTGAATTATTACTGGAATACTAAAACTTGAAATTACAGGAAGCACAATTAAAAAGGGTGGTGTCTCTTACATACTATAACATCAGTTCTTACCATTATTTAAACCATATGTTATTTAGGCAATAACATTAGTTTATAACTTTTTTACTATATTAGAAGCTTTAGAGCTTTGGTAGAACTTTTATAGGCAAAAATAACACACACAAAACATAACAACAACTTTTTAAAAAGCATAAGAACAATTGAAATTCATCCCTATTAATAAGAAAACATAAATGTTTAACAGCTTAGCTTAGATAAATGTTTAAATCTATTGATTAGATTCATATAGCACCTATGACAATTTTTACACAAGAAAAAGCAGGTTACATTGAAATGAAGGTGTGAAGCTTGTAATTTTACACTAAACAGAAAAACTGACTTTAATGGAACCATTTTGTGCTGAAAGTAATATCATTACAGGAACTATAAAAATAAACTTTATTTGTGAAAGAAGAAGCTACTCTTAAAATTTCACAGTAGTTATTTGTCTCAATGAAAACACAATACCTTAAACATGCTATAGGAACTTAGAGTAGAACAAACAGTGGTTGATATACACTTTACTTCTTGTTTGAAGTAACAATAAAATGAATATTTATTATAAGACTCTATACAGCTACTCTCCTCTTTTTCTTCCTAATCCAAAGTCATTCCAGGGTAATAACTGCCAGCTACTACATAGGAAATGGTCACAGGTGATTTTTTATTTTTAACCAATAGGTAAGAAATGGATAGATAAGATTACTGCTACTGGCTATAATGTCATATCCAATTGGGATTGTATTCATACTGCTACGCCAATTACATAACGCTCTCGAAAAGTTGGCAGGTAAACCCAAACTAACCAGTGGTTGGTTGGCAGTGGTTGGCTTGCTTGACATAAAAGTTCTACACGTTTCTTGTCAAGCTGAGCAGGTGAAGTGTCTCTGTCAAGGCAATGCACTAAAGGACCTTCCAGACCGTTCGAGTACTCTTAACTACGCAAATCATGCTGGCATGCAGCCAAGAGAATGGAAAATTATTCTGGAACATATGTGAGATCTATATAAGCAACAGCAGCCAGCTTAGTTAGTTACACCTGGTGAGATTGTAGAGTACACATCAAGTGACTGTGGAAAGTGATCACTGTGTTATAATTAGTGCGGTACCCTTAATAGTTGACATTATTATTCTGTGTGGACAAATTTAACTTGAATTATTGTATGAGAGTACCTTGTTGATTTTGGCAACTGGAAAAAAGCGGTGGGTAGACTAGTCCAAAGGAGGGGAGATAGTTTTAAACACTGCAGAACATATTCTCACAATAGAGAAAAGGGTAACCACAGCTAATGCAAAACCATAAAAGCCTTCTGTACTAAAGAGTTAAGAAGGGATGAACAGGCTAGTGGAGGAGGCCACATCACGTAGATGCAGAAAACAAAATACACAAATATGCTATAATATGAACACAAAATGTTTGGAACTAATAACTGGTATATCTTTCTCTCTTCTGTACAGTGGCAGAATCAACTGTTATGAAGGAAAATTAAACTTCACGCAATATATACAACAAGAAACATTTCTACAATTATAAAAAAAAAAAACGTAATTGAAGCTGATGGAAAATACCTGCAGAAAGGATAAGACTAATCTAGTTTAACTGAAAATTATGATGGCTCTTCAAGCAGACATAGCTCTGGCTGAAGCCAGTCAGTCAATAGTATGAATTTTATATAATACTTATAGTGTAGTCATGGAAGCCATGTCTGTGCACTTGTAATGTTAGCTGATTATTTGTCAATGACTTTTAGTGATTAGTTAATTGTTACAGAAGATTATGGACTGTAGGTGTTAGAGTATACTGAATTATAGTAATTTTGAAGAACAGTTTTGTAAATGTTTGTCTTCTGTCAGTTTTTCACCTCAAAATTTGTTTTGATATGTAGGTTTTTAGTTTTTATTTTTCAATATTGTGTGCCTTGTATATACCACACATTTTACTAATACATCATATATCACTGTAATAAGAAAAATGTGGCTCTGTAAATGTGAAAATATGTTCAGATTAACATTACCACATCTAAAAACTGACAAGTACATGTTCAAATATACAACTTAAATAAGTTTTCTTTGTTTTTAACCTATATTATTTTAAATGGTGTTGGACATCCTCACTAAATTTTCAAATGTTAATGCTATACAATAACTGTTTAAAAGTTTGGTTAACTTTCCAAGGAACTGTCGCAATCATTAAGGGACACAAAATTTTCCTTATATCTTTCACCATGTTAATATAAGGAAAATTTTCTAAAAAAAAACTACTGAACCAATCTGTTTGAAATTTTCACAGCAATTTCAGTAGCCTAGACCATTTGACAAGTGCTGAGGTTTTTTGTTACAAAATGTAGCATAGGAAACGGAAAAAATTGTTTTATTGAAACAATTGAGTTCTTATGAAAACTATTTTTGTATTGTCTAAATGTGTACTTAAAGTGACAGAAAAAAAACTCAGATGTAGTATATTTACATACTGTGAATATTATGTGAAAATTTCACAATGATTGGTCTAGTGGTTGGTGAGAAAATGTTCCTTGTATATTGAAAAGCTATATTTTTGGTAATCAAAAAAACTAAAAGTGTGTGAAAATGAACTTCATTTCAATACATTCCTGGGTCATAGAAAGGTAATTCTTCAAATGTATCCTCCAATTTTCTTTTCTTAAATCTTTTATTTCCTAGCTTCCCACTCATATGCACTGATAGAATTTTCTGCATCATGAACTAGCTCCTTGTCAAATGTTTCATTGCTTGAACAGTCCTTTTTCTATTTTAAACACCCACAGACCTAAACACATCATATGTTATGGTGTTTCCATTACTGAAGGAAGCTACTGCTTAAAACACACCAAATTCAAGAATATTCTTTGATACAAATATATTTTTAGGAACACACATCCAATCAAGTTATTTACACTTTCATTGGCGTTTTGACTGTTTCCATAGACATTTTTTCAGTAATTCTGGATTAATAAGATCTCTAAAAATTAGTTTTATTTCAATCATTATAGCTTCTGGAATATTGTTTTTGTGATTGTAATTTTCTCCTATGGCAACTGCTTTATTGAACCGACACCAAGAATCATTAAAAGTGGGAAAAAAGCTATGAGTTGGTCTTTCATCAGCTGACAGTTACTGAAAGTAAGTGGCCCACACTGACAACAGCCATCAAAATACTGAGATGCAATACATTTTTCCAAAGTATATAACCTCAACATTTAATTACTGCTAAAAATGAAGATTTTAAAACAATTTTTTTTTTAAACAATTTTTTCATGCCCCCCTCCATCAATAAGTGGACCATTATTGACAAACATCTTTCTTCAAATATGGACAAATAAATATGTGGAAGCACCAGTCAAAATCTACCAAAGAAGACAAAAACCATTTTATCAGCTATAGAGGTGACAATCACTCCTTTTTGGGGTCCCAGAATATTTTTGACCAAATACTTGAAAAAAAAAAGTAAAAATGACCTGTCAGAAAAATGAACTGTCAGATATTGTCCCACAAATCAACTATTTCAGTGCCTACATTGTACAAGCTAGGCTTCAACATTTTCCTTATCCACTACACCTCCTAGGTTTGGCCCTATGCAATTTCTTCCTGATTCCCAACTTTTAAATTTTACTGAGTGGGAAGAAATTTTTATTAAATAATGGAGAGATCATCAATACAATCAATGAGTATTTTCTAGAGTTTGACAAAACTTTCTTCAATAGGGTGAAAAATCTGATACAGTGGGAAACAAAATACAAGACACCAGTTAAATCACTAATCACCAGCTTTAATTATCACAATTAAACAGTTTGTAATCGACAAGATAGTCTCTTACAACAAATCAAATAAAAATTGTTCACATGCAATAATAATGTCAACTAATAGAGTCTTGCATAATTATAAAACACAGAACACTTCGTCATAATACTTCGAACCCCCATGGAATAAATCGCCACTTAAACTAAACTGACTGTCGCTGAATGCCTATATTTATACCCCACTGAGATTCCAGAATAATCTATAATATGCGTCTACTCTAACTACAGTGTAATTGCTTGCGGCCTTGACACAATGCGCGCAGCCAGAGAAGCCTGGAACAGTCTTGCTAACGCATGTTGAGAATCACGTACGCACATAACATACATCCAGGTTACACTGGAATAGCCGAGAAACACGTAGAATGTTCTGTAATGGTATAACACTTTTTCCACATTACGTAACAATTTACATTTTCCAAAAATGTCACGATTCCATAAGAAACACAAGTTATTTTTTCCAAAAAGGAATATGTAACCAAAATTGTTTTAAATCTTTTCAAATAACCATTGTTCAGTATTAAAAAACATAATTACCTAAAACAATCACAATTCCTTTCTTAATTTCAGACACTAACTTCCAAAAATAAGTTAATGTTCCAAAAATAAGTTAAATACCATAAAACTCCATATCAAACTGGAAAATCGAAAGATTAAGTCTTACTGAGCACGGGTGACTTTTTGATCACCACTGTGAACCATTTTTTATCATAACTGTCCCATGTCTTATGTTTACAGTGGGTGTGTCTGCATTGGTGAAATTTTTATCATCCTAGTGTCAGCTCCCTGCAGTTCCTTAGTTCACATCGTGGTGGACAGCAAACCGTGTTTCATAAAATGGTGGTAACAACACCAAGAGATGACGACATAAACAACGAATTATTAATTCAGGAAGTAGAAATGAGACCAGCGCTTTACTATAAATGTCTAAAGGAGTATTCAGATACAAATGTAAAAGCCAAAATGTGGGAAGAAGTATGTAAACATTTTCATTAATATTTGGAGAACCTCTGACCAGAACAAAAAACAGAAGCAAATAGTATTTAATATATTATTCTGACACACAGGCCTAATCATTTTTCTCATATTTTTGTGTGCATAACCGAACTTTGAACTTGGAACTGAATTAAACTTATAGTTTTTTCAACAGAATATACAGTGTTCTGGGAGTAAAAGGAAACCTTTCAGGAAGTGATTCTACATCTAAAACTTTATACAAGCATAGCTTTGCTGACTCTAGGCTGTGCGGGATGAAGGACATGCCCGTTGCCCGCTCGTGTGCTGTGTCCCGAGCTTTAAATAGAGCTCTTGCTGCAGGGACCACAGATGGTGCTGGATTTTAGGGTGTGGCCTGCTACCGGCCGTGGGATTTCAATTAATTAATTAATTAATTGAGGGTGAGAGTTCGCCAAGGCTGGGTCCAAAATTCAGCTCGCATAGATGGGTAGCAACCGAGGGCGCTAATAAGGTGATTGCCGTGAAATCAGGCGGTGCGGCGATAGAATTTCCGGGACAGTGTCCGTATAGTGGCATTCAGGGAATGAGCACGTAAGGAGTCTCTAATGGTTTTGTTAGATGTCAGGTAGTGGGCTTTGCATGCCCAGCACAATCCTCGGTCCAGGAGAGACTGAAGCTTTCGCTTATGGGTCTTGGCCAAGTAGCCCCATACGGGAATCGCGTAGGTAACCATCGGCACCAATTAAGTGGAGACGATAAGCTTCCCTAGGCGGCGGGTCATAGAATTGCTGCAAAGCAGGGGATGGAGTAAATATAGTCGATTAGTGGTCGTGCAGCCTACTTGCTCGGAGTGTGTCCGCCAGGTAAGACGTCGATCGAGGTGGACCCTGAAGTACTTAGCCTCTAGAGACCAGGGCAACGGAGTGTCGCCTACATACAGTCTGTCAGGGAGCCTTAAGCGCCTGGAGAAGATAACGGTTGTGCTCTTGGCCACGTTGATGGCGACCCTCCATCTCTCTGCCCACTTAACGTATTCACGAAAACATAGCTTTGTAATGGTTTGCTTTTGAGTTATTGCCAGGTAAAAATTTCTGTTCCATGCAATATGAAAATTCATGGAACACAAATTACGGAAAAAAATTAATGGCTCTGTATGTTGTTTGACCTGAGATATTAAAAGAAGAGGATACCAGAACTCTATCTTCAGTACTTCGCCAAAAAACTGTTGGACAGTATACAAGATTTGTATTCAAAAACACAAATTTTTAGGTTTAGCATTCAATAACTTAGTTAAATTTCTATTAAAAATAAAAATTTTGTAGTTAGATGTATAGAGTAGTTCATTCCGGAAAAATTTATGTGAATATCTTCAGTTGAAGATAAACAAAAGTTTAAGAAATTAGACTTTTATTAAATAATTATAGTAGAAGAATGTTATGTTTCTGAATCAAATTCAAAGTAGCTGGGTTTTATTTACAAAACAGCTAAGTATTACAAAACAGCTAAAGTATTACAAAACACTTTTATATACTTTTTCAGAGAGCCTCCAGGTGGTCTAGTGGCTAACACGGGCGATTGATGCGCTCGTGGTCCCGGGTTCAATTCCCGGGGAAGGCTCCATACGGCGTGCACTCAGCGTTGTGAGGCAAACTGAGTAGGCGCTGAGATAACAGTGCCGCCTCCTGGCCATGAATACCGCAACTAGCGGCTGGTGGCGCGTAGTACTAGCCATACACCGTCACACTAACACAAAAGCCGCGCGGTACGCCTTGGTCCTTAACGGACTGTGGAGCGGAGGTTTATTTATTATTTATACTTTTTCAGAAGAGGAAAATTTTATTTTGTAAAATTCTGAGTATTTTACCGTGTAGTGCAATGTTTTAGTATGAAAGGACCAATTATCCATTCATCTATTACAGTGTAGCACATACTGACCAAAAACCTACTGTGAAAACTTGAATCCACAATAGCATGTTGATTATAGTCTTCAATTTAATCTAGGCCTGTATGAATTTAATTTTTATTTCATGTACGAGGGCAATTTGAAAAGTTCGCGGCCTGATAATGAAAGACTTACCTTTTCTTTCTGGAATCATTTTTATTTTTCAACACAGTCCCCATGTAGTTCAATACACTTAGTCCAGCGATGTCCCAGCGGTTTTACCCCGTTGAGGAAGTCTGATTCTTCTAGGTCCTCAAAATAACCATTTACTGCCGCTTTCAGCTCATCATCTGAGGAAAATCACTTTCCTCCCAAAATGTTTTTTGAGGTTTGGGAATAGATGAAAGTCAGATGGCGCTAAGTCAGGCGAATAAGGCGGATGGTGCAACAGATCGTACTTCAACTCAGCGATTTTTGCCATAGACACAACACATCTGTGAGGCCGTGCAATATCCTGATAGAAAATGATTTTCTTCTTTGCTAAACCTGGACTTTTTTCGAATTTTTTCATTTAATTGGCCCAAAAGGTTAGCGTAATACTCTCCATTTATCGTTTGACCCTTTTCAAGGTAATCTATTAACAATATTCCCTTACCATCCCAGAAAATTGAAGCCATATAGTTTCCAGCCAACAAAATTGATTTAGCCTTTCTTGGAGGCGGCGAATCACTATGCATCCATTGTTTCGACTGTTGTTTTGTTTCTGGAGTGAAGTAATGGGCCCAAGTTTAATCAGATGTTACAAATCTATGAATAAAATCTTTTGTATTTTTCTTAAAACGGTCCAAACATTCCTGAGAAGCTTGCATTCGCATCTGTTTTTGGTCAGTTGTCAACAAATGCGGCACCCATCTTGCAGACAGCTTTTTCATACCTAATTCCTCAGTAAGAATATGATGTACCCTTTCATCTGAGATGCCCACAGCCTTAGCAATTTCAGACACCTTCAAAACGGCGATATTCCAAAACAATACCATGCACTTTATTGATGATTTCCGGTGTAATGGCACTTCTTGGACGGGTCATCTTCCAAACTTGCATGACCACGTTTAAATTCAGCAGCCCATTTTTTCACTGTAGTAAATGAAGGTCCAGCACCAGCCACCACATTCTTCACCTTATTGCAAATTTCTGTTGGCGTTAAACCATTCTTAGCAAAAAATTTTATCACTGCGCGATGTTCAATGTTCTCCATTTTCAGCATTGCTGTGAGATAACCTTATTTATACAGCCGCAACAATGACTTGACACTTCACAGTTGTTCGTGGGCGAACGTGGCGCCACGATGCGGTAAAAAACAGAAACAACACACATTTGTTTCTAAGGTAGGGTATGGTAGGTCGCGAACTTTTCAAATCACCCTCCTAAATATAAAGAGCCTTACTCCTCCACCTGCCAATCACATCTCCCTCAAATCCCTTTCCGCATCTTCACACCATCTCCTCTTCAGATGTCCTCTCCTCCTTACTACCTACAGCTTCCTTTCGAATGCCATTTTTGGGCCTCGATTACTTCTCATTCTCACCACGTGTGCCAATCATTTCAACCTTTGCACCTTCACTGCCGCAACTATGCTTCTCCATAAATGTCTCTTAGCTCATTATACTTTCTTATCCTCTACTTCTTTCCATCCCACACTGGTCCATAAATTCTTCTCAGAATTTTCCTCCAAAAACACCAAGGTTTTTCATATATTCCAACTTCAGCACCAATGTCTCGCGTTCATATGTTACTATAGGTCTGATTACTGTAGTGTAATTTTTCTTTTTTACATTTTTTGATATATTCCTGGATTGGAATATATTTTTTAATTCTCTTCCACATATAAGCAAACCTCTGGACAGAGAGGAATGGAAGAGAATCATTGAGCAGGCCAGGGTTCTACAGGGACCATAGTGCCAGAGGAGAGAGAGACAAATAAAAAGAACTTATTTTGTAAAAAAAAAAGCAGGTCCCAAACTTTGTACCAACTCATCAAACGTTTCCACACTCATGCCGAAATAACCTAAAACTTTTCTGGATAGGATCGCAAATCTGCAACCAAAAAGTTAAATTTTCCTTTTGGTAGTCTTTCACTCCAAAACCCAGAACCTCTTGGTAGTCTTTGGTATGAACCCAGAACCTCTTTTTTCTCTGATTTTTCCTATGCCATATCACCAGTGCACATATGACGGCTGTCTCTTGAAAATCCATATCATTGCATCAACTCGTCGATACTGAAACTAAAATAATTATCAATGTAATGCCAGGAAAAATAGTGGGTGACAGGTGATAGTCACTCATCACAGACTGCTTTAAGTCGAAGTGACAGGAGGGTGACAGTGACAAAACAGTTGCAAAGTCACTCGTGCGCAGTAAGCCCAAGTCTATTTGAGCTTAACATACAAGACCCATATATCAATGCTTTTTAGTCAACTGTTAAAACCACCGTAAGCCTCATCTTCTTAAAAAGGTAAATCTAACATTCCTTTGTCAATCAGTAAAGTAACGTGTACCTTAATCTTCTAAAATCAACCACTATATTGAGAACCATTATCACACAATTATATCAAGACAAATCAAATTACAATATATATTTCCCTGCTCACTTATTCATGTGACTGCAATGTGATCAAGCCCCTAATGGGAGTTAAATGAACTGAATAACTTAAAAAAAAGAGAAAAATAGTTTCTGCGCCTACTTTCTAATTTTTGTGTTATGTGTATGTTTATTTGCATTATTAACTTTTATTAATCTATAATGATATTCATAGATCTACCTTATATAGGATAGGCTTATCCTTAACATAGGATTAGGCTAACACCTTAATACTGGTAGGACTGCATTCAAAACTGAAAGAGTGTAATGTGTTAAGTAGTACAATAGTACAATCATTAACATTGAATATCAGATTACAAATTAAACACAATTATGTTTGTTACTAATGCTTATATATTCAGAAAGTTATTCAAAAATGGTTTTAGGTGGCTAGGTATAGAGACTATCTAAACCACATTCAGTCTTAAAATTTATTAGTTTTTTCACCAGCATTAGTCAAAGTCTTTTCTAAACTGTATTCCCCTACTGTAGAAATCCTACATCTGATTTCCTACATCCAGCTTCCACTTCACATTACCATACTCCCCAATTATTTAAATAAGTACACTTTCTCTACATTCTTTCCTTCCACAAATCTATAAACAAAGGCTTCATTCCTGTCAATTCTCATCACTTTAGTTTCTCCTAAATTTATCCCCCAAACTCTTTCCCCATTCATACAATATTCTCCATCATAAACTGTAGTTCTTTTCCCGATTTTGTTGACACTGCTTGATCATTTAATCGTGTTAATTCTTTCTCCTCCAAGTACAATTCCTCTTGCTCTTTCTGAAGCCTTCTCCATCTTTTCAGTGTAGATAATGAATTGTTTTGGTAACAAACAGCATTCTTGTCCAACACCTCTTCCATCCTTGTCTAACCCATCTCTTGCGTTTCATCCCCATCTAATCTTACTACTGTGTACAGCTCCTTTATTAGTTGTCTATCCTTCGAGTCTATACAAATATCTTCCAAAATCCTCAGAAGAATATACAAGTCAACTCTCTCAAAAGCTTTCTCCCAATTGATAAATCAAACATACATCTCCCTATTCCTTCTAATATTCTTTGTTATAATATCTACAAGCATCCAATAGTATCTCTTGTGCCTTTAACTTTTCTAAAACCAAATTGTCCTCAAGTCTTCTCTCTATTCTCCTTAGCATCCACTTTGTGGCAGCCTTATAACATTATATACAAAACTAATTTTACTATAGTACTTTACATTTTTAGCATTGCACTTCTTCGGTAAGAAGTCTTTTAGTACTAACAAATTCTGTGCTAGTATTTAAAAAATACTGTAGCACAAGATACTACAGTGTTTTTTATATTGCATGCTATTTATCCTTGAGCTGTGTAACAAGCACTACCCCATTCAGAGTGCATTGCAACACTGCCCACTCATAGCTACAGCACAGTGCAGTGGTCTGTGGTGGGTCACTTATGTATGATTAACATTCTCATTTCACATTAACTGCCCAATTAGGCTTTTAGGCAACAAATTACTGCACACATATTCCAAACAGCATATTTTTAGTGTTAATAGTTTTAAAGTTATACTCTTTTATATATTTTAAAAATATTTTTGTATTTATTAGCTTTCTGTGCAATATCTGCATTTTATAACTGCTGGCTTCTTTTTATGCAATTCAAATTTGAAGCCTATGGAAAACAAGTATACAAACATTTACCTACATTATACGCTTCCTCTAAAGAGAAACAATAACAAAGGGATGGCCAGATGTTCCACAGATTTTTTATTTGTTATTCTCAGGATAACAGTAGCAGTGCCTCATACAAACTAACTTAGAGATTTCCTTTTCTAGATGCCAGTTAAGTTCTTGTGGTACTGTTTAAGTTCTGTAGACTATTTTGTACAATATTCATGTACATGAGCTGCTAGTATTACAAGATGTTGTCAAGTAAAGAAAGCGCAATCAAAGTGCTTCAATATAAGGTTTTGGGCTACTATTTTCAATGTTCATTAATATTTTTAAACACACTGTTTAACAGAGAAAATGAAACAAACACTTGAGTTTTCTAACTATCAAACCTTCACTTCACAAGCTTGCAGAGTATATAAAATCATTGTGTCATGTATATACTCGTATGTATTCAGTCTACAAAGTCAAATTCCAGCAGTGATCTAGTATCTCTATGCTCTAGGAAGCACAGTGGGCCTCATAAGAGGGTTACCATCTTGAACAACTTTGTCAGTTTTATGTATATAGTTTTTGAGTTTCATGATAACTGAATTCCTAATGATACAAAAACTTAATATATCTTTGACAGCCAAAATTACTATTTGTCATGTAGGTTCACTAACAACAGAATTTATACCTATTATACTCTATAACAAAAACACCTCCAATTATTGTACAGAAATTTAGAGCTGTGATGCTTAAGAACTGGTTGTTGAACACATTCTTGGGTTATTTAGAAGATGCAGATATAATACTGTTACGACAATTACGGAACGCTCTAGACCAGTCAAAAGTGTCGTTCTACATGATTCTTGGTTAGCGGAGCGGGTGGCACACTGTCAAAAGAATGGAAAATTATTCTGGAACTTCTGCGGGCTATACATATGCAACAGTGGCTGGCTTAGTTAGTTGGTTACACCGAGCAGGATTGTTGTGTGCAGATCAAGTGGTTGTTGTGGAAAGTGATTATTGTGTTATAAATAGTGCGAACTCTTAATAGTTACATTATTATTGTGTGTTGACTAAGTTAACTTGAACTGCTGTAAGTGAGTATCTTGGTGATTTCAAAATGTAATTTGAGACTCATTAAAGCTGGTAATTATTGATTTCATTGGTGTCTTTATATCGTTTCCACTGTATCATACAACGATCCGTGAGACCATCATAACAGCGGTGTCAGAAAGTGTAACAGAATCTTTAACAGCGGAAACAGAGGACATTTGTAGAAGAATCGTGTACCTTGTAATTAATCTGTACACATGGATACCAGTCAGGGATAAAAGGTTTCCAAGCTCTGCTACAGCAAACACAGGAACAACAGAGAGCAGGACGACGACAAGCGGCAGAAGAGACAGTAGAATGACGATGACAGGAGACAGAAGAAGCCGTAAAATGAAAGGGTGAGAAACGTAGATAGGAAAGAGAAGAACCAAAGGAACTACAGAAACCCCTAATGCTGGAAATGGAAGAACATAAGCCGGAAGCACAGGAATCAAAGCATGAAACAGATGACATCAAAATGTTGATCCAGGAGCAAAACCAGATGCAAGAACATATCACTGTGGAGACGAGTCTATTACAAGGTAGCTTAATAACTAAGTTACCAGGATATCTGACATAGAAGAATCCATATCTACAAAAATAGATAGAAGAAGAATCCATGATAGATAGATAGAAGAGATAGATATATAGATAGAAGAATCCACATCAAATAAAATATCTGAAGTAGAGGAGTCTGTAGCAACTGTAAAAGATTATTCAGTCTTAACTATAAAAGCGTCAATTGCAAACATAAAAGAGCAAATTAAAAGTGAAATCGAGCAGTTAATGAAAAAACAGCCACGTGTTTCAAAACAAACGGCTAAAGAGACAATGCCAATGCAAACCTGAGTATTTATGCCCCATTTCATTTACGAATTAATTGAGCTTGTATATTTTAGTCTTTGTAGGCTAATGTGTTTTCTTGATGTGTTCAGTTTTAGGTTCTATTGCCTAAAATTGGATAGCCTTATGTCGCAACCATTCAGTAATGACATTATAGTAGATGTACTTGGAAATTTGGCATTTGTATTTGGTAAGTGACTCTTTTTTGGATAAAAACTGTATTATCCATTAGGATTGTTATGACGGTCTCATGGATCTTGAAAACAAAATACAGACCCCAATCAAATCACTAATTACCAGCTTTAATGAGTCACAAATAACAATTTGAAATCAACAAGATACTCTCATACAGTAATTCAAGTTAAATTAGTCCACATGGAATAATAATGTAAACTATTAAGAGTTCTGCACTAATTATAACACAGTAATCACTTTCCACAACCACTTGATCCGTGCTCTACAATTTAGCCAGGTGTAACTAACTAACTAAGCCAGCCACTGTTGCTTATATATAGCCTGCAGATGTTCCAGAATAATTTTCAATTCTTTTGGCAGTGTGCCAGCATAATCTGTGTAGTTACAAGTACTAGAACAGTCTGGAGTGGTACTTGTCTGCATGGCTGTTCATACCGAGTTTTCATTTTATCACTGGCAATCTTCAGCTGTCCTCTTATCAAATGATTCATTTCTCGTAGTTCCTTTTCTATTTGTGAGGAATAGTTCTGTAGCTCTTGGAACTGAGTCTCAGGTGATCTGAACATCAAATCCCCAGGAAGACAAATCTCCCGCCAAAACACCAATTTTGCTGGAGTCATCTCAGTTGTGTCATGTACTGATGACCTATACTCCATTAGGAACAGTGGTATATGCTGGTCCCAGTCGGTCTGGTTCTTGTCAACAACCTTCGACAGATGCTGCTCAAGTGTCCTATTGAACCTCTCAGGCATTCCGTTGGCCTAAGGATGGAGAGGCGTTGTCCTGGTCTTTCGAACTCCGAGTAGATGGCATAATTCTTTAAACACTCCTCACTCAAAATTTCTACTTTCATCCATACAGATTTCCATAGGGACTCTATAATAGCAACAGAAGTTGTGAACTAATACCTCTGCCACAGTGGTAATTTCCTTGATTTGGAATTGCATAAGCTTTCACCCACTTAGTAAAATTGTCACTTACAACCATGTAGTACTGGTTTCCACTGTCAGTAACTGGGAAAGGTCCAGCAATGTCTACGGAAATTCTCTCGAATGGCAGTCCAACTTTATACTGTCTCATTTTCCTCCTGCATCAGGTTTGTGGGCCCTTGGTTGCAGCACATATTTCACAGGTTTGACACTGTTTCCCTAAACTGTGACAAAGATGAAGCCAATAGAATCATTACCGTACTCTCTCAAATGTTTTATTAACTCCAAGATGACTTCCAGACTCTCCATCATGCATCTTGCACCCTTCATCTCCTTCCAAACAGGCTGCACTTTGCTTCGGGCAAACTGACTGTATCAGCTGCATGATCACATCTCGTCCATGTGCACTTTCCCAAGACCTATTCAGCAATCTGTTCTCCGAGGGTAGAGATACCCATTGTGCACAGCATCTCTTCAGAATTTTGGAACCAAGGCACATATCTTGCCAATCTGGGCAGTGGCCTTCCTCTTTTGGCATCAAGATTGGTCCAGTGCATAAGTTATCTGTTCTTGTCGAAAATCTTGTATCATCCAGCTATCTCCAGGAAATCTACAGTGATGGCTTGCACATGTTCACATGCATTCTGTTCTTCCTTTCTGCGCCAATGTCAGCAATCTTCCGAGCACTGTCTTCGTGATAAACCATCTACATTACCATGCAGGTGCCGCTACTGATGTACCTTGGAGTTGTACTCTTTCACACGTTCGAGCCACCTTGCCAGCTGCCCTTCTGGATTTTTAAATCTCAAGAGCCATGCAAGTGCAGCATGGTCGGTGCATAGTGAAAAATCTCTCCCTTAGAGGTATTTATAAAGTGCTCCAAAGCTCGGACGATAGCCAGCAACTCTTTCCTTGTAACGTAATAATTTATCTCTGATTTAGAAAGCCTCTTGCTGTAAGACGCTAATACTTGTTCTTCACTGGTTTGCACTTAAGACACAACTGCTCCTGTACCAATATTGCTTGCACCTGTGTCTACAATTTACCTCTCTTTGGAAGCTATGAAAGCAAGCTAGCTTATTATGTTAACTGTATTAACATAATATAGTTTTCAAAGTCCTGAATGCTTGATCACACTCTTTCGACCACTGGAAGTTTCTTTTATTTTCCATTAGCTCATGTAGTGGTTAACAGTAGTAGCAAAGCCTTTTACAACACGTCTGAGGAAAACATTCGGAGAAAACTCTGAACTTTGTGTTTACTCTTCGGAACTTTCCAGTCTCTTACGGAGTCTACTTTATTGGGATCCATACCAACACCTGCTGCCAAGACCACATGGACCAAATACTGTACTTCCTTCTCAAATAGAGAACACTTCTTTGGGCTCAACTTCAGTTGGGCACTGTGAATTCTAGTTAGAACCTTCTTAAGGTTTTCCAAATGATCTTTAAAAGTCTTCCTGATGACTACGACATTGCCTAAATAAACAAGGTAAGTTTTCCATGTCAGGCCTCGAAGTACCATATCCATTAATTTTTTAAATGTTGCTGGTGCATTACAAAGTCCAAATGGACAAATGGATGACTATAAACTGGAAGAGGCCAGTTGGGGTCAAGAAATCTGTGTCTTTCTTGTCTTCTTGATGAAGACCTACTTGCCAATATTCGCTCTTCAAGTCCAGTGTGTAAAACCACTGAGCTCCAGACAGTGTGTTGAGTGTATCACCTATGCGAGGTAGTGGATAGCAATCTTTCTTTGTCACATCGTTTAACTACCGGTAATATACGCAGAAACGTAACTCTACCATCTTTGTTTGCTACCAGTACTACTGAAGAAGACCAAGCACTTGACAAAGGCTCAATTATGCACTCTGTCAACATGTCCTGTACTATCCAAGACATTTCCTTTTGATTGGCTAACAAAGGTCTTCGAGAAAGTTGGCGTATTGGTGTTATCCCCGGTATTGATGCGATGTTGTACAAGAGAGGGAGGTTCTTCCCAATGACTGGCCCCGAACTGCAAAAGAATCTTTAAATGCATGTAATAACTGAGTTCTTTTCCCTCACCACTTGAGAGATTGTCAGAAGATCTGTTGAACAGTTACTGAAGTTCCTCTGGTAATTTTGAAGCGTCCAAAGCACTGGATCTTCGTTGTGTCATTCCGGCTACCCAGGGCACAGGACACATTTTACCTTGGTGCGTATCGCTTTGTAAACTGACAGTTAATCAAAAAAATTCGCCACTCTAGCAGGTACATTTCTAGTTTCCTCTGGTTTTACTAAACTTCTGGCAATTAGTATGCTCGGTGTGGTGACTACCTGAGGTTCGAATATAGAGTGCTGTTGCTTGTAGTATCTACCTTGGTTCTAACCATGATGATTTTTTTCAGAGTTTGGCAGAATAGTTACGGCCACTTGACTTATCATGTCCATTGATTTTTCTGACATATTTTTTGTGGAGAGCATTTCCCTTTTCTTTCCCGATTCTCAAGACGTTGTTTTTGAAGCAACTATACAACTATGCGCATTCATTATGTCTATCCCCAGAATTGCTTCATCCACAATGTCTGAAACAAGTACTTTGTGATCAAACTCAAGGTGACTGTGGCGTATGTGTATCTCCACTTTTCCAAACACTTTTGCAGGCCTTCCAGTAGCTCTTCTCAAGCTGCAGAAGCACCAGATTGGCTTGAAAATGTTTACCACATCAGGGCGCACAACTGAGACAGTGGCACCTGTATCAACTGTAATCGAGATCGGCCTTTCTTGAACGAATCCGGTAAACCGAGCTACTGCTATTTCTCTGAAATGTGGGAATTGCATATTGTCTAGGGATCTTGTGTTCCTCCAGTTAGTCAGCACACATCCCATTGTACCGACTACTGCTTGTTTGCCTGCTGCTGAAATCTCACTGTAGATGTCCAGGTTTCCCACACCTATATAACACTTTGGTCTTCCATCCTTGCTTACTTTATTCTGTAGCGCTGATCAATGAGTCTCTGTTCCTTGTTGTTCCTCTTCATAGTCTATGCCGTTGTGATCTTTTAGTGCATACATTTTATGACTTGGCCAACCAGATGCTGACTTGGCGGCCTCAAATTGCAAATGGTGTCTTGCCATTCATAACACTTGTTGTAGTTCACTCTCTCTGACACCATCAGTAAATGTCTGCATCGCAAACCTCATTCAGAAATCTTCTAGTGCTTCAGGATAGGCTAGTCTAATCAGTCTGTCGATGCTTGCTTCAAACTCTTGTAGACTCTCCCCAGAATGCTGTCATCTTGCTCTCAATTGAGTGCAGTACATATCTTGCAAATCTGCATCACCATACTGAATTCTAAAGCTTTTATGAATTCAGTATGGGTGTTCTGGCTATTAGGTGGCACTTTCTGTATTAGCTCTGCTGCAGGCTGTTTTAAAGCGAGAATGAGTAAAACTGCCTTGTCTTTCTGCATCCAATTATTTGCACAAGCAGCGGCTTCAAATTGGCAAGATACGTCGTCCATTGAGTACTTGCATCAAGTATAGGGGCCTAGACATGAACTGTCCCAACTGAAGACAAAGTGACTCTTTCTATTATCATATTTTCGATGTCTATTTCTGCTTTTGATTTGTCTAGGACTTTCCAATCACCCCTTTCCTCATACACTACCTCCACCCCTCCCCCAACTAATATACATTTCAAATCTTTCGGCTCAAATCTAACCTCTGAAGCTGCCGTAACTGGTGAATCAATTATCAGGAAAATACAAAGTATCTTTAGAACTATACCAAGTGTTTATTTATTAAATTCAAGTATTCATAAAATCTTCTACCAAGTAATGAGCGACCGTTCGATCAGTCCAATCAAACTGTTAATATTGGAACAGCAGCTTACAATATTTTAAAATGACAGAATATTTTGTTCATTTGTTTGGTAATTATAAAAAAAAATACATTCAGAGCATTTGTTTCACCAACTGTGAAATTTGTGTTCTGACACTGCTGCCCATTACTAATCACAGCCTTTGATTGTGTCCAGTCCATTTCTTTGCTTACTTTGTGTAAGTTGGTTGCTTTCAATCTTGCATACACAGTTTGTTTACACTGAATTTTGTAAAGAAGACTCGATAAATATTGTTAGATTTGTACTTATTGTAAATGAGTATAAAGCTCAATTAGTCTCAGCAATATTCTGAGTTGTATGTTTAATAATATTTATTTATAAATGAGAACACACTTCTGTTGCTGCTCTGAATCATTCAATTTTTATTCCTTAATTCTCTTATTATAATAATTTTCTTTTCTTCTATTAATTAATAACAAATTTTCCTTTTTTACGGTTCCTGCTCCATCTAGCTCTCGGATGCATGAAAAAAGTTTTTATCTCAGGGTTATAACCAAATTAACAATCGTCTTCAGTAAAATTATAAATTCATACAACAAGTTTTACGTTGATAACATATATGAAGAAAAATAATTTTAATGTGTAGTAATTAATTGTTGTTTTTGTATGATTGTTTGGATATGAGTTCTTGTGATTATACAAAAAGAAATCAATTCAGATAATTTTACAAACTTAATATTACACATTACAAATATAAAACTAATAAAACAATTAAAATAATTAATAATTAGACATTATTAATACAACTGACAAGAGAAAAAAATAAAAAATATAATTGTCTATTATATAGCTCATAGTTCATGAATTCTCAACATGGCGTGCTGCTGTCCCCTTTCAGTAACAGTTAACTAAAGCAAAGGACGCCATGTTTCTTGAGTTGTATACACACTACTGAATGTTTAATAAAAATTATATGAGTTCTACACTTTCGTTCGTTCAAAATAAGTTTGTCCCTCACTTTGATCATAGATTATGTTTATAAATGTAGTCGCACTAAATGTGTTCATTATTTAGTTTGTATTGAAGTGTTGTGTAAAACATTGATAGTTGTCAAGATGGCTTTAGTATTAAAACGGTCTCACCAAATTCAAAGATGTAGTACTCCATTTTAGGATATTATTTTCAGCTTTCCTTCTTCAGGTTGGTCGAATATATTTTGTTCATTAGTTTACTGATCTCTCCTATAACTTTACTTGTCTTTTTACTATAATTTTCTTCTCTAATATTGTTTGGATTGGCAACTGATTTAGTTTGTTATTTTTGCATTGAACGCCCACACTAGAAAAAAACCTTTCTTCCTTGTAAAACCAGCTTTAGGTTCATTTATAAGAGGTCTTGGTTTGTTTGGTGTATTTTTCGGTCTCAGGGCTGTTTTAACCACCTCCAGTAAATATAAGTTTTTAATATAACCTTACTTTTCCGGATTATTTTTACATAATCCCGTTAACGTTTTTATTTCACTTAATTTTATATTGTCACTCGCACTAAAGAAGTTGATTTTATTGTTATATGGTCACTTTATATAAAATACATGCCATTCTCACATTTTGGCCATACTAGGTTCATAACACTTTATATTTTTATCATTGTTTACACTGTGTCATTTGCACTGTTTCATTATTATTATTTATCACTTTTCTATTCACTTATCTCATCTTGTATGTTTTTCGAATAAACACAATTATGAAAATAATTACCTTGTCTTTATCATAACACTATCTATGAGCTAATTACAAATCCAGCCTTAGGTTAAAGACCTAGCTTGACTTTTAGGCTTGTGTTATACAAATGATTTTGCTTAACTCTAAATACATTTTTTACTTACATACTACAACATTATTAGTTACAATATTATAATAAAATATACAAAATCACTTCCCTAATCTATTGGGTAATTAGTATGTCAAAGGCACAGTCCAGTCTAGTCCTTTATTATGTCTGTTTGTAAAGTTATTTACTATGTTTGTTTACAAAGCTAATTCCTGTTTTTAATTTATTCATGCATCTGTAAAATACTTATTTTTTATTCATGGTTTATTGTTTTAGTTATTATAATTCTTCCTTATATAATTATTTTTGGTTGTTTTCATTTGATTACTCATTCTTTATTGCATTCCTCATTCAGTTACATAGTATTTATCTATTTGATTAGTTTTACTATAAATTTTGATGATTAAATTGAGTTTCCTTTTTTGTTTTATCTCGTGATGCTACAATATGTACTTTTTTTTCCTTATAAATAAATAAATTTTGGTAACACCAGAGACCGCATTTGAGCTTCTTACAGACCATCACTGATCTTGAAACTGACCACACATTCATTTGATTCAACTGACCCAGGAGTTTAAGAGACTGAGTTACTTGTATTACTCATAACGCATTTATTTTATAAAAAAATATACTTATATTTGATTAAAGTAATATTCTGTTACAACATACGCTTTTCATATAAAAGAAGTAAAAAGCATGGCTTTACCAAATATTAAGCTCACGTCTTTGGTGAAACATTAGTTTCCCTAATGTTGTGAACCCAACAGAACTACCCTGTCTACTTACAAACTACCCACTGTTATTATTACATTCACTTTTACTTTAAAACCTGTTGTTGGTTTGCAAGTAATGTAATTCGTAAATCTTATGTACTACTTTTATCTACCACTTTTCTAGTGTATAAGTTATTCACAATAATTTATCTTGTCCACTGCTTGAGTTTCATATCATACGTTCTGAGCAAATGAAAATGTCTTGTATATTACTGTTATGGAATTGAAAATTGTTTCTACCTGTTGCCCTTATATTACACAATTTTTTTTAATGCAAAACATCAGTTCCATTTAAAATCATTAGCTTTAGAATTGTTTATGCCTGTAGAATATAACTGGATGTTAACCACATAAATGGACCATAGAAAAAGCACATAATTAGATACATAAACCTTCTTTTGTCCTCTATCATATTTTATATTCAGATTCAATGACACATAAATGTGATCATTGTCATACTAAGACAGTAACACATACTACTACTCAAGTAATAGGTACAGTTGGCAAACACAAGCTGAGTAACTTACCATATCTGTAGTTTAATCTTTTTCCCATCTAGTTCGATTGTTCTGATTTTAAAGTCAATACCTATATAAACAGAAAAAAATGTATAATAAAATTACAAACTGCTTTCCTTATTTTCAAAAACACAGATATTGACAAATATAAATGAGAGCAAAAAAAAGAGAGAGAGAGTTTAATTTAGAAATACAATATCTTTTCTTAAAAGTCTTAAGTATTTTTGGTCAACTAAATTTTTAACCAAGTATTTTTTGTTAAAAACTAAATAAAAAAAATTATTACAACACACCTACAAAATTACACAACTTTTACTTTTAATCTGTTTTTTATTATTTGTAAATATAATAGTAGTGTTTATAGTATTGTAGTGGTTCACATGAGACCATACATACTAACTGTAATATGCTGCTGAAACCAACAACTGTTTAAAATTTATAAACACAAATATGTTAAGAAATTACAAAAGTAGAAAATAATACATATTTCAGTAAATTAATACAACTGATTTGTAAAAATTCTTTTATTTAGTTGTTTAAACTTTATATGTTAATACTGAAGGGAAGTTAACTATTGCATACTCTACCAAAACGTGAAGTACTACATGAAGATTATAACACTAAAGTCACTGATCAAGGAGTGTGAGGGAAGCTTTTGTTGGCAAATGTCCTAGCAATGTCAAGACTACTACAATGTCGTAACTTTTGAAATACAACTTTTAAATAAACAGAACCAGTAGCTGGCCAATAAGATGTGTTGATACCAAAATATACAAGGTTGCAGTACTGCATGTATTGTTTTATCCATTATATGATGATACTTGAAAATTCGCTAACTAAAATTTAGTGACTAATGATTAGTTTATTATTGCGACCTATAAGTAGTATATTCTGGATTATAGTATTTCTGAAGAATCTGTTTATGAATGTTATGTAGATAAAAGTAATCAACAAAATTTGTGACTGTTTAATGTCTCTGGTGTTGATTGTTTTACCATTTGATGATTACTATAATCACTATCACAAGTAACACCAGGCATCAGAAACATGCACTTCAGCAGCAGGAACCAGGAAATTGGCATATTTCAAGCTACATGACCTCCTAATGAGGATGCACAAATAAAGAGGTCAGGTTTTCTGATATTCACACAAGTGAATGTGATTTCTGCTAGAAGGAAGTTATACACATCAAATACTACAAGTCCACAGTGTTTCATAAACTCTAGAAGATCTATATCTAAGACCAAGGTATTAGCTAAGGGTATGGTAGAAACTTTTGATACGAGGACACCCTAGCAACGCTGAGATTATAGATGGTATAACATGACAACTGTGAGTTCAAAGGCTCTTGGCAAAGTTAACTGAATAGCTGGTACCAAGTACATGATTTACAAGGCTACAGCGTTATGGCTGTTTGATATGTGTTGTGTGATATTACATGATTATTTAGTTATAATTATAATTCAGTGTTGTCAGCAACTATTTATTTGTTATTGTGAACTATGAGCGGTCTGTCATGGATTATTGTATTTGTGAAGAATTGCTGAATTAAGTTAAGTTGAATAAAAGTGGTCAATAAAAGTGTGGACCAAACAATTGTAACATACGGAATTCATGACCTCGCAAACGATTTCCAACATGCATTACAACTTTTGTGCAGAAAGTATACTTGCTGCAACACCTCATCAACTGTCGATATCAATATAATGCATTAGATGACAATTTTGACAGAAACTCGTACCATAAAATGTGGCTGTATTGGAGAAATTTTAAAACACATTTTTCAATTTGAAATTAATCCTCAATTTTCATAATCCCCTCACTAGTGTGTTGTATTATCTCGATGGATGAAAAATAACTCCCCGTATATCACAGAAGCCTATAAAAGAAGTAACAACATTCAAATAATAGTAACTAGTGAGCCACAAAATGTAATCAACATAAATATACTTAAAGTAACACATAAATATATAAACCAATTCTTCATGACTAAGCTTTCTGAAACTAATTCAGAATACATACACATTATGTATAAGTAGGTTCAAAAAGTACATGAAATCGGCGCCTTATGTTTACAATAATAATTGTGTCAGGAAAATTATTGTTTCAAAAGTGCCAGTGTTCATGACATCACAATTTGACGGGTCATGATGCTCTTCCTTCTCCTCCATCAATAGCACAGCTGTGTGTTTCTTTAAAGTGCATGTGTCATCATTGCAGTTAAAATGTCTGTAATTTAACAGCATACAAATATTTTGTATTTTGCTTCCAAAATCACCATCAAAGACAGTAGTATTATTTAGTATTACTTGATGATATCATGAAAGCAACAAATCAGGTGAAGGAGGCTTCTAAGAATGGGTTCCAGGACTGTTTCCAAAAACTTTACGAATGTTGGCACACATGTATAGCTGCTGAAGGAAACTTCTTTGAAGGAAATACAATGTATAACACTTTAATATATACAGTTTTGTGAAATAAAATAATTCCAGGAACTTTTTAAATCCACCTTATTTGTGGATATATTGTTATAATGGCCACACCAATCACCACATTGTTGAAACAGAATAATTGACACCAATAAAATCACTAATTACCAACTTTGACACAAACAACAATTAGTAATCAACAAAGGCACTCTTATACAATAATTCATGTTAAATCTTCCAACAAGTGTAATAAATAAACATCACCTTATTACTGTTTGGTACAATAATTATTTTCCACTAACCCGCAACAATCACTGTGAACCGCACTCGAATATTACTGGTCTATCACGCGCTGACAAGCCAGCCGGTGATGCTCATTTATGGCATGTAGAAGTTCGTGATATATCTACTACTTTCCAGCTGATGATTTGAGAAACATTGCAAAAGCGATTAGAATTTGCTAGTAGCTAGGTCAGTGCCTGACCTTGATACATATGCCAGGTGCCATATGGAACGGTCTCAAATGATGCCGTGTTAAGTGTCACATAATTGTTTTTCATGTCACCATAGCATTGCCCCCTATTTAAAGACTGTTTATCTGAAACTGGCAAATTGTCTCTGTAGTAATACTTGGTCAGGCGATCTAGGCAGTTGGTTCTCTACTTGTGAAGAATAATTCCATGGCTCTTTGAACTGAGTCTTGGGTGATCTGAACACTGAGTCCCAAGGAAGATGAATCTCCCACCCAAACACTAGTTTTGCTGGAGTCATGCCGGTTGTGTCATGTACTGATGACCTCTACGTCATTAGACATAATGGTATACATTGGTACCAGTCTGTTTGGTTCTTGTCAACAATCTCTTGCATAATGTTGAGAACTTCTACCCCGAGTGCTTGCTTTAACTCAAAACAAGCAAGTGCCTTTCCTCAACGACCTTACTTGGTTTTCCAATCACTTCTTCTGTCGTCATACAAATTAGTACTTCATCTACTAGTTCTTTTTCGTTTCCGCATGCAACACCAAAGTTTCCTCCTCTCTGCACCTGTTGAATCCCTTTTCAGCCACGGTCACTTCCTTATTTGAATGGTTGGTTGACCCTAGCATTCCCTCTCTCTCTCTCTCTCCTATGGCGCTACAGCCCAAGTCGGGCCCTGGCCTCCACCAATCTCCGCCTCCAATCCACTCTGTCCACTGCAACCCTCCTCCAGTTTCTTATCCCCATGTCTCTCGCGTCCTCTGCAACGCCATCTTCCCACCTCTTCCTCGGTCTACCTCTAGGTCTCGTTCCCTCCCATGTACCCAGCAAAGCCCTCTTAGGGTTCCTGCCACCCTCCATTCTCATAACATGTCCGGCCCAACGCAATCTTTGAATTCTTATAAATTTTGAGACTGGTATCTCTTTATATATTTGATACAGTTCGTTGTTGTATCTCAGTCTCCATGAGCCATTTTCTTGTATTGGGCCTATAATGCGTCTGAGGATTTTCCTTTCAAAGGTGTCTACTATGTCGACTGTTTTCTGTGTGATTGCCCATGCCTCACACCCGTAGCATAGCACCGATCTGATGACAGTCCTATATATTTTCATTTTTGTTTCCCTGTGCACATCCCCAGACCTAAATGATGGCAGCAATGCGAAGTACGCCTTGTTAGCCATGGTGGTCCGTCTTTGGATCTCCGGAAACCCATTCTTAGAAACCTCCTTTACCTGATTTGTTGCTTTCATGATAATATCATCATTAAGTAACATTCTCCTTTTGTCCACATATTTACGCAAGCAGCAGCTTCAAATTGGACAGAAATCTTCTGCTTCATGGTTATATTCTTCTTTTTACCGTTTCCCTGTTGTTTCATTTTCATGCTTATGTTTCTCGTTCTGTCATTTTACGCTTTCTTTTGCTTCCCATCAGCGTTTCTCATCTTGACTCTTCCATCCAAACACACAAAGATTCTATCATAGCTAACTGTTGACTCCTATCAATTATTGTAAATCAGTTATCACATACACTACTCCTCAAAGTGTCCTCTGTTTCCACTATTAAAAGGTTCTATCCAACTTCCGACACCACTGTTATGACGGTCACACTGATCGTCGTGTTGTTCGGTGGAAACAGAATAACTGACACCATTGAAGTCACTAATAACCAATTTTGATACAAACAACAGTGAGTAATCAACAAAGGCAATCTTATACAATAACTCAAGTTAATTCATCCAACAACTGCAATAAATAAACACCACCTTATTACAGTGTTGTACCAATTAACACAATAATCACTTTCCACTAATCTGCAACAATCACTGCGAACCGCACTTGAATACCACTGGTCTATCACACACTGATAAGTCAGCTGGGGACATTTATATACATCCTGTAGAAGTTCCATACACACACACAACTACTTTCTAGCTGACGGTTCAAGAAACATTGCAAAAGCACTCTGAATTTGCTTGTAGCTAGGGCAGTGCACATCCCTGACACACATATCAGGCATCTCGAATGATATTGCTTTAAGTTTCACATAATTGTCTTTCATGTTGACGAAGCAAAATGTTTGTACAATATGTGTATGTGTGTGTAAAATTCTACAAAATATTCCCTTTCAGTCACTTTGTACAGAAACTTCAATAGTTTGGCAAAGTGCCATTTTAACACACCTATGGACGAGCGTTGACTCATCCATGTCATTCTACTCTTAGATCCTACGGACGAGTGTAAGTCAACCACAAATTTAGCAATGTTTATATTGAGCTAGATGGCTCTTATGCTATAAGTCTTCAGGTTTGTCTGGTATGAACAATAATATTTTAGTTCTGCAATGCAACTACAGATGGCAGCACCAGGTTGAAAATAATGTTACCATTTTGTTTGGAAATACATGTATTTTGGGCAAAGCCATGTGTGTTATTTATGGTGTGTTGTGACTTGGGCTGAGTATTTTGTTATGTTAGTTTCATGGTTTACTATAATGTCTTACCAAAGATGGAATTTATGAACTTTTGAATATCATTGATGTGCAGAAATATTGCTATGAAAAAGATTTAGGACTTTTGAAAATGATATATTTTGAATGCCTATAGTGGAATACTTATTGTTATTGTGTGTGTATGTGTATGTGTGTGGAGGGGGCAAAGAAAGGAATATAATGATACTCGTGAAAACTATGAAGATATTTCATATTAACGTAGTAGTAGATCAATGATGTTTATAACATGACAAATGATACTTGTAAGACACATATGATGATGTTTCACACTGTTGTAGTAGTACATTATTGCTGTTTTATATAAGTTTGTCCACAATGTGAATATAACGTAAACCAAAGAGCACCTGAACAGGAAAAAATCTAAGAGATAAATAAGGTTTTTTGAAGAATTAATGATATTGGTAACACAAATTTTAGCAACAATGTGTTCTGGCAGTGGAAGCTGATAAGGTATTAGATATTCTCTTAAGATCTCTTCAAGACTGACAGTTGCTGTGCAGTTTGTATGCCAGTACTATTCTAGAATTTGTAAATGAGTTGAACAAATTGCAACATTGGACTGAGCTGGTTGGTTTACAATGCCAGTACCTTACCTTTAATAAAGCCTAATCATTTTGTTAAGTAAATGTTTAAAATGCTTAAGATATGACAAAACTACAGATCTGTCAAGAGGAAACAAGAGAGATATTGATTCACACCATCAGCACTTTGTGTTGCTGTCATAACTGTGCCTGCTTATCATAAAAAAAAAATAAATATTGAGACCAAACAATAGTAATATTTACAAAATACAGTTTCTCTATACCAAAGGTCCCTCATACTTGTAACCTCAGAGTACTTGTAATCAATAATTAAGAGTTTCATTATTCTTTATTACTACTACTACACTGTTATTGTCTTTTGATTAAAAAATAATAATAATCTGTACCAATAATGGTATAATAATAATGGTACCAAGAAAGTGTAGGCAATCTACTTTTATCAAGACCTATATGAGTGATGCATTACCAATTTAATAATGCTGTACTTGGCATATTATTAAGTATGCAGAAAAGACGTGTGTGGTTTAATACAAAACTTTTCCAGTTAATATTTTACTGATACTGTTTCATTAAACAGCCAAGAGCGGCAAAAAAAATCTTTGAGGATTTTTAAGACACACTGAAACAGATATGACACAACTTACATGTCATATTTGAACAAATATAAACACTGGAACTGTGGTATAATTACAAGTTAGATACACTAGAACGAATATAAAAGTTTAAAATAATATTTTGGTCCTTTAAACATTTTTTTAATATCTCATCATTTAATTATCCAATTATCCGACAAAATTTATTACACTTTCACTATACATTATTATTACATGATAAAAACAATGTCTTCAGGAATATTAACTTTTTATTTACTTAACACAATATAATTTACTTTAATTATTCAAATCAACTTTATTAACAGTTAAAAGCTTAAAAATTATCTCTTAGACTACGGAGTCAAATTGTACACTACTTTTTTAAGCTCTAGCCAATTTGGAAAGGTTAGTGGTTCACCCAACCTATTCTTACCAATAGTAGAGATAAATGTTGTATTGAAAGCATCTTCTGAGAACCGAAATAATACACACGTCTTGCCAACACCCGAATCTCCAATTAATAATAATTTAAATAAATAATCATAAGTTTTGGCCATTTTGTTTGAGAAAAATCTGTCGACAATATAGTCACTTGTCACTCACTCACTCACTCCTCACTTCCATGAATCTCCGCCAACAGGATCAAATATTTTTCGTTTCTGTTCTATTCAAAGATTAACTCAAACCGTCCGTTTTTTGAACATTTCATTCTACGAAATATGATATCGATTTAATAATTTTAATGAGCATAGGGAAATATGTACAATCATAAAAATAAACAAAATAGATACAATCATATTATCAGTATGCGGTAGAAATTACATAAAATTCTGAAACGAGATAAATATCAAGTAAAATTGATAGTCATATTTTCAGCATATAAATTCATGGGTTTCATAATTTGGAATGTATTTGAACGTTATATAGAAATGACACAAAATTAATTATTTCGTAAACATATGGTAAAATAATAAATAAAATTCATTAAGCTGTGAACTACTAAAAGTTCACTTTGAATATTGGTCATTGAATATCAATTGACCGAAAATGGTAAACGCTTTACCGAAGATATGAGTAGACGTTACCCAAATTTACATTTAATTTTATTACAATTATAATGTCCCGTTTCACGAACGTCTGCTAATTTTCATCCTCCTAAACGACCGTTTGTTAACTGGCGAGAAACATTTTAACGGGTGTTTTCTTAATAGTCGTTTCACCAACGTCCGTTTGGACCCGGTTAAACTTTATAGTAATACTTTCGTGAACATGACAATACTATCCGCTATGATCATGATAAATGTCGATTCTTCAGATAGGCTGAGAAATTAAAATAACCTCTAAACTATCTGTAAGGTGGCGTTACATTTCATGATTATATTTGTTTGTTAAAAGCAGGGTCTTCCTTATCAAGAGAGTGCGACAGTGGAGCTTAGAAGGACCCCGCGCCCCCGAAGGGATAAGTAAAAATTCAATAGGAGTGAAATGTATCTACTAGTAAGTTCCAAGTTTATCAAATACATAATATATGTGTAGTCATTGGTTACAGTGTTATAGTATTCATTTTATATTGCTCAATAAAATGTCCAAGTTATAAAATAATAGTGCGAAGCAAGCTCGTTTAACAATACTGTAAACAGCAAGCGAGTATGATCACAACCAACGAGAAGACATACCACCGTCTTCTCGTTGGTAGTGGTGTGGCTATGGCCGTCTCTAGTAGAAGGCCGGAATATTAAACATGGCAACACTGGAACCAGTTGATATTTGAGGCCGACTAGACGATCTCTTAATTTATGTATTTCAATAATCAAATCGCTTCATTTTTAATTGCCGGTTAACAGCAGTTTTATAATTCTTCATTTTTTGCAAACTAAAAGTTTATTCTGTAAAATACTGTTATATTATTTAAGAAATATAATAATTAACTCTTACATATGATACGAATTCAATAATTCGAACAAAATTAATTCATTAGGCCTAACACTAACTCACTAATTTCTTCAACTTAAAAGTATAGTAGGCCTACTAAGTGCGCACATACCTATAATTTAGATTTAGCTATAAATAGGCCTACTCATAATTTTAGTAATGCTATGAAATTAAATCAAAATATAACATGTTCACTTTAGCTATTTTATTACACTATGCTTATAGGCATAGGCGGATCCAAGGGGGGGCACGTGCCCCCCCCCAGACGGTTCGAAAATACACTGGATAAAATGAGTTATGTAGCTAGTGCAATTATGATATTTTCAGTTAGTTAACCCTTTGAAACCCGAATTTTTTACAATTATTATATTTTATTTTTTATCGCAATTTTATTTTTAATTTATAATTTTATAATTTTTTATTATATAAAATACGTTCACACCTAATATTTCTAGATCAGAGTATTGATAATGAATATGTGTATTTTTGTAAATTATAATTCTATATTATAATACATCAAGAAACGGACTGTAGCAGAAAGTGATTGAAATTCTATATTAGTATTTGTGCTTATTTTTATTTAGATGTTTTACTTTCCTTATTGATAACACTTATTCTTATTGTATCGAGAGTAAGTAATGGTGTAAAAATTAGATTAGTTTTATAAGTGAAATGAAAGTCAAATTTCTAAAAAAAGTTTAAATAGATTAAATAAAAAATTCCTGTTATAAGTTTACTTTATATTATTTCAAAATTGTACAAATACATTATACTTTCTAAAATCAAAATCGGTTGTTTTATTATTTTTCAAATAATAATAATACAATAATAAATAAATTATGTTAAAAAACTAATGTTTTTGTATTTATATTAACATATTTAATTATTTATTTATTTATATTAATTTTTATATCGTTTGATTCAACAGACACTTTGATAATAAGATTTTTTTTCTAACAACACCTCCCCCCCTGGAGAGGAGGGGCCCAAAACTGCCAGAATGTGCCCCCCCCGGAGCAAATTTCTGGCTCCGCCCCTGCTTATAGGCCTCAGACGCAACGTTGCCACGTTTAATATTCCGGCCCTCTACTACTAGAGCCGGCCATGTTTTTACCCATTCTAAAAAATTAAGAGAAATGTTTACATGTTTGCGCAGCCCCCCTCCACATTCAAAGCACCCCACATTGCAGGCCCGGCAGTTACGTCACTGATTTTAAGTGATGTAAGTTTATAAATAAAATAAGACCAAATTTAAATAAAAGAACAGGTTTTAATTTTTAAAATTTGTTAAGTTTTTTTTTTAAATAAAACTATTTTTGAACTTTGTCTTGACGGCAATCCCATAATACTGGGTAAATATTTACGTTATTTTTTATTCTGAAGTGCTGGTTTTCAGGAAGTCAAAAGGACAATCGATTTAACAAATTGAAAACAAAGTAGCTTACTGTCTTGAATACAATACTGTATTTCAACTCCAATTCTACACGAAGTGATACTTGTGTTATTATTCATCAAACTGTTTCAATTCACTGCAATCGTGTCATGTAAGTCATTAAAGAAGAAAAGTATATTTCTTTTCTATATGCTTAGTTTAATTTATTTACGAAACATATTTATGGTCATGCTTTTTTGAGGGAGGCCCGCAATTATTATTCGCTTTGGGCCTCGCGTTTGCTAGGAGCGGCCCTGGCCAAGAGAATTTGTAGATTTAATATTTCATTATACATTTTGTTGTATTCCTGTTATTGAGGATATATTCTTGTGTAACCTCAATTCTTCAAGAATTTTTAGATTCTCTTTCTTTGAAAGCCTATTAGCGGTCTATAAATTTTAACTCGCTCAAATGATCAAAACCCGTAGGCCTATTCTATACCCATGACATTTCTTTTTCGCCTACGTTTGTATAATTTTTTAAATACCAACAGGCCTTTTATTTAGGCGTACAAATTTTCTCTGATCCATTTTTGTTTGTTAATAGTAGCTTATAGTTATACATATAGGCAACAACTGAAAATAAAATAAAGTCAACAACGAATCCGTATGCAATCATAATGTCCGTGCCAAGAATCACTTCATCGACAATGTCTACAACGAGCACTTACAGTGAAATACATCATCGAAGACTAGTGCTCTTGCAAAACTGATGCAGAGACACATATTAAAAGGTAAACTGAAAAAAGACATCGGAAACGAACAGTTATCGGTAGACAGAACTCTGTCCTTCCTAAAAGCAGTAAGATTACTATATAGGCTTTGAAAATGTTGCTTTGAGTCTTAGTGTATGAGTTTTCGTTGAATCAACTAAATTATAGGTGAGAAGAAACCATCCCGTCGAACAACGCTCCTCGTAGAGTCGTTGGGCTAAAGCCCTTAGTTGCCGTGCTCCAAAACACATAAAAAAAGTAAATAAAAATTATACGTAATAATTAAAAAACGACAAAACATGTTTCTTTAGTCCGATCCCTATGATCTGAGTTCCACTAGCTTGAAACGTTCCATACAGTGATTGTACTCATTTTCGTGCTGAATTTAATCAGTGCTCCAAAGTCAAGCAAACTATCTCCCATTTCCTCACACTGCTTATCCCACCGATCTGGTACTTTGCATGCTTATGATTCATGAACTGCACGTAGTGTTTTGCTTGTCTCAAGATATTTATGAGACTGATTTTAATAATGTGCGTCAGAAAGTTTAGTGTTGAATTATAATTTTTTTTGTTAGTGCTTTTTAAATGTTAGGGACTTAAAACTATTAGCTCAGATAATAGAAGTCAATAAAAGAAAAAGATGGCTTTCAATACATACATTTATATTAAGGAATTATAACGAACCAACCATATGCTACCACAATTTAACTACCCCCCCCCCGGACACTGTACATGAGCATTGTGTTCTTTGTGCCATTGAACTGTTCAGCGAACAACATCAGAAGGAAATGAAACTTTAAACTTAATAAATAATGGTAAAATGAGTTTTTGACGTTTATTCCCAACAAAAATATAAAGCTCACAAAACGTGGTTTGACTATTTGAACATGACATAAGGGTTTTATGATTACAAGCAATTTATGGCTTGTGAAAAAAAATAAAAAATTCGTTTTACTGGAGGACATAACTCTAAATCAGCGGCGGCGCTTATATACCCCCCCCCCCCCCCCAAAGTTATGAGACATCGCCACCACAAACAATTGACGAATGTTTAGTTATTCCCGTCATAACTTAATATCGGAATAGGTCTTTTGATAACTGAATCGCATAAATAATAAGGGTCTGGGTAATTTTTTCCCAGATGATTTTTAAACAAAAAATTAGAAAACAAATTGTAATAATCGGATTTATCATTTTGTACGTTTATCGACCGACCGTCTGTCCTAATAAAATCGGTTAGAATGTAATATAACAGAAAAATATTTTGTTTCCATAAATGCTGATATAAAATTCATTCAAAGCGAATCGGTGCTGGTAGAGGAAACGAGATTTTTAACATTACAGAATTAAAACAAAGTTTAACATTAATTAAATATAGTTTTTACGACATGTAAACGTCACTTATTAGATTACGTGTTTAATTAGTCACAATAGACAAAATATAACGTGATGATCACAGTACAATTTATAATATACAAAATTACGAAGGCGTACCACGACGTAAAACCTACATGAAATCTACTGTATTACACTGAAATTTTGATTTTCTTAATTCTCCACATATTGTACACATAGCCTTAAAAAAATGGAACATGTGGTTTCAATAAAATAAATAATATTGTTCCGGCATCACAGATCAATCTACGTGTTTGTCGAATGTGCCAGAAGAAACTCGATGTAACGAGTGTGGCGTACGTGCTTGTAGACGCATATACGAGAAGTTTCTCGAAGCCGCCAGCCGTGCGGACTGTGTCAAGGCCGCAAGTAATTACGTCGTAAGTTGTGAGAGAATTGATGAGTGACCAGCTGTTCAAAGACCGTGTAGTTGACAATTTTGCAAGCAAGAAAACTCGCCGTGTAGAACTACTCTAAACAAAAATTTAAGATAAGACTTTTGCCTACCCATTCATTAACTACTAGCTTCGCCACTGGTCGTAACTATACTGGCGCTATCGAATAATCTAGTAATTTGGGGCCGTATATATACCGGTACTCAACGACGTTCAGTCAGTTCAATGCGAGATATTGGATAGTGCGATTCGAGAGTTATAGTAGCGATATTACTGTGCGCGTTCAAGTGGTTATTATTTAAGAGTGGTGTTTTATAATCGAACGGTATAGTTGTAATAGAATTGAGTTTTAATATTAGTGGACATTTTATTGCGTGTGAACAATTTATATTTTATTTGTTGTAGAGTCTGTGTTGTTAATTACGAACTGTTTAACTGTAAAAATTAAAGGTGTGATTAGTGACTTAATTAGTGTCTTGTACTTATTTTGTTTTCACTGTACCTACGACGAGCGAGTAGACAGTCGTAACAGTGGTGTCAGAACTGGGATACAACGGTTAACAGTGGAAAGAGTGGACACTTTGTACAAGACAAGTGTAATTCGTGATTAATCAGAAACATGGATCCCAGTCAGTTGATGGAAGCTTTACAAACACTGCTGCGGCAGACACAGGAAGAAGCAGAAAAACGACAGGATGAGAAACGCAGACAGAAGGGCCGAACAGTGAGTAATACCGGGTCGTGATCAGACGAGAGGTCTGACACTGCTTCTATAGCGATAGGATAGGCCAAGTCTTTGACAACAGCAATGTCAAGGACGTCTGGAAGTCCCCGTTGATTGGGGATATAGGTCGGTGATCTAGGACCAAGAGCGTTCACATGAGGATGACGGTGTACGTATTGGTACAGAGAGCGGCCGTATGGGTTCGAGACACGGCTGTTCCACAAGGGATGCTTACTATTAAAGTCTCCGGCTGCTATGGTTGGTAGAGGGTCTTCTAAGAGAGCGTCCCATTCATCCTCGTCGGGCGGTGGTCCACCTCGAGGGGGGAGGTAGACTGAAACCAGTCGAACCTCCCGAGCCCCGATGCAGAGAGCAACCGCCGTCGCCTCCAAGCGACGAGTCGCCGGAGGCGGGAGGGGGCGGTGGGCGATGCGCCTGTGAACCAGAATGGCTGTGCCGCCAGATGCGGCACGCCGGTTCTGGCCAGGCCGGTCTGTGCGATACGTCGTGTACGCCGGAAGCTGGAACGAGTGAGCGGGAGTTAAATGGGTTTCGCTAAGGAGTATGACGTCTATGTCATATTCGGTTACGAAGGCGGCCAATTCGGCACGGCGAGATAGAACGCCACATGCGTTCCAAGCCACCAGCCGAAAGGGCCTAGCCATCGAGAGGGATAAGCGAGGTCACGGAGGTGAGGACGATAACGAGCAAGGACTGGACATCCTTGGCAGCAAGAATTTGTGGGATCAAGGCGTTGATCTAAGCGCGCACGCGGTCGGCGAAAGTCACGTCCGAGGACGCGGCAGACGCCGGTGCCGCCTGAGGCTTGGGCGCCGGGTGCTTGAACATGATGCCATTCTGGGCGGGGGCCTTTTGTTTCGGCTGCCTAGGATCTCGGACATCTGGAGTAGATGGTGGCTGAGGTGCAGCGGGCGTGTGCTGCGAGGAAGCGGGGGGCGACGGTTTGGTCTTTTTCTTGGACGGCGCAGCAGGTTTTGGCTGCTGGGCCGCGGGCTGTGCGGCAGGCTGAGAAGCAGCTGCAGCCGCATAGCTGGGCGCCCCGGTAGACGCCGGACGAGCTGGGGCAGGCGCAAGTGCCGGTGCCGCAGCGGGGATAGGTGCCGCCGAGGCGGCAGGCCTTGATGCTTGGGGCCTAGCTGGAGGCGCAGGAACGCGCTGCTGCGAGGACTTTGAAAGCTTCTTCAAAGCCGCAGCATAGAACCTGCACGACTTTGATGATGCCGGGTGAGGTTCCCCGCAGTTGGCGCAAGTGGCGGCAGCACGAGCGAGAGGACAAGTGTCCTTCCGATGGCTATCGCCACAGCGCAAACAGCGGGGGGGGGTGGCAAAATGCCGATGAGTGGCCGTACCGCTGGCAGTTGTAACACTGCTTCGGTCCGGCTTGGGCTTCGAAGGCTTCCACCCTAACCTTCAGAAAGAACAACATATTGATGTCGTATATGGCCTGGAAATCACCTACCTTTCGTATCTTTACCAGGAACGCATTGCGCGCTAGTTTCTTGCCGGGGGAGAAGAGAGGCGTGACACTGTGGACTCGAAAGCCCAGACTAACTAGTTCATTAGAGATGAACTCAGGCGAGGTATCTGCTGGGATACCGATAATTTGTACCTTTAATTCCTTCTCCTCCGGCAAGGCAAAGGTGTGGTACGGGATACCCGCGTCCGTGAGGAACTTCTGCGCTACACGGAAGCTCTCCACGGTCGTGGGGTTAAGGCGGATGGAGTTGTCACCTTGGGCCGAAGCAGTCAAGGTGCCAGAGGGAGTGCACCGGTGTATACGCCGCATGAAATTAGCCCATTCCGGAGGCCGGGCGAAAATCAGAGGCGGGATACGCCGGGGCTGGTCGGGTTGTTGTTGGGAGGCCATGGTCGATTGTCCCGCGGTTGAGCCACGACGCGAAGTTCGACCAGAGTCCGTGGAGGTGGCACTGACACGCCGTTTCCGGCTGACAGACTGCCATGCACCATCGGTGTCCATGGCCGAGTCCGCGTCGTGAGTTTCCCGCGACGAGGTAGGTGTAGGGTGGTCCTGAGAAGGGCCATCCGGGAGAGGTTGCGCCAGAGCGCTAGCAGGGATTGCGAGGTCCTGAGAAGGACCGACGGAGGCAGGTTGGCCCTGAGAAGGGCCGACGGAAGATGGGTTGCGGGCAGCTATCGGCGAGGCGAAGCCTACGCCTTAGGCGGAACGGACTAAGGACTACGACCAAGCACTACGGTAAGCAAAATACAAAAGCAGATCACTTACCAACAAGCTCCTGGCAGCAGCGGAACAAACACGAAACACTGCACGACACAAGAAACACAACACTGCACTGCACTGATTCTTGAGTAGGTGTTTAAATAACTTGCACAAACACTTGTAAAATTGAACTGGACGCACTGTTTAAGTCACGGTATAACCGGAGACTGAGAACACACAGAATGTGAAGAATTTCCCATCAAGAGAGAGCTCAAGAGAGATGTTGCTCCTTCCAATCGCAGGGAGCATGTAGCATGTACCATTGTAGTAGCGGGGCGTCTTTGCACCCGGTGCATGACTGCAGCATCTGAGTCGAGCTCAATGGCTGCCTGTAGATATACATAGGTCTGGTTCTTCGACTGGTGCCTAGTATCAGGAATGGACAACCGCCAACCAGTTAACTGAGAAGGCGGGGGAGAAAGGTTTTTGATTTTATTTATTTTAAAATATCAGCAATCAGTGGGCACTGCCGCAAGGACGGGTTCAGGTGACAGATGTCGCCCGTTCCCAGTCCCGCGTGCAGACGCCGTGAGGCGTCGGTCGCTCCCCGCGAGGCAGAGAGCCTCCGTGCCAGTGATAGCGCGTAGCAGCAGCATTCAGCGCGGTCGGCATACTAGGAAGGGAGGAAGGAAACAGCTTTACAGGTAAATTCTGGGGCATGGGCAGATAGAGAATATACAAGTTAAGTGAGGTTTAAGTTTACTTAAACTTATGGCGGGTCATCGAGAATCGCCCGAGGGCGTTTGACCCGGACAGGGGGAGGTGGTTGCGTGGTGCTGATGGTTCTGAGGTAAGGGAAGGAAGAGGTCTCAGCTGCGGCAAAGAGAGTCGCAGCTAATGACCAGACAAAGGCTGAGAGAGCAGGAACTCGTAGACCTCCTCGAATTACACTGTTTCTAACAAACCAAGGAGATCCCGACAAGGAACGGAGGGTTCTGGATTGGAAACTTTCCAGCCTACGCCTGTTGGTGGCGGAGGCAAGTGACCACCATACAGGTGCCGCATAGGTCAATACAGACCGGAGAAACAACAGATAGAGGGTAACTTTCGTGCGCAGCGCCAGGGGGCTGCGGCACGCGAGGTATGGGTAAAGTTTGGCTCGGACGCCGCGAGCCTTGGCAAGGGTGTCCGTCACGTGGGCGTTGAAGCAAAGGCGACGATCTAGCCGAACGCCTAGATACTTCACCGACTCTTTGTAGGCGATAGGCCTCCCTTCAAGGGAGAGGGGCTGGCATCGGGAGATGGACTTACGAGTGAAACAGATCGCCTCGGATTTCTCCGTGTTGATCGTCACCCGCCATTTCCGTAGCCAGTCCGGAAGCTGGTCCAACTGACGCTGCAACTGTGTACTCGCAAAACGCGGGGACACAGAGCTGTAATGATACATTGCATCGTCAGCGAACAAAGACAACGTGACTCCGGGCAAAACAGGCAGGTCGTTCGTGTACACGAGGTACAGAACGGGGCCGAGGACAGATCCCTGGGGTACGCCAGCGGCGACAGGACGAACTGCAGAGCAGGTTCCGTCGACGCTCACCCTGAAGGTTCGGTCGCTGAGATACGACCGGAGGAAAAACACTATGGACGATGGTAAGGGGGAGTTAGCAAGTTTGAAGAGAAGACCTTCGTGCCAGACTTTGTCGAAGGCCTTGCTCACGTCCAGCAGTGCGGCGGCCGTAGCCGCTCGCCTGTTGGTGGCGTCAGAGAGTTGCGTTACCACGCGGACTAGTTGAAGCGTGGTCGAGTGTTCTCTGCGAAACCCGAACTGTTCGTTGCGGATAAAATTATCCAACAACGGCGAGATGCGGGCCAGCAGGAGCCGCTCGAACACCTTCGAGATAACTGGCAAGAGAGATATTGGCCGATAGCTTTCAGGAAGCATGCGCGGCTTGCGGGGTTTAGGAACCATAACGATGTTGGCATTTTTCCACAGGCGGGGGAAGTACTGTAGCCGGAGACAAGAGTTGAACAGCTCGAGAACGAGGTCAACGCCTGAGGCCGGGAGATATTGTAATGCAGCGGCCCCGATCCGGTCAGGACCGGGGGCGCGACGGCGGTTTAGTCGACAGACAGACGAAACGAGTTCGTCTCTGTCGAACGGGAGGTCTGGGCCATCGGGAGGGCGAGAAAAATAACCAGATAGGAAGTCCCGGACTTCTGCCGAGTGGGCAGGGTCCGAAACGCCTCGATGAACGGTAAATTGCGACTCCATGCAGTCGGCGAAGACCTCAGCCTTGCCTTCTGATGAAGACACAACCCCGTTCGGGGTTTCCAGCGGGTTGCGAGTTCTCTTCTCGCGGGTCAGTCTACTCACCGCTCTCCAGACGGAGGCGTGGTCGACTTCAAGAGACTCAAGGTATGAGTCCCATCGATCAGAGTTTACGTCCCGCAGTAGCTGCTGAACGTAAAGGGACTGTTGTTGAAATCGTCGCTTAACGACTGGGTCTCGGGTTCTTTGCCATCTGCGGCGGAGCTGGCGCCGTAGCCAGATGGCGTGGAGTACTTCCGCAGGTAAAGCCGATTTACGATGATTCACCTCGAGTGCGTAGGTGTGTCGATCCATGACACCTTGGACCAATTCCTGAAGATTTGTGGCGCGGAGATCCAGATCGTCACGAGTGACGATTGGGTCCGCCGGGAGAGATGGTAACCTTCGAGAGAGCTCGTCATGATAGGATCGCCAGTTGACTCTCCTAACAATCTGAGCGGGAAGTCGGGGTGACGCCGACAGCTCTCGAACAGTTATAACAAGGGGATTGTGATCGGACGAAAGGTCCGACACAGACGAGACCTCGATGTTGCGGGCAACGTTCTTGACAACTACTATGTCAAGAACGTCCGGCCGATTGCCGTGAAAGGGGAAGTAGGTAGGGTCTTCAGGGCCGATGACATTAAGTGCCGGGTCGCCAGAGACGAACCGGAACAGAGAATTTCCATAGGCGTTGACAACGCGGCTGTTCCATGAAGGGTGTTTGGCGTTTAAGTCGCCGGCTACAATGGTTGAGAGAGGGTGGTCGAGGAGGGCGTCCCACTCCTCGGGCGGTGGCGGAGTTCGCCGGCCAGGCCGGAGGTACGCAGAAACAACGCGCAGCTCCGATCCGCCGGCGTCCACCGCCACCGCGCCAATAATAGATGTATCTAGAGGAGGCAAAAGCCTGTGGGATATCCGCCTGTGGACTAAAACAGCTGTGCCCCCCGAGGGGGGACAGCGAGGCCGTAGGGGACGATCCTGACGATAACAGGCATAGGCAGGAAGGGAAAACGAGTGGTAATGAGCCAGATGAGTCTCGGAAAGAAGTATGATATCAACATCATACTCCGTTACGAAAGTCATCAGTTCAGATCGCCTGGGGAGTAGCCCGAAGGCGTTCCACGCAACGATCCTCAGGCTATTAGCCATTTAGGGGAAGTAGAGGAAAGAGGGCAGCTAATGATTGGAACACCAGGGCAAGCACAGTGGTAGTGTCGCGAGCAGTCCTGATGGATGCAACAAGATTATCTGCCCAGGCAGTCAGGGGATCCGCCGAAGCCCGGGAAGATTCCCGGGATTCAGGAGGACAAGCCTGACTGGCCTCGACAGGGGTAGCAGATGGCGCTGGGCTGGTGGTCTGAGTAGTAGACTGCTCGCTGGAAGGTTGAGGACGATGGCTGGGGGCGGGTCGAGCCCGCGGAGAGGGTACAGGTGGAACCTGTGATGATGTTGGTCGGCCGGCGGAGTTCCGGCGACGACGAGAGCGCTTTGATTTGCCCGATCGGGCTGGAGGCGGGGCTGATTTAGCGGCCATGGCCGCGTAGGAAGGTGCGGGCGCTCCGGTAGGCGCCGGGATTGAGGCCGCTGCAGGCGGCGCCGAAGCGACGACTGCAGGCGAGACAGCGGCACCGGAAGCAACCGGAGTTGCTGCCGGGACCTGGGCAGATGAACCGGTGAGAGGCGGGAAAGCCGCTCGCCGGTTAGGGCCAGGACCAGCTACACGGCCTGCCTGCGCGCCAGGGCGCACAGGAGGTCGCTGCGGTTTCATGGCGGCGATAAAGTTAGGGCAGCCTCGGTAATTAGCCGGATGGGCTCCTTTGCAATTGCAGCATTTAGCTGTGTACCCCGTCGTAGGCTTATCACAGCCACGATGAGGTTCAGCACAACGCACGCAACGCGGGGGCTGATGACAGAAAAGACTGCTGTGGCCGAACCTCTGGCAGTTGAAACACTGCGAGGGGCCGGGCCGCGGGTCAAATGTTCTGACTTGCACCCGTAGGTGCAGAAGATTCTGGAGAGTGTAAATCTCCTCGAAGGGGCCTACTTTCAGTAATTTACAAAGAAAGCTGTTGACAGGTCGGCGGTCATCACCTTTGCCAACATGCAGGACGCTTACCGCGGTCGGCGCATAGCCGAGCGCAACAAGTTCCTGCCTGATGGCATCAGGTTCGGTAAAGGATGGAATTCCCGACAGAACGACCTTGATTTCTCGCTCTGACGGGAGGGCAAATGTATGAAAAAAATCTTACGCTCTGTCAGGAATGACTGAACAGAGCGGAAGTCCGGGATCGTAGCGGTCGCCAGCTTTAGCGAGGCGCCTTGGCACCTCGCCTCGACCTTGACCGAAGGGAGAGCTCGGGATAAGGAACGTAAAAGTTCAGAATAATTCCTATTATCAGGAATTACAATAGGAGGAATTCGTGGGGAAGACACAGATTTGGTAGTAGCTGGATACTCACATTGCACGCGCTGAGTGCCGCTGTTACCATGATTAGATGGCAGATCTGCAGCTGAGGCGGGCGGCGGAGTTTGGGCCAGTTTTCGCTTGGGTTTGGCAGATTTGCCCTCCACAAGCGAGAACTGTCCGTCCCCCGACCTAACACTGCACATATCCACCGCACTTTGATCACTTTCACTATCACTTTCACTGTCGTGAGGAAGTGGAGTGGAACGGAAGCCGGTTGAGCATGTTTCCATTAAGGAGACAAGCGGCGCCGGCATAGGATTCGGGGGCGTATTCGACGCCATTTCGGACAAGCCGAAATGAACGTCTACGCAGGTCTAGGATAGAGGGATCACCAGACACTGAAAACTATCCACAGGCACAATTGAACACAACACAGACCGCACAGCACTCGGATACAAAAACACTCCCGCCCAATCGCAGGGACCAGTGGTCCAGTGGTCCAGTGGTGTACGGAGCAGCAGCTAGTCGTGCTCCGGTGGTCGCAGTGTCCGGGTGATACCCGATGACTGCATGTTGCCTTGCTGTTACCTTGGCTAGCGATCTCGCGCTTTCAAAGGAATGGAACCTCCAGCAATTTTATTTTGGAGGGACAGGATGTTTGATTTTTCATGGACCCTGGGACCTCGAAGAGACCCGTGACGGCTGAATGGGGGAGACCTCGAAGACCTTTCGCTTGAGAAGCAGGAATTACCCTCCCACAACGGGTAGGGCGCCCCTAACCGCTCAGGAAAAGTCTCCGAGGGCTGCCAAGCGGCAATGTCGGCGCACGGGAGAGAGCGTAGGAGGAGGCAGCGGCCACCAGAGGCGGCACTAAGCACACCTAGGGCGAGCGCAGACCCCCCTCTAGTCTGTCGCCGAGCGCCAGCACGGACAAGAGAAAGAAGGAAGGAGGAGGAGCGTGAAAATACTCAAGGTCGGGGGGATCGGGCAGATGTTCTGTAACTGCTTATGGGGGGTCGTCGAGCAAAGCTCGGGGGCGTTTGTGTCGTCTAGGTGGTGGGCCGACATCTGTGCTTAGTCGACGGATGTGGGGATGGGTCGAGACATAGGCTCGGGAGAATAGGTTGAGGGCTAGGGACCGAACGAATTCGGTAAGTGAAGGAACCTTCAACCCTCGCCTGATGGCATCATTTCTGACAAACCAGGGAGAGTTGGAGATGTAGCGGAGGGTTCGGGATTGAAAAGCTTCCAAACGGGCGACAACGGATGGGCTGAGTAGTACCCAAAAGGCGGGGGCTGCGTAAGTCAGGATTGCCCTAAGAAAGAGCAAGTAGATGGTGAGTTTAGTGCGCACAGGCACTGAACCCCGATGAGAGAGAAAGGGAAATAGTTTGGCTCTGACGCCTCTGGCGCGCTGGAGACTCAGAGAGACATGAGGTGCAAAGCTTAGGCGTCGGTCAAGAGTGACGCCCAAGTACTTTACAGTCCGTTTCCACTCGATTGGGCTCCCTTCAAGGGAGAGGGACTGGCAGCGGGAAGTTAATTTATGAGAAAAGGCGATCGCCTCGGATTTCTCCGCATTGACCGCCATCCTCCACTTCCGTAGCCAGTCCGGAAGTACGGCGAGCTGACGTTGCACCAGGCCAGCTGCGAAATCAAGACTCGCTGAGCTGGCGTGGTACATAGCGTCATCCGCATAGAGCGAGAGAGTGACTCCAGGCTGAACAGGCAGGTCGTTCGTGTACACGAGGTACAGAACGGGGCCAAGGACAGATCCCTGAGGTACGCCTGCGGCGACTGGTCGGACGGATGAGTACGACCCTTCGACGCATACCCTAAAGATACGATCGCACAAGTACGATCGGAGAAAATGAACGAATGAGGCAGGGAGGGGGGAGTGGGCCAGTTTGTAGAGAAGGCCTTCGTGCCAGACTCGATCGAAGGCCTTACTCACGTCGAGCAATACAGCGACGGAGGACAGATGCTTGTTGTAGGCGTCCGTCAAATGGGTAACAACCCGGACGAGTTGAAGGGTCGTCGAGTGCTCCCTGCGAAAGCCGAACTGCTCCTGCCGAATGAAACCATCCAGCAGAGGCGCGTACCGACCGTGCAGGAGGCGCTCGAGTACCTTCGATATGACTGGCAACAGCGAGATGGGTCGATGGTTTGAGGGGTCAATACGCAGCTTGCGAGGCTTGGGGATCATGATGATTTTCGCACGCTTCCACAGGCTGGGGAAGTAATGAAGCCGGAGACATCCATTGAACAGCTCGTGGACCAAGTTGATGAGGCTAGGGGGAGCGTGTTGTAGCGCCGCCGCTCCGATACGATCATCGCCGGGCGCCCTCTTAGGGCGAAGTCGACCAATAGCCGAGACAACATCGGCCCGGTCGAACGGGTCAGGGATGTCAGCTGGAGGGCGGGAAAAATATCCAGATAGGAAGTCTGCGACCTCGGCCGAGTGGACGGGGTCGCAGACGCCTCCGTGGACGGTGAATTGCTCCTCCATGGTTGCGGCAAAGACTTCAGCTTTGCCGGCCGCGGAGTACACAATGCCGTCCGGTGATCTGAGGGGATGGCGGGTCCTTTTGTCGCCATTAAGTCGACTCGCAGCCTGCCAGACAGACTCGGGCCGGACTTCAAGAGACTCGAGGTACGAGTCCCAACGATGTGCAGTGGCATCAAGCAGAAGCTGCTTGACAAGGTCAGATTGGGCGTTTAGCCTGCGTTTGATAGCAGGATCCCGGGTTTGTTGCCATCTCCGGCGGAGTTGGCGCCGAGTTTGGATGGCGAGGAGCACCTCTTCAGGTAGTTGAGACCGGCGATTTGTCTCTGGGACAAGATAGGTGTGTGTGTCCATAGCGGACGTAACGACTTCTTGAAGATAGTCGGCCATACGGTCCGCATCAGCCGTAGAGGCGATGGGGGCCGGGGGGTCAGATGGCACTGTTCGTTGGAGTTCGTCATGATAGGAGCGCCAGTTGACTCTCCGTGGACGAGAGGGGGGTTGGAGAGGTGTGTCCAACAGGGGACGAACAGTGATAAGTACCGGGTCGTGGTCGGACGAGAGGTCCGATACAGCACTGACAGTGATAGGAATGGCCAGGTCCTTGACAATGACAATGTCAAGGACATCCGGAAGGCCCCTAGTGGGCACGTGGGTCGATGAGTCAGGACCAATAACTGAGACCTGCAGATGACGCTGAACGTAGCTGTAGAGCGAGCGGCCACGCGGGTTCGTGACACGGCTGTTCCAAGAGGGATGCTTGGAGTTGAAGTCTCCGGCAGCTATAGTAGGTAGTTCGTGGTCGAGGAGGGCGTCCCACTCCTCAGGCGGCGGAGGCCCTCCGGGCCCGGGAGGAAGGTACGCCGAAATTAGGCGAACCTCCCGATCCCCGATCCAGAGGGCCACCGCCGTCGTCTCCAAATACCTAGTATCTGGAGGGGGTAAGAGACGATGGGCAATGCGCCTGTGGACGAGAATAGCAGTACCCCCGCTGGGACGAGCGGGGGGTTGTAGCCGGGGCCTATCCGTGCGATATGTAGTGTACGCCGGAAGCTGAAAGGAAGCAGCAGGGGTAAGGAAAGTTTCGGAGAGTAGGATGACATCTAGGTCATATTCAGTGGCAAAGTTAGCCAATTCGGCTCGGCGAGACGGAACACCACACGCGTTCCATGCCACCAGCCGAAGAGGCCTAGACATTGAGAGGCAGGAGAGTCATGAGGGAGGTAAGAATGGTGACTAGCAGAGACTGGACGTCCTTGGCAGCCAAGATTTGAGGGATGAGGGTCTCAACCCAGACACGCAAACGATCGGCAAAGGTCGGGTCCGAGGACCCTTCCTCCGTCGATGGCGCCTGCGGCGTGGGCGGGGGCACTCGATACATGATACCATTATCGGGCCGAGGTGTAGTTGTAGGCTGCCGAGGCTCTTTGGGAGTTGGGGCAGATGCTGACCTAGTTGCAGCGGGCTTGTGCTGCGTGAGGATGGTGGTCGATGACTTTTTCTTCTTTGGCGCGGGTTGCTTTCGCGACGAGGCCAAAGGAGGGAAAGATGCATCGGAGGCGGCGGCTGCCGCGTAACTGAGCGCTCCGGCAGGCGCTGGACAGGTCGGGGGGACTACGGCGGCTGCAGGCGCAGACGAGGTAGCCGGAACTGGGGCCGCCGGGGCGGCAGATGCAGGGGCTGAGGGTTTCTTGGGGGCAGGTGGGATAGGCTTTTGGGCCTTGGTGATACGCTTTAGGGCGTCAAGATAGTGTTTGCACTGGCGAGAGCTTGCCGGGTGAGGTTCACGACAGTTTGCACACGTGGCAGTGGCGGTACGTTCACGAGGACAATCGCCCTTGTGATGACCTTCACCACAACGAATGCAGCGTGTCGGGTAGTGACAATAGATGCTGCTGTGCCCGTACCGCTGGCAGTTGTAGCACTGCTTGGGTCCGGGTCGGGACTCGAAAGCTGAAACTTTTACCCGGAGGTAAAAGAGAGAGTCTACCTGGTAAATGGCTTGGAAATTCCCTACCTTGAGGATTTTCACAAGGAAGGCATTTCTGGGAATGCGTCTGCCGGGGGAGAAGAGAGGAGTTACAGAGCTGACAGTAAAGCCCAAAAGTTCAAGGGCGTGCGAGATTGTAGGCTCGGGAACATCGGCGGGGATGCCGACGATCTCGACCTTGAGTTCCCTCTCCTCCGGCAGGGCGTAGGTGTAGTAAGGGATACCACGATCAGTCAGCAGCTTCTGGGCGAGCCGGAAACTGTCGATGGTCGTGGTCTCAATTCTGACGGAGCGGCCACCCTGACAAACTGCAGTCAGGGTATTCGCAGGAGCGGCCCGGTGAAGTCGCCGCATGACCTTATCCCAGTCAGTAGGCCGGTCAAAGATCAGAGGCGGCAACCGCCGAGTCGGGGTAGGTGGTGAGGTGGCCGTAGCGGGTCTATCCGTGGCAGGACCCAGCTGGGAAGACCGCCCGGACCCCGCGGAGTCGCCACTGTTTCGCCGTTTCCGGCTACTCACAGTTTGCCACTCCTCAGTGTCCATGGCACTCGTCCCAGCAGACACTGTCTCGGTTTCGGTTGGTAGAGGTTGCGCCAAAGCGCCAGGTGGGATTTCGTGGCCCTGAGAAGGACCGACGGGAAGATTGGTTGCGGCCATCGGCGAGGTTAACCTACGCCTAGGCTGGTGAGACTTTACGGATCGCTAGCTGGGTAGTGAGGTATACTACTTAATAGCTACAACACTTACCAGGCAACAGACAGCAGCGGAGAACACCAAAACACCACTAACACCAGAAACTCGAGTTCACCACTGCCCGCACAATTGTAACACAGAGCACTAATTGAATTAAACACTTTGTGAAAGTTTCAGCTTGATAGAATAAGTAATTACTGAATTATTGCACTCCAGACAAGCTGGAGCCAGTGTTGTGCAATGGAAAATTCCACGCACAAGAGCAAGAAAACGAACGACGCAGCCTACCTTGGCAACAGCTCAGGGTAGACTCCACCCAATCGCAGGGAGGTGAAAGCATCGCCTTAAATAGTGTCTGGCATGGTTTATTTTCCATGGCCAATCAGAGTGGAGAATGATGAGCTGGCTTCTGATTGGTTCGCGTTATACACCTTAAGCGGCCAAAACGTTATAAATAGAAACAACGTAGCCTTCTCTCACTGAGTGAGTGACGGGAGAGAGTCTACCCAGAGCTGTTGCCAAGGTAGGCTGCGTCGTTCGTTTTCTTGTTCTTGTGCGTGGAATTTTCCATTGCACAACACTGGCTCCAGCTTGTCTGGAGTGCTATATCTCATTTATTACTTCTTTAATCAAGCTGAAACTTTCACAAAGTGTTATACATAATTAGTGCTCTGTGTTACAATTGTGCGGGCAGTGGTGAACTCGAGTTTCTGGTGTTAGTGGTGTTTTGGTGTTCTCCGCTGCTGTCTGTTGCCTGGTAAGTGTTGTAGCTATTAAGTAGTATACCTCACTACCCAGCTAGCGATCCGTAAAGTCTCACCAGCCTAGGCGTAGGTTAACCTCGCCGATGGCCGCAACCAACATTCCCGTCGGTCCTTCTCAGGGCCACGAAATCCCACCTGGCGCAACCTTTACCGACCGAACCCGAGGCGGTGTCGGCTGGGTCGAGTGCAGTGGACACTGAGGAGTGGCAGACTGTAAGTAGCCGGAAACGGCGAAACAGTGGCGACTCTGCGGGGTCCGGGCGGTCTTCCCAGCTGGGTCCTGCCACGGATAGACCTGCTACGGCCACCTCGCTACCTTCCCCGTCCCGGCGGTTGCCGCCTCTGATCTTTGACCGGCCTATTGACTGGGATAAGGTCATGCGGCGACTTCACCGGGCCGCTCCTGCAAATACCCTGACTGCAGTTTGTCAGGGTGGCCGCTCCGTCAGAATTGAGACCACGACCATCGACAGTTTCCGGCTCGCCCAGAAGCTGCTGACTGATCGTGGTATCCCGTATTACACCTACGGCCTGCCGGAGGAGAGGGAACTCAAGGTCGAGATCATCGGCATCCCCGCCGATGTTCCCGTGCCTACAATTTCTCACGCCCTTGAACTTTTGGGCTTTACTGTCAGCTCAGTGACTCCTCTCTTCTCCCCCGGCAGACGCATTCCCAGAAATGCCTTCCTTGTGAAAATCCTCAAGGTAGGGAATTTCCAGTCAATATATCAGGTAGACTCTCTCTTTTACCTCCGGGTAAAAGTTTCAGCTTTCGAGTCCCGACCCGGACCCAAGCAGTGCTACAACTGCCAGAGGTACGGACACAGCAGTATCTATTGCCACTACCCGACACGCTGCATTCGTTGTGGTGAAGGTCATCACAAGGGCGATTGTCCTCGTGAACGCACCGCCACTGCCACGTGTGCAAACTGTCGTGAACCACACCCGGCAAGCTCTCGCCAGTGCAAGCACTATCATGACGCCCTAAAGCGCATCACCAAGGCCCAAAAGCCTATCCCACCTGCCCCCAAGAAACCCTCAGCCCCTGCATCTGCCGCCCCGGCGGCCCCAGTTCCGGCTACCTCGTCTGCGCCTGCAGCCGCTGTAGTCCCCCCGACCTGCCCAGCGCCTGCCGGAGCGCTCAGTTACGCGGCAGCCGCCGCCTCCGATGCATCTTTCCCTCCTTTGGCCTCGTCGCGAAAGCAACCCGCGCCAAAGAAGAAAAAGTCATCGACCACCATCCTCACGCAGCACAAGCCCGCTGCAACTAAGTCAGCATCTGCCCCAGCTCCCAAAGAGCCTCGGCAGCCTACAACTACACCTCGGCCCGATAATGGTATCATGTATCGAGTGCCCCCGCCCACGCCGCAGGCGCCATCGACGGAGGAATGGTCCTCGGATCCGACCTTTGCCGATCGTTTGCGTGTCTGGGTTGAGACCCTCATCCCTCAAATCTTGGCTGCCAAGGACGTCCAGTCTCTGCTAGTCACCATTCTTACCTCCCTCATGACTCTCCTGCCTCTCAATGTCTAGGCCTCTTCGGCTGGTGGCATGGATCGCGTGTGGTGTTCCGTCTCGCCGAGCCGAATTGGCTAACTTTGCCACTGAATATGACCTAGATGTCATCCTCCTCTCCGAAACTTTCCTTACCCCTGCTGCTTCCTTTCAGCTTCCGGCGTACACTACATATCGCACGGATAGGCCCCGGCTACAACCCCCCGCTCGTCCCAGCGGGGGTACTGCTATTCTCGTCCACAGGCGCATTGCCCATCGTCTCTTACCCCCTCCAGATACTAGGTATTTGGAGACGACGGCGGTGGCCCTCTGGATCGGGGATTGGGAGGTTCGCCTAATTTCGGCGTACCTTCCTCCCGGGTCCGGAGGGCCTCCGCCGCCTGAGGAGTGGGACGCCCTCCTCGACCACGAACTACCTACTATAGCTGCCGGAGACTTCAACTCCAAGCATCCCTCTTGGAACAGCCGTGTCACGAACCCGCGTGGCCGCTCGCTCTACAGCTACGTTCAGCGTAATCTGCAGGTCTCAGTCATTGGTCCTGACTCACCGACCCACGTGCCCACTAGGGGCCTTCCGGATGTCCTTGACATTGTCATTGTCAAGGACCTGGCCATTCCTATCACTGTCAGTGCTGTATCGGACCTCTCGTCCGACCACGACCCGGTACTTATCACTGTTCGTCCCCTGTTGGACACACCTCTCCAACCCCCCTCTCGTCCACGGAGAGTCAACTGGCGCTCCTATCATGACGAACTCCAACGAACAGTGCCATCTGACCCCCCGGCCCCCATCGCCTCTACGGCTGATGCGGACCGTATGGCCGACTATCTTCAAGAAGTCGTTACGTCCGCTATGGACACACACACCTATCTTGTCCCAGAGACACATCGCCGGTCTCAATTACCTGAAGAGGTGCTCCTAGCCATCCAAACTCGGCGCCAACTCCGCCGGAGATGGCAACAAACCCGGGATCCTGCTATCAAACGCAGGCTCAACGCCCAATCTGACCTTGTCAAGCAGCTTCTGCTTGATGCCACTGCACATCGTTGGGACTCGTACCTCGAGTCTCTTGAAGTCCGGCCCGAGTCTGTCTGGCAGGCTGCGAGTCGACTTAATGGCGACAAAAGGACCCGCCATCCCCTCAGATCACCGGACGGCATTGTGTACTCCGCGGCCGGCAAAGCTGAAGTCTTTGCCGCAACCATGGAGGAGCAATTCACCGTCCACGGAGGCGTCTGCGACCCCGTCCACTCGGCCGAGGTCGCAGACTTCCTATCTGGATATTTTTCCCGCCCTCCAGCTGACATCCCTGACCCGTTCGACCGGGCCGATGTTGTCTCGGCTATTGGTCGACTTCGCCCTAAGAGGGCGCCCGGCGATGATCGTATCGGAGCGGCGGCGCTACAACACGCTCCCCCTAGCCTCATCAACTTGGTCCACGAGCTGTTCAATGGATGTCTCCGGCTTCATTACTTCCCCAGCCTGTGGAAGCGTGCGAAAATCATCATGATCCCCAAGCCTCGCAAGCTGCGTATTGACCCCTCAAACCATCGACCCATCTCACTGTTGCCAGTCATATCGAAGGTACTCGAGCGCCTCCTGCACGGTCGGTACGCGCCTCTGCTGGATGGTTTCATTCGGCAGGAGCAGTTCGGCTTTCGCAGGGAACACTCGACGACCCTTCAACTCGTCCGGGTTGTTACCCATTTGACGGACGCCTACAACAAGCATCTGTCCTCCGTCGCTGTATTGCTCGACGTGAGTAAGGCCTTCGATCGACTCTGGCACGAAGGCCTTCTCTACAAACTGGCCCACTTCCCCCTCCCTGCCTCATTCGTTCATTTTCTCCGATCGTACTTGTGCGATTGTATCTTTAGGGTATGCGTCGAAGGGTCGTACTCATCCGTCCGACCAGTCGCCGCAGGCGTACCTCAGGGATCTGTCCTTGGCCCCGTTCTGTACCTCGTGTACACGAACGACCTGCCTGTTCAGCCTGGAGTCACTCTCTCGCTCTATGCGGATGACGCTATGTACCACGCCAGCTCAGCGAGTCTTGATTTCGCAGCTGGCCTGGTGCAACGTCAGCTCGCCGTACTTCCGGACTGGCTAAGGAAGTGGAGGATGGCGGTCAATGCGGAGAAATCCGAGGCGATCGCCTTTTCTCGTAAATTAACTTCCCGCTGCCAGTCCCTCTCCCTTGAAGGGAGCCCAATCGAGTGGAAACGGACTGTAAAGTACTTGGGCGTCACTCTTGACCGACGCCTAAGCTTTGCACCTCATGTCTCTCTGAGTCTCCAGCGCGCCAGAGGCGTCAGAGCCAAACTATTTCCCTTTCTCTCTCATCGGGGTTCAGTGCCTGTGCGCACTAAACTCACCATCTACTTGCTCTTTCTTAGGGCAATCCTGACTTACGCAGCCCCCGCCTTTTGGGTACTACTCAGCCCATCCGTTGTCGCCCGTTTGGAAGCTTTCCAATCCCGAACCCTCCGCTCCATCTCCAACTCTCCCTGGTTTGTCAGAAATGATGCCATCAGGCGAGGGTTGAAGGTTCCTTCACTTACCGAATTCGTTCGGTCCCTAGCCCTCAAACTATTCTCCCGAGCCTATGTCTCGACCCATCCTCACATCCGTCGACTAAGCACAGATGTAGGCCCACCACCTAGACGACACAAACGCCCCCGAGCGTTGCTCGACGACCCCCCATAAGCACTAACAGAACATCTGCCCCATCCCCCCGACCTTGAGTATTTTCACGCTCCTCCTCCTTCCTTCTTTCTCTTGTCCGTGCTGGCGCTCGGCGACAGACTAGAGGGGGGTCTGCGCTCGCCCTAGGCGTGCCTAGTGCCACCTCTGGTGGACGCTGCCTCCTCCTACGCTCTCTCCCGTGCGCCGACATTGCCGCCTGGCAGCCCTCGGCGACTTTTCCTGAGCGGCTAGGGGCGCCCTACCCGTTGTGGGAGGGTCATTCCTGCTTCTCACGCGAAAGGTATTCGAGGTCTCCCCCATTCTGCCGTCACGGGTCTCTTCGAGGTCCCAGGGTCCAAGTAAAATCGTAACATCCTGTCCCTCCAAAATAAAATTGATGGAGGTCCCATTCCTTTCAAAGCGCGAGATCGCTAGTCAAGGTAACAGCAAGGCAACATGCAGTCATCGGGTATCACCCGGACACTGCGACCACCGGAGCACGACTAGCTGCTGCTCCGTTCAACTCTGGACTCTGGACTCTTCTCTCACTGAATATAGCCTCCTCAGGTGAGTGGACGTCGGCTCTCTCGCTTCCTTGTTAGCGCTGCCCCGAGAGATCCTTGGAAGGCCCCACCAGTGGTAACCGACCTTGGACACCTCCGAGGTAAAGAGTACGGTGGAAACCGAACATTGCACAAAGTTCGGTATCTAACGAAGCCGTACATTACCCCTCTGGTAGATCTCTGTTCCCTACCCGCTTTTGAGAGGTGGCATGTCCACCTCTCAAACATCCGATCGCTCCTTGGGTACCGCTTGCGGTACTTAAGCACCTATCTCTACCCTTCGCCCTGATCGGCCCTTTTTAGGGCCGACAGCACCCAACCCGGCGGCGGACTGCGTCGGCGAGTTCATGGAGATGGACTCCCCGGCAAGCCCGCCTTCCGAACCTGGCCCTTCTCAGGACCACCCCGGTACTGTTGTGCCCGGCGCCACTGATGGCGGCCCTGCCTGGAAAAAGGTGAAGAGCCGGAAACGGACCTTCTCCTCTTCCTCGGGCGGGCCGGAACCCAGTGGTGGCTCGGCTCCCACTACCGGGGCAGGTGCTCAGCCAACCCCTCGGTCTTCTGAACCATTCCGCATGCCACCCATAGTTCTTGACGCCCCCAAAGCGTGGCATGCTTTTGCAAAAACCATCAAACAGGCGGCAGCTTTCCCTATCGATATTTATCACCAGGGGAAGCTTCTCCGCATCAAAACTAGGACTCCCGACGAATTTCGCTTCGTCCAGAAAACCCTGATTGATTTGAACATTCAATTCCACACCTTCGGTCTCCCTCAGGAGAAAGAAATCAAGGTCACCATCCGTGGCATCCCCCACGATGTAGCCCCGTCTGACATTATCGAGGAGTTGGAGAGCCTTGGCTTCACTCCAACCTCCTGCATTCCACTCGTTGACCGCAAAAAACGGAAGGTCAACGTCTTTTTTATCAAGCTCAAGAAGGTAGGAGACTACCAACTCATCTACTCCCTCCGAGAGCTTTTATGCCTCCGGATTGAAGTCTCCAGGTATAATACCCCCACCGGCCCTCCGCAGTATTACAACTGCCAGAGGTACGGCCACGCCTCTTACAACTGCCACATGGCACCCCGTTGCGTACGCTGCGGCGAAGGTCATCCTAAGGGCGCTTGCACGAAGGACCCTAACGCCGACGCAAAGTGCGCAAACTGTGACAAGAATCATCCAGCCAACTGGAGAGGCTGCGAATATTATCAATCTGCCCTTGAGCGGAAGCAGGAGATGGACGAGATCCGGCACCGCAACCCGACCCGGCCTCAGCGCCAAACCAAAGTCCAGCAGACCGCCACTCCGGCGGCTGCCCCAGCCCGCCAACCGCCCGTCCAACCTCGTCGTCCCAGTGACGACCCACATCCTGCTACTACTACGGAGCCTCCCTCCACCGCCAAGTCATTCGCGGCAGACGTCGCATCTAAACCCGCATCCGCGCCTCAACGCGCGAAGGCTCCGAAGCCCAAACAGAAACCCCCAGCTGCTAAAGCTCCTTCTAAAAAACCTCCCACCGCTCAGCAACTACCATCGGTCCAACCACCTAAGCCCGAGGCAGCCCCAGAAACCTCGAAGCCAGCTCCCCAGCTAGTCCGCCGCCCCGCGGCCGTGAGTGAGCCCGATGAGGGCGTGCTAACGATCGCGGAGTTGCAAGACTGGATGGAAGATCTCCTGCCCAAACTAGTTGCTGCGCGCGACCTGAACTCTCTGGTCGTCACAATCATGACCTCCCTTACGTCCTTGTTGCTCGCCCGTAATGGCTAGGCCTCTCACACTCGTTGCTTGGAACGCAAATGGCGTAGCCGGGCGGCGAGCTGAGCTGGCCTGCTTCGCGAGCGAGTATGACGCGGACGTAGTCCTCCTCTCTGAAACCCACCTGCGTCCCCAACACCGATTTAACCTACCAGCTTACGCTACTTATCGTACGGACCGCCCAGTGCCACTCACCCGAGCCGCATCTGGCGGCACAGCCATTCTCATCCACAGGCGATTATCTCACCGACCTCTACCTACCCCCCCGACTACCCACATTGAAGCGACTGCGGTCGCAATCAGCGTAGCGGGAACCGAGCTTCGGCTGGTCTCCGTCTACAACAAACCTGGCCTGGTGCCAAACCCCCAGGAGCTTGACGCGCTCCTTAACCATGATCTGCCTACCATTGCAGTCGGAGACATGAACTGCAAAGACCCGTCTTGGAATAGTCGCTTGACTAATCAAAGCGGTCGTGCTCTCGCACAATACGCCTCGACCAGGCCCGACGTCCTCGTCATCGGCCCGGCCGAACCGACATACATCCCCGCCAACCCTGCCAACCAGCCAGACGTTCTCGACATAGTTCTTGTCAAGGACGCTGTCTGCCCCATCCTGGTCGAGGCCATCTCAGCCCTATCGTCCGACCACAACCCGCTGGTTGTGACGCTCCGACGAACAAGCGACTCCCCGCCTGCCCGTCCTAGTAAGAGAGTCAACTGGCGCTCTTACCACGACGAGCTGTGCCGTAGGTTCCCATCAGCCCCCGAGGCCCCAGCGCCCTCTCGAAGGGAGCTGGACCGCCAAGTCACGCATCTCCATGACACTCTTACCCGCTGCATGGATACCCACTCTTACACTGTCCCAGCACATCGTAGGAAGTCTCAACTCCCTGCCGAAGTCCAAGAAGCCATCAGCCAGCGGCGGCGCCTTCGCCGCCGCTGGCAAAACACTCGCGATCCCGCTGTCAAGCGGCAGTATCGCCGACAGTCTGATTACGTAAAGCAACTCCTGCTTGATGTCAATCAGCATAGCTGGGACACCTATCTTGAATCCCTGGAAGTCGACCACGCCTCCGTCTGGCAGGCCACTGGTCGCCTCCTTGGCGAAAAGAGGACTCGCCACCCCCTTGACTCCCCGACGGGTGTTGTTCATTCACCGGAGCGCAAGGCTGAGGTCTTCGCCTACTCCGTTGAGGAACAATTTACCCCTTACAGAGGCGTCTTCGACGCGGACCACATGGCTCGCGTCGAGGACTTCCTCGAAAACTATCTCGCCCAACCTTTGACGGATCCCCCACCCCCCTTTGAAAAAGCCGATCTCGTCCATGCTATCGCACGGCTAAATCCTAAACGGGCCTGCGGCCCGGACAGAATAGGAGCGACCGCCCTAAAGAATGCCCCATCAGTTGTCACTGACCACATCCTGGACGTGTTCAACTCATGTCTCCGCCTCAATTACTTCCCTCGCCTGTGGAAAAACGCAAGGGTAATCATGATCCCTAAACCCGGGAAATCTCGCATGTTCCCTGAAAATTATCGCCCCATCTCACTACTGCCCGTGTTATCGAAGGTGTTCGAGCGCCTCCTGCACGCCCGTGTTGTACCGCTGCTTGATGGGTTCATCCGCAGCGAACTGTATGGGTTTCGCAGGGAGCATTCGACCACCCTACAACTAGTCCGCGTCGTTACCCAGTTCTCTGACGCTGCAAACAAAAAGCTGCACACCGCAGCCGTCCTCTTGGACGTTAGTAAGGCCTTCGACCGTGTCTGGCACGAAGGTCTGCTCTATAAACTGGCACACACGCCCCTTCCCGCATCTACTGTGAGACTGTTCTGGTCGTACCTCCGCGGCCGGACTTTTCACATTAGCGTAGATGGAGCGGTCTCTTCTGACCGCCCCATAGACGCTGGCGTTCCCCAAGGATCAGTCCTCGGCCCCGTTCTGTACCTCGTGTACACGAACGACTTGCCCGTATATCCCAACGTCACTCTTTCCCTTTTTGCTGACGATGCCATGTATCACTACAGCTCGCAGAACCCTGGTTTTGCTAGCACAGTGATACAACGCCAACTCGACCTTCTGCCTCCCTGGCTACGTAAGTGGCGCGTGGCGATCAACGCGGAGAAATCCGAAGCGATCTGCATCACGCGCAAGCGGACCGCATGCCAGCCCCTCACCCTAGATGGGAACCCTATCACTTGGAAGAAGTCGGTGAAGTACTTGGGAGTGTCTATTGACAGTCGACTAAGCTTCGCCGGCCACGTCCAAACCAAACTCCGACAAGCCCGTGGCGTCAGAGCCAAAATCTTTCCCCTCATCTCGCGCAGAAGTCCCCTCTCACTGCGCACTAAACTCACCCTGTATCTCCTGCTTATCAGGACAGTATTCACCTACGCAGCCCCAGCGTGGTGGCCCCTCTTATCTGCCACAACGAAGCGTAAGCTGGAACAGTTCCAAAACAGTTCCGTCCGTATCCTCTCCAACTCGCCCTGGTTTGTTTGTAACAGAGCTATCAGGACGGGCCTCCGTCTGCAGACGGTGGAAGAGTTTGTCTTCAGACTCTCTGTGGGCCTCTTCTTCCGGGCTGCAGACTCCCGATACCCCCACCTCCGTGACCTGGCCAGGGACGAAGGTCCCCCTTGCCACGTAGTCAAGAGACTCCGCACTCTGCTGGACGACCCCCCATAGTCTCCTACATAGGGCCCTTCTCCTGAGGGAGTCAACACCCTACCGCTAGTACCCTACCTCAAACAGAACACCTACCACACCTTAGACGTAGCATTACCACTCACTCTGCCCTGAATGGTCTGCCCTGGTCGTTTGCGGCCTCGGCGGGGTTGTCTTATGTCAGTTGTGCAAGTGCCTTCTTTCATCAGGCGCCCGCCCCGGATACGCAACGGGCCTGTGCTGATCACCGCTATGCGGACAGTGGGGCCACGTCGGAGGCAGCAGCGTTGGCCAACCGGTACTCATATGTCCCGGAAGGTTTCTCCGCTGTGACTCGGACGCGTCACCGCTGGCTTCAGGGCCCAAACTCTACCAGACTTTGGCTAGGCTGAGCACCTCACTTGTGAGATCCTCTCCCCTACCCAACTGCAAAAGGAGCACACCATCCCACCCACTTGACCTTGTTTTACCTAAAGTCCTTGAGAGAGCCCGACTTACTTGCAGTCATCGGAGGAGTCACTCCGGGCACTGCTACCATGCAGGGGCCTTGAGCCCCGTCCCCTCATTAGCTACAAGCTACAAGCTTCTCTCACTGAATAAAAAAGGGGGTACCCATCCTCGCAGCGACAAGTCTCGCACCAAGCACTCGCCAAGCAACAGGCAGTCATCGGGCTCGCCCGGACGCTGCCGTCACTGGGGCACGCACTGAGCTGTGCCCTACATACATCGTGGTTCTCTCACTGCAGCGTCTACCTAGAGCATTTGCCCTGGTAGGCTGTGACTGTTTTTGCTCTGCAAAATTCTTCCAAATTGTGCGGAAATATTCAGTTTTCATCATTTTTATCACTATCATCACATTCAGCATCATCAACTCTACAAGTTACATCAGCAGTTCAGTGCTAATCAGTCTTATTTAATCTGTGCGGGAGTGTTTTTGTTTCCGAGTGCTGTGCGGTCTGTGTCGTGTTCAATTGTGCCTGTGGATAGTTTTCAGTGTCTGGTGATCCCTCTATCCTAGACCTGCGTAGACGTTCATTTCGGCTTGTCCGAAATGGCGTCGAATACGCCCCCGAATCCTCTGCCGGCGCCGCTTGCTTCCTTAATGGAAACATGCTCAACCGGCTTCCGTTCCACTCCACTTCCTCACGAAAGTGATAGTGATAGTGAAAGTGATAATAGTGCGGTAGATATGTGCAGTGTTGGGTCGGGGGACGGACAGTTCTCGCTTGTGGAGGGCAAATCTGCCAAACGCAAGCGAAAACTGGCCCAACTCCGCCGCCCGCCTCAGCTGCAGATCTGCCGTCTAATCATGGTAACAGCGGCACTCAGCGCGTGCAACGTGAGTATCCAGCTAATACCCAAACTGTGTCTTCCCCACGAATTCCTCCCATTGTAATTCCTGATAATAGGAATTATTCTGAACTTTTACTTTCCCTATCCCGAGCTCTCCCTTCGGTCAAGGTCGCGGCGAGGTGCCAAGGCGCCTCGCTAAAGCTGGCGACCGCTACGATCCCAGACTTCCGCTCTGTTCAGTCATTCCTGACAGAGCGTAAGATTTCTTTTCATACTTTTTCCCTCCCGTCAGAGCGAGAAATCAAGGTCGTTCTGTCGGGAATTCCTTCCTTCACAGATACTGATGCCATCAGGCAGGAACTTGTTGCGCTCGGCTATGCGCCGACCGCGGTAAGCGTCCTGCATGTTGGCAAAGGTGATGACCGTCGACCTGTTAACAGCTTTCTTGTAAAATTCCTGAAAGTAGGCCCTTTCGAGGAGATTTACACTCTCCAGAATCTTCTGCACCTACGGGTGCAAGTCCGAACATTTGACCCGCGGCCCGGCCCCTCGCAGTGTTTTAACTGCCAGAGGTTCGGCCACAGCAGTATCTTTTGCCATCAGCCCCCGCGTTGCGTGCGTTGTGCTGAGCCTCATCGTGGCTGTGATAAGCCAAAGGTGGGGTACACAGCTAAATGCTGCAACTGCGACGGAGCCCACCCGGCTAATTACCGAGGCTGCCCTAACTTTATCGCCGCCATGAAACCGCAGCGACCTCCTGTGCGCCCTGGCGCGCAGGCTGGCCGTGTAGCTGGTCCTGGCCCTAACCGGCGAGAGGCATTCCCACCTCTCTCTGGTTCATCTGCCAAGGTCCCGGCAGCAACTTCGGTTGCTTCCGGTGCCGCTGTCTCGCCTGCAGTCGTCGCTTCGGCGCCGCCTGCAGCGGCCTCAACACCGGCGCCTGCCGGAGCGCCCGCACCTTCCTACGCGGCCATGGCCGCTAAATCAGCCCCGCCTCCAGCCCGATCGGGCAAACCAAAGCGCTCTCGTCGTCGCCGGCACTCCGCCGGCCGACCTACATCATCACAGGTTCCACCTGTACCCTCTCCGCGGGCTCGACCCGCCCCCAGTCATCGTCCTCAACCTCCTAGCGAGCAGTCTACAGCTCAGTTCACCAGCCCAGCGCCATCTGCTACCCCTGTCGAGGCCAGTCAGGCTTGTCCTCCTGAATCCCGGGAATCTTCCCGGGCTTCGGCGGATCCCCTGACTGCCTGGGCAGATGATCTTGTTGCGTCTATCAGGACTGCTCGCGACACTACCACAGTGCTTGCCCTGGTGTTCCAATCATTAGCTACCCTCTTTCCTCTACTTCCCCTAAATGGCTAATAGCCTGAGGATCGTTGCGTGGAACGCCTTCGGGCTACTCCCCAGACGATCTGAACTGATGACTTTCGTAACGGAGTATGATGTTGATATCATACTTCTTTCCGAGACTCATCTGGCTCATTACCACTCGTTTTCCCTTCCTGCCTATGCCTGTTATCGTCAGGATCGTCCCCTACGGCCACGCTGTCCCCCCTCGGGGGGCACAGCTGTTTTAGTCCACAGGCGGATATCCCACAGGCTTTTGCCTCCTCTAGATACATCTATTATTGAAGGCTGCGCGGTGGCGGTGGACGCCGGCGGATCGGAGCTGCGCGTTGTTTCTGCGTACCTCCGGCCTGGCCGGCGAACACCGCCACCGCCCGAGGAGTGGGACGCCCTCCTCGACCACCCTCTCTCAACCATTGTAGCCGGCGACTTAAACGTCAAACACCCTTCATGGAACAGCCGCGTTGTCAACGCCTATGGAAATTCTCTGTTCCGGTTCGTCTCTGGCGACCCGGCACTTAATGTCATCGGCCCTGAAGACCCTACCTACTTCCCCTTTCACGGCCATCGGCCGGACGTTCTTGACATAGTAGTTGTCAAGAACGTTGCCCGCAACATCGAGGTCTCGTCTGTGTCGGACCTTTCGTCCGATCACAATCCCCTTGTAATAACTGTTCGAGAGCTGTCGGCGTCACCCCGACTTCCCGCTCAGATTGTTAGGAGAGTCAACTGGCGATCCTATCATGACGAGCTCTCTCGAAGGTTACCATCTCTCCTGGCGGACCCAATCGTCACTCGTGACGATCTGGATCTCCGCGCCACAAATCTCCAGGAATTGGTCCAAGGTGTCATGGATCGACACACCTACGCACTCGAGGTGAATCATCGCAAATCGGCCTTACCTGCGGAAGTACTCCACGCCATCTGGCTACGGCGCCAGCTCCGCCGCAGATGGCAAAGAACCCGTGACCCAGTCGTTAAGCGACGATTTCAACAACAGTCCCTTTACGTTCAGCAGCTACTGCGGGACGTAAACTCTGATCGATGGGACTCATACCTTGAGTCTCTTGAAGTCGACCACGCCTCCGTCTGGAGAGCGGTGAGTAGACTGACCCGCGAGAAGAGAACTCGCAACCCGCTGGAAACCCCGAACGGGGTTGTGTCTTCATCAGAAGGCAAGGCTGAGGTCTTCGCCGACTGCATGGAGTCGCAATTTACCGTTCATCGAGGCGTTTCGGACCCTGCCCACTCGGCAGAAGTCCGGGCCTTCCTATCTGGTTATTTTTCTCGCCCTCCCGCTGGCCCAGACCTCCCGTTCGACAGAGACGAACTCGTTTCGTCTGTCTGTCGACTAAACCGCCGTCGCGCCCCCGGTCCTGACCAGATCGGGGCCGCTGCATTACAATATCTCCCGGCCTCAGGCGTTGACCTCGTTCTCGAGCTGTTCAACTCTTGTCTCCGGCTACAGTACTTTCCCCGCCTGTGGAAAAATGCCAACATCGTTATGGTTCCTAAACCCCGCAAGCCGCGCATGCTTCCTGAAAGCTATCGGCCAATATCTCTCTTTCCAGTTATCTCGAAGGTGTTCGAGCGGCTCCTGCTGGCCCGCATCTCGCCGTTGTTGGATAATTTTATCCGCAACGAACAGTTCGGGTTTCGCAGAGAGCACTCGACCACGCTTCAACTAGTCCGCGTGGTAACGCAACTCTCTGACGCCACCAACAGGCGAGCGGCTACGGCCGCCGCACTGCTGGACGTGAGCAAGGCCTTCGACAAAGTCTGGCACGAAGGTCTTCTCTTCAAATTAGCTAATTCCCCCTTACCATCGTCCATAGTGTTTTTCCTCCGGTCGTATCTCAGCGACCGAACCTTCAGGGTGAGCGTCGACGGAACCTGCTCTGCAGTTCGTCCTGTCGCCGCCGGCGTACCTCAGGGATCTGTCCTCGGCCCCGTTCTGTACCTCGTGTACACGAACGACCTGCCTGTTTTGCCCGGAGTCACGTTGTCTTTGTTCGCTGACGATGCAATGTATCATTACAGCTCTGTGTCCCCGCGTTTTGCGAGTACACAGTTGCAGCGTCAGTTGGACCAGCTTCCGGACTGGCTACGGAAATGGCGGGTGACGATCAATACGGAGAAATCCGAGGCGATCTGTTTCACTCGTAAGTCCATCTCCCGATGCCAGCCCCTCTCCCTGGAAGGGAGGCCTATCGCCTATAAAGAGTCGGTGAAGTATCTAGGCGTTCGGCTAGATCGTCGCCTTTGCTTCAACGCCCACGTGACGGAAACCCTTGCCAAGGCTCGCGGCGTTCGAGCCAAACTTTACCCATACCTCGCGTGCCGCAGCCCCCTAGCGCTGCGCACGAAATTTACCCTCTATCTGTTGTTTCTCCGGTCTGTATTGACCTATCCGGCACCTGTTTGGTGGTCACTTGCCTCCGCCACCAACAGGCGTAGGCTGGAAAGTTTCCAATCCAGAACCCTCCGTTCCTTGTCGGGATCTCCTTGGTTTGTTCGAAACAGTGTAATTCGAGGAGGTCTACGAGTTCCTGCTCTCTCAGCCTTTGTCTGGTCATTAGCTGCGACTCTCTTTGCCGCAGCTGAGACCTCTTCCTTCCCTTACCTCAGGACCCTCAGCACCACGCAACCACCTCCCCCTGTCCGGGTCAAACGCCCTCGGGCGATTCTCGATGACCCGCCATAAGTTTAAGTAAACTTAAACCTCAACTAATTTGCATATTCACTATCTGCCCATGCCCCAGAATTTACCTGCAAAGCTGTTTCCTTCCTCCCTTCCTAGTATGCCGACCGCGCTGAATGCAGCTGCTACGCGCTATCACTGGCACGGAGGCTCTCTGCCTCGCGGGGAGCGACCGACGCCTCACGGCGTCTGCACGCGGGACTGGGAACGGGCGACATCTGTCACCTAAACCCGTCCTTGCGGCAGTGCCCACTGATTGCAGAAATTTTAAAATAAAATAAATAAAAATTGAAAACTTTTCTCCCCCGCCTTCTCAGTTAACTGGTTGGCGGTTGTCCATTCCTGTTTTTAGGCACCAGTCGAATGAACCAGGACTAAGTGTATCCACAGGCAGCCATTGGGCTCGACCCAGATGCTGCAGTCATGCACCGGGTGCAAAGACGCCCCGCTACTATGATGCTACATGCTACATGCTACATGCTCTCTCACTGCTTTTTTGATCGAGATCGAACAGGACTGCTCTTCTGGACCTGCTCTCTTCAGCTCTTCGCTGGACTATCTACGGCTTTGCTGCCTTCGCCCACCTCGCCTTCGGACGAGGAATATTTCTTCTTCTCTTCGTGGGACCAAAAGGACCAGGGAGCCAGCTGCTGCCGGTGAACTTAGTAGCTGGTAGAAGAAGCAGCTGGCCGAAGTTTGCCCTACTAAGGACCACCTGCGCCGGAAAACATCTTGGCCGGACAGGAAAGAAGAGGATTGCTCTGGGCTCACCTGGTGAGTGCCGTATCAGTGTGTAATTCCTAACTTGCTCACGACTGTTAGGTAGCGCTGCCCCGGACGATCCTTGCAAGCCCCCACCAGTGGTAAGCGAGCTAGGATATCGCCGGGGTAAAGGGGCCAGTGGACACCAGTCTTGGTAAGGACTGGTATTCAACGAAGCTGGTCGTTAGCCCAGCTCCTCCCGCATCGTCGTAGCAAGGAAGACGCGCGGGTAATCCGGCTTCGGCCGGACCCGAGATCCCTGGCGTCTGGCAGTGACTGCCTAGCAGTCTCTGCCCGGCAGCCGTCGCACCTGGCCAGCATGCCTTCCACAGGCAACGGCTCAAGTGCCGAGTCGCTCGGCCCTGCCTTGCTGCCCCATCTGGGCGACTCGCCTGAATCGCCTCGGGCGATGGAGACGGATGATCCTCTCCCCAACCCGATTCCTCCTCTTCCGGCTGACGAGTCGGGCGAGTTCGCGACCGTTGGTCGGCGTAATCGCCCGGCTAAGAAGCCCAAGAGGACCCACCCAACCGCTTCCTCTAGTACCTCGGCCATGGACATCGGACCTTCTCAGGGCCAACAGGCCGCGGTTCCGACTGCTTCGACAGCAGCTCCGGCTGCTGCCGCTGTTGGTCGCGCACCGCCCCTGTATGTCCATAGCGTGTCCAATGTCGCCGCCTTATACAGACGGCTGATCGCGGCCCACGGTCTGTCGGCCGACAAGCTTCACCTGAAGCTGCTTGGCGGTGATACGGTCAAGATTGTCGTCCGCCAGCTCGAGGACCATCGCTTGGTCGAGGCCTTCCTGCAGGCGCACAGCCTTCAATACCATACCTTCTCTCCCAAGCGGGTCAAGCCCTTGTCTGTAATTCTGCGAGGGCTTGACGCGCACACTGATCCTCAGGAGATCCTCTTGGAACTCCGAGACCTCGGGTACCCGGTGCAGGCAATTTTCCGCCTGTTCACCCAATCAGAAACCCGAGTACCTCTCCCGCTCGTCCGTCTCCAGCTCGAGAAGGGCGAGGCAGCTGACAAAATTTTCCAACTGACGCGGCTGTTTGGCTTCCGCGTCAGGGTGGAAACCAGTCGTCCCCAGGGCAAGCTCGATCAGTGCCAGAGGTTCGGCCATCATACCGACGTCTGCCGCAATGCCCCAGCCTGTCTACGTTGTTCGTTGGGACATTTAACTCAGGCCTGGACTGTGGCAGACAAGTCCAAGTTCCGCTGCATTAATTGTGGCCTAGGCCATGCAGCAAGTAACGTAAACTGCCCGGTCTACAAGGCGGAGCTCCTGCGGAAGCAAAAGCCGCAGGGGCCCCTCCCGAAGCCAAGGCAGCCAGCTATGCAGCCCCAACCCCAGAGACAGCCTAAAACTCAGGCAAGGCCTCAACCTCAGGCACAACCGGCACGGCGCGCGCCCCCTCCGGCTCCACCTCCAGCCCCTGCAAAGGCAAACAAACGTACCGCGTCTCCTTCCGAAGCAGAGACACGCCCAGTAGCCGTCATCTCGGTTTTGGAGCCGGAGCATCAACCCTCCACCTCCGCGGAACCTCCTACTCCCGCCTCTGAACCAGAGGCAGCCTCGTCACCCTTGCCACCTCCGCGATTTCCGCGAGCAGGCATCACAAAACCCAGGAACAAAGGGATAACCACACCGGATGCTCGGCCCCGAGCTCCTGCTGGCCCACAGCCCAAGAAAAGTCCTGCTTCCCGGTATAAGTCCGACGAAGCGCAACAGCGTACTTTTCCTGCCGCTGATTCAAAACCGACTGCCCCTGGTCCTGTGGCTTCCACCACGACCCGATCTGCCGTTAAACCTGGTCGCTCTTACGCGGCCTCAGTTTCCAGGCAAACCGCCCAGTCCGTCATTTCCGATGACGCACAGTTCGTCCGCGACTTTCTGTCTGGCTACGACCTCAAGAAAGTCGCATCTACCTTCAGGTCCATCCGAGACCGCCTGGAAACTGCCGACCCAACTGAGAGATTTATGCTCTTGGTGGAAGCCTGCGAAGTAATAGGTCTTCTATGAACCGAGCCCTTAGACGAGATCTCTCGCTCGTAGCCTGGAATGCTAACAACATCGGTTCCAAGCATTCCGACCTTCTTGAATTCCTGGCTCGGTTCAAACCCGACGTACTTCTCCTTTCTGAAACCCACCTGACCCCGGCGAACCGGTTTCGATTACCAAATTACGTGGTCTATCGGGATGACCGAGTTGGCCAACGAGGAGGCGGCACGGCGATCGCGGTGAGGACCTCCATAGGTCATCATCGTGTCGCTTTGCCGCAGCTTACCAACCTAGAGGCCACCGCCATTGAGGTCCACGGAGCTCTTGGCGGCGTCCTCGTGGTTTCAGCATACAAGCCCCCACGAGCTGAAGTCCTTGTTGGCGACCTGGAAGTCATCTTCGATTCCCATCGAAGGGTAATTTTGGCCGGCGATCTGAATTGCAAGCATCGCGTTTGGAATAGTCGCCTGACTACTCCGAACGGGAGGCACTTGCTCAGTTTTGTTGAATCGCGCCGGGCGATGGTGTTTGGTCCAGCGCAACCCACGTTCTTTCCGTCACAGCCTAACGCGGCTCCCGATGTTCTGGATATCGCGGTGACCCAAGGAGTTGTCTGTCCGGTCGAGGTATTCTCACTTACGGAGCTGACATCCGACCACAACCCTATCTTGGTCCACGTCGCTACCCAGCACGCCTATGCACGTTCTGACCAGAAGAAGGTTATCGATTGGGATCGCTACCGCCCGGCCTTGTGCCGTAGATTGCCGCCAGCGGCCCCACTCGATTCCGTTCGCCTCCTAGACGAAGCAGTTGCGGGAATCGAAGAGGCAATCATCTCGGCTATAGGCGTGTCTTCACGTACGCGAGCTGGTTTCACGCCTGGCTACCAACGCATCCCTGAGGAAGTCTCTCTTCTCGCTCGCGAGAGGAATTACTTCCGGAAACGTTGGCAGAGGACCCGTGATCCGGCCGATAAGGCAGCATACAATCGGCTCACCGGACGACTGCGCGGCAGTCTGAAGGCGTTCCGACGTAGCTGTTGGGAACTCGACGTGGCCCGAACGGGGGATGCGGACCCGCTAAGTCACCCGTACAGAATACCTACCGCATTGACGGGACGGAGGCGCCGACCTCCACTTCCCGCCATTGTTGGACCGTTCGGCCGACCCCTGGGTCGCCCGGAGGAGAAGGCCGAGTACTTGGGCTTGTGTTTCGAGCGACAGTTCGCTCCCAACCCGCCCATGGACTGGGACTTCGACGAACAAGTCGAGATGGCTGTGGAAGACTTTCTGTCACTTCCGATCACAGCGGAGCCCGAACCCATCTCTTTGGAAGAGGTCTCAGATCGGCTCGCTGAACTTCAGCCAAGAAAAGCTCCAGGCCCGGACGGTGTTACCAACACCGCTCTACGACTTCTTCCCGAGCCTGGAGTTCAATTCTTGACTGATTTGTTCAACGCGTGTCTTAGACTGGCCTACTTTCCCAAGAAATGGAGAAAGGCGACGGTTATCGTGATCCCGAAGCCGGGAAAGGATACCACCCGCTCGGAAAACCTCCGGCCTATCAGCCTACTCTCCGCTACGTCCAAGGTTTTTGAGCGCCTCGTACAGCGTCGTGTACGAGAACATCTAACCAACTTTGACGTGCTGGTCCCCGAACAGTTCGGCTTCCGTGTGGGGCATTCGACCACTCATCAACTGATGAGACTGGTGGAAAGCATCACGGAAGCCGGGTGTCGGAGAGAACGGACCGTTGGCTGTTTCTTAGATGTTGAGAAAGCCTTCGACAGCGTATGGCATGATGGCCTGTTATTCAAACTTAGAGAAGTCCAGCTCCCGGACTGCTACCTCCATCTGGTTGCTAGCTTTCTGACGGAGAGGACCTTCTGCGTGAGAGTTGGCGATTCAGTCTCTTCCGAGAGACGAATCACAGCCGGCGTCCCTCAAGGTAGTGTTCTAGGCCCCCTTCTGTTCTCGATCTACGTCAACGACGTGCCGAGATAGCCTGGAGTCCAGATGGCCCTCTTCGCTGACGACACGGCCGTATTTACGGCCGATCGTCATGAGGAAAGGGCCGTCCTACGACTGCAGCGCCAGCTCGACACGCTCGTGGACTGGACTGAGAACTGGAGAGTGCTCCTCAACCCCACCAAGAGTGTAGCCGTCGAATTCTCTAAGCGACGGAAGAACCCCGTTAGGCAACTACGTATCGGCAGAACGTACTTGCGCTGGTCCAACGAGGTCAAGTACCTCGGCTTACACCTTGACCGTCGGCTCACCTGGCGTACCCACGCACAGACAGTTCTTAAGCGAGCATCCACTCGCCTGTGCGCACTGTTTCCACTCCTGATCAGCTCAGCCATGACCAGGAAATTGGGTAGGATGATCGTCGGCGCGTATCTGCTGCCGGTCATTACCTACGCCTGCCCGGTCTGGGGTTACCTCGCCGCAATGCATAAAAAGAAGTTGCAGAGCGTCCTCGACACGGGGCTTCGGCTAGTGGCCAAAGTCCCCCGTCGCTTCTCATCTCGCCTTCTAAGGAGAGGACTTGGCGTCCGCTCCTTAGACGACACTTTCAGGCGGCTTGCACGCAAATTTTATGCACGTGCGGCGAGGTTCCCAGACAATCCTCTAGCGACTGGGCTGGGAAGGTACCGTATACGCCCAGGTGATTCGTGGAAACGCCCTCGGTGTATATTGCGCTAGTGTAGGCTAGCACAACAGCCGAGAATCGGCCTGCTATAGAGCAAACGCCCTACTTGGGCAGGGCCACGAGGCAGGAGCTCCAGATGGTAGCTCGGAACTCAGTTCCCGTGCGGATCGTCTCTGCGACGCACAACCGCAAAGCCCAGAGCAAAAAAAAAAAAAATTCTCTCATTGTTGCTTGTTCACAGTTCATTGGGCGACTTGTTCGGCATACCACCCTATTTCGAACATTTTTGCTACTGAATTTATTATTTATAAGTACACGTGCTTCATTTTGTAAGTGTGGGTTGGAAATAGATTTGACGGCTGCCTCCGCTTCAACGACTTAATAGATAAGTTTGTTTTTACCGACAGGTGGGAGATTATAATTTATCCCTTTACTTAAAAGCTTCATTTCGTTATCATCAAAGACTATTGTAGTTAAGTTCATGACTCTAGGGTAAAATGTGTGATTACAAACAATCGCAGACTCTTGGCGATGTTTATGTTCTAGCCTAAGAAGTTTGCGTGATTGACTAAAATGTGTACGACGTACAATATTATATATGTATCTGTGTACGGAATCTAAAACTTTATCGATAATGACAGGATGAATATTGTTAAGAATCTGCAAATGCAGTTTAAGCAAACGAGTATTGAGGAGAGATTTTACTTCCATATTCCTTAAGGAATTGAATTATGGTGATGGCAAAAAAAATCGTGTTCGAGATTATTGCAGATTCTGATTGTACTACACTCAAAACATGAAAAAAAGTCGTTTTCCAAAAAGAGTCTGTGTGTGTGCCTGTCTGTCTGTCTGTGTGTCTGTGTGTCTGTCTGTGTGTAGATTTTTTTTTCTATGGCAAACGATAACTGCCGCAAATTCAAACAGAATCAAATAATTTTTTGCATACAGCCCTGATTTGTAGAGTACTCACGACCTGTTGTTTTTGGTGAAGATCGGTTGAGGGAAAGGGGTAGTTTACCCGCAACGGTTTTTTTTATCAAGGGAATTTTTTTTTTGGCAAACGATAACAGCCGCAAATTTAAACAGAATCAAATAATATTTCGTATACAGCCCACAATTGTAGAGTTCTCAATACCTATTGTTTTTGGTGAAGATCGGTAAAGGGGAAGGGGTAGTTTACCAGTAACGTTTTATGTTTTTACAAGGGTATTTCTTATGGCAAACGATAACAGCCGCAAATTCAAAGAGAATCAAAAGATTATTCGCATACAGACCTAAATTGTAGAGTTCTCAAGACCTATTGTTTTTGGTGAAGATCGGTTAAGGGAAAGGGGTAGTTTACCTGCAACGTTTTTTTTAACAAGGGTATTTTCTATGGCAAACGATAACAGCCGCAAATTCAAACAGAATCAAATATTTTTTGCATATAGCCCTGATTTGTAGAGTAATCAAGACATATTGTTTTTGGTGAAGATCGGTTAAGCGGAAGTGGTAGTTTACCTGCAACGTTTTTTTATCAAGCGTATTTTCTATGGCAAACGATAACAGCCGCAAATTCAAACAGAATCAAATAATTTTTTGCATACGCCCCTGAATTGTAGGGGACTCGAGGAATTTTGATTTTGGTAAAGATCGGTTAAGGGGAAGGGGTAGTATACCCGCAACCTTTTACGTTTTAACAAGAGTAAAGTACTTGAAAATTCATTTAAACTTTTTCAAACAATGGTAATTGTTAAAAATAAAATAATTTTGTTGCCAGGCAATAAAATTGTAGTTTTTTCATTTATGTATTTTTTTCTCAGTTATGTACTGTTTACGTTTCCATTTTATTATTATGACTACCGCAATGAAAAGGCAGGGAAGACACACACACACACACACACACACACACACACACACACACACACACACACACACACACACACACACACACACACACACACACACACAATTCGCGTTATTTCTGGCCTCATTCATGTTTATTTTCTTACATTTGCACGGTTTTTAAATGGAAAGTGCCGAAGCCATACCAACATAACGCACGCAAGCCGAAAAAGTGTCCAGCGTGGATAGCGATTTGCTTCCTGTGGATCGCTGGGCAGTGTAACTGCACGTGTTTACAGAGGAACGATTCATAGACAGACTTTTCGTCTTTAGGGAATGAACCCTCTGCAAGATGCTGAGGGTCCATGAGTGACTTCGGAGCGCTCCTTCTTTTCCGCGTGTTTGTTCTGTGAAACGTACACTGTAGATTCACAGCTTTATTCTAAGCAACGCTCAATAGGAAATGTTGAAAATTTTTGTCCACGGTGTACCCTCATACACACTAAACCTGCTCTGATGTTTTAATTATGGACATCATACTATTAAAACTTTGGAAACTTGAGCACTACTTAATGGAGATCAATCATTAACTTATACAAGCCATTAATTTTATGCATATTTTTTATATATATGTGTACAACGTTATCGGCAACAAAGAAGTAGTTTTTGTTAAAATTCCTTCCCGGGATATTTGGCCGTAGTCCAAAGTTTTCTACAAAACCAGACGTTTCGGGTATGCCATCGACTTCCATCATCAGTGAAAATCGAGTGCGTAACGTGAGGTGGTACATGTTAGTGACCACAGTACTGTGGTTAAGGCTGAAGCAGTAAGTAGAAAGAAGTAGTTTCTATGGTAATATTTCATTTCGAAAATGATTTTAAATATAAGTCTTGGAATATGGAAGTCATGTATGGTTCTCCATACCGATTTTTTATATGTATAACGCTTTAATTTCTTCCTTGACGCGAAATCGTTCAGCGTATTGTTGTGTTATTTTCGCGGCCTTGGAAGAGCAATTAATTTTTACAGTAGCATACTTAGGAGTTATGTTCTTTTGTAAACAAATTTTATTGAACTTAATATGTAAGTTAGTTTTTAATAACTGGATTTTGACATTTTGGAATTTAAATACCATGCTTGCTTGGCTAGGCTCTAATTTAATATTCATGTTTAATATGGTAACCAAATCACTTGTACGAATTAAATTATTTACCTTAAATTATCCGCCGTGTGATTTCTTGTACTTCGTCTATGACGCGTTTCAGAGCTTATGCTCCATCATCAGATATTAAAAAGGTAAAACTATCACTATTGCGAGATCGTTAAGAAGTAAAAATGTCAAATATTTGCATGTGAACCGTACGCGGATTTGGGTGCGCACCCGTTCAAGTTCATTCTGCTACTGAGCGGTAGCTACCTTATCGTAGCCCCAGCGAGCAGACTCAAGGCGGTATCGTACAATCGGTTGGATACAAAGTTCAGGTGGTCATTTAACACGATATCGCGACTCCCTGGGTTTGCATATGCACTGTAAATTTCAAATTCCTCCAAGGCATTCCTGAAACGGCCCTTCTTACACACATGTAACGGTATTAAATTTGAACTAAAATCTGTGTAATTATGATTGTGTGAAGTCAGGTGTCGGGCGTAATTTGATTTGATGTTGTCAATGTTACTTATTTTCTTAGGTAAATGTTCTCGAAATCGTTTAAGGAAACCTCTCCCAGTCTGTCCAATGTAGAAGCACTCGCAATCATTGCATGTTAACTTCTATATGCCAGTTTTTTCTTCTGGAGGCGTGTGTTTTTTCGGTTTCAGAATATCCAGTAAATTATTATTAGTCCTGAATGAAATAGTGAAACTATTATTATTCATCATAGAAGACAAAACCTTAGGCATAAAGCTAGTGTAATTCGTAGATATAAAAATTGTTTGCGTGTTGTTGTTTATTCGGGGTTTAAGCATTCTTTTTTCATGTTTTCTCAACAGTTTGTCAATGGTTAAACTATTGTAACCATTGGCAACCGCGATATATTTTATGACATTTAACTCATCACGAAAGTCATTATCATCCAAAGGAATTGTCAATAATCTATGAATGAAACTATTGTACGCTGCCATTTTATGTGAAAGAGGATGATGAGAGTCTACGTGTATTGTGGTGTCAGTGGTAGTCGGTTTCCTATAAATGTTGAACTTTAGTTTATTCATCTGTCGAGTGATGGCTAAATCTAGAAAGTTTATCTTGTTATCAACCTCTGTTTCAAGAGTAAACTGGATGTTTCTATTTATTTTATTTAAACAGTTTTTAAATAATTCGATTTGTCTTATAGTACCATCAAAAATTAAAAACTTATCGTCTAGTCTACATACCGTGCATAAAATATTATTTTATTTGCATATATATTATTGTTCAACAAGTGAGTATTCTCATAATAATTCAAATAAATATCGGCCAGTAGGCCGGAGAGGGGTGAGCCCATAGCTAGGCCATCATCTTGAATGTAAAACGAGCCATTAAAAGTGAAATAGTTTTGTTTCAAAACAACCTCGAGTAAATTAATTAACTCATTTATCGTCTGTGTGTTCATGCAACTATTGTCAGATAAATTGTTTCTCAAAATCTGTAATGTATCTATGACTGGGATGTTCGTGTATAAATTAGTTATGTCAAACGACGCCAATTTGTGGTTAGGTTGTAGTTCAACAGATTTAATTTCATTAATAAAATTATTGTTGTTCTTAATACTATGATTATTACGTAATTGTAAATTATCTTTTATCAAACGAACTAGTGCTTTTGCAGTTTTGAAGCCAGGAGCAGTGGTAAAGTTCACGAGCGGTCTGATAGGTATGTTATGTTTATGAATTTTAGGCAGTCCTGTGATGGCTTTAGCGTTGATGGGCTTTAAGTAACGTCGTGTGCTTTCACTGAATAAATTGATACATTTATTAATACAATTGTTAAGTTCCCTGACGTACAATTCAGTGGGGTCAGAGTTTAATATTTTAATGTTGTTGTTAGAAATAAAATCATGAACTTTATCACTGTATGAATCAGTGTCCATGATAACTAGCGTATTTCCTTTATCTGCCTTAACGATAAGAGCATTGTTGTTGTCGATTAATTTTGTTTTCATGTGTTTTAAAGTTTTATATTCACTAGAGTACCTAGACTGACCACGTGAAACGAGAGGTAGATTATTGTTTAATTTAATGGCTCTATTGAATTTATTATTTATAAGTACACGTGCTTCATTTTGTAAGTGTGGGTCCGAAATAGATTTGACGGCTGCCTCCGCTTCAACGACTTCATAGATAAGTTTGTTTTTACCGACAGGTGGGAGATTATAATTTATCCCTTTACTTAAAAGCTTCATTTCGTTATCATCAAAGACTATTGTAGTTAAGTTCATGACTCTAGGGTAAAATGTGTGATTACAAACAATGGCAGACTCTTGGCGATGTTTATGTTCTAGCCTAAGAAGTTTGCGTGATTGACTAAAATGTGTACGACGTACAATATTATATATGTATCTGTGTACGGAATCTAAAACTTTATCGATAATGACAGGATGAATATTGTTAAGAATCTGCAAATGCAGTTTAAGCAAACGAGTATTGAGGAGAGATTTTTGAATGTATAACGCTTTAATTTCTTCCTTGACGCGAAATCGTTCAGCGTATTGTTGTGTTATTTTCGCGGCCTTGGAAGCGCAATTAATTTTTACAGTAGCATACTTAGGAGTTATGTTCTTTTGTAAACAAATTTTATTGAACTTAATATGTAAGTTAGTTTTTAATAACTGGATTTTGTCATTTTGGAATTTAAATACCATGCTTGCTTGGCTAGGCTGTAATTTAATATTCATGTTTAATGTGGTAACCAAATCACTTGTACGAATTAATAAATTATTTACCTTAAATTATCCGCCGTGTGATTTCTTGTACTTCGTCTATGACGCGTTTCAGAGCTTATGCTCCATCATCAGATATTAAAAAGGTAAAACTATCACTCTTGCGAGATCGTTAAGAAGTAAAAATGTCAAAAATTTGCATGTGAACCGTACGCGGATTTGGGTGCGCACCCGTTCAAGTTCATTCTGCCACTGAGCGGTAGCTACCTTATCGTAGCCCCAGCGAGCAGACTCAAGGCGGTATCGTACAATCGGTTGGATACAAAGTTCAGGTGGTCATTTAACACGATATCGCGACTCCCTGGGTTTGCATATGCACTGTAAATTTCAAATTCCTCCAAGGCATTCCTGAAACGGCCCTTCTTACACACATGTAACGGTATTAAATTTGAACTAAAATCTGTGTAATTATGATTGTGTGAAGTCAGGTGTCGGGCGTAATTTGATTTGATGTTGTCAATGTTTCTTATTTTCCGAAATCGTTTAAGGAAACCTCTCCCAGTCTGTCCAATGTAGAAGCACTCGCAATCAATTCATGTTAACTTCTATATGCCAGTTTTTTCTTCTGGAGGCGTGTGTTTTTTCGGTTTCAGAATATCCAGTAACTTATTATTAGTCCTGAATGAAATAGTGAAACTATTATTATTCATCATACAAGACAAAACCTTAGGCATAAAGCTAGTGTGATTAGTAGATATAAAAATTGTTTGCGTGTTGTTGTTTATTCGGGGTTTAAGCATTCTTTTTTCATGTTTTCTCAACAGTTTGTCAATGGTTAAACTATTGTAACCATTGGCAACCGCGATATATTTTATGACATTTAGCTCATCACGAAAGTCATTATCATCCAAAGGAATTGTCAATAATCTATGAATGAAACTATTGTACGCTGCCATTTTATGTGAAAGAGGATGATGAGAGTCTGCGTGTATTGTGGTGTCAGTGGTAGTCGGTTTCCTATAAATGTTGAACTTTAGTTTATTCATCTGTCGAGTGATGGCTAAATCTAGAAAGTTTATCTTGTTATCAACCTCTGTTTCAAGAGTAAACTGGATGTTTCTATTTATTTTATTTAAACAGTTTTTAAATAATTCGATTTGTCTTATAGTACCATCAAAAATTAAAAACTTATCGTCTAGTCTACATACCGTGCATAAAATATTATTTTATTTGTATATATATTATTGTTCAACAAGTGAGTATTCTCATAATAATTCAAATAAATATCGGCCAGTAGGCCGGAGAGGGGTGAGCCCATAGCTAGGCCATCATCTTGAATGTAAAACGAGCCATTAAAAGTGAAATAGTTTTGTTTCAAAACAACCTCGAGTAAATTAATTAACTCATTTATCGTCTGTGTGTTCATGCAACTATTGTCAGATAAATTGTTTCTCAAAATCTGTAATGTATCTATGACTGGGATGTTCGTGTATAAATTAGTTATGCCGAACGACGCCAATTTGTGGTTAGGTTGTAGTTCAACAGATTTAATTTCATTAATAAAATTATTGTTGTTCTTAATACTATGATTATTACGTAATTGTAAATTATCTTTTATCAAACGAACTAGTGCTTTTGCAGTTTTGAAGCCAGGAGCAGTGGTAAAGTTCACGAGCGGTCTGATAGGTATGTTATGTTTATGAATTTTAGGCAGTCCTGTGATGGCTTTAGCGTTGATGGGCTTTAAGTAACGTCGTGTGCTTTCACTGAATAAATTGATACATTTATTAATACAATTGTTAAGTTCCCTGACGTACAATTCAGTGGGGTCAGAGTTTAATATTTTAATGTTGTTGTTAGAAATAAAATCATGAACTTTATCACTGTATGAATCAGTGTCCATGATAACTAGCGTATTTCCTTTATCTGCCTTAACGATAAGAGCATTGTTGTTGTCGATTAATTTTGTTTTCATGTGTTTTAAAGTTTTATATTCACTAGAGTACCTAGACTGACCACGTGAAACGAGAGGTAGATTATTGTTTAATTTAATGGTTCTATTGAATTTATTATTTATAAGTACACGTGCTTCATTTTGTAAGTGTGGGTCCGAAATAGATTTGTCGGCTGCCTCCGCTTCAACGACTTCATAGATAAGTTTGTTTTTACCGACAGGTGGGAGATTATAATTTATCCCTTTACTTAAAAGCTTCATTTCGTTATCATCAAAGACTATTGTAGTTAAGTTCATGACTCTAGGGTAAAATGTGTGATTACAAACAATGGCAGACTCTTGGCGATGTTTATGTTCTAGCCTAAGAAGTTTGCGTGATTGACTAAAATGTGTACGACGTACAATATTATATATGTATCTGTGTACGGAATCTAAAACTTTATCGATAATGACAGGATGAATATTGTTAAGAATCTGCAAATGCAGTTTAAGCAAACGAGTATTGAGGAGAGATTTTTGAATGTATAACGCTTTAATTTCTTCCTTGACGCGAAATCGTTCAGCGTATTGTTGTGTTATTTTCGCGGCCTTGGAAGCGCAATTAATTTTTACAGTAGCATACTTAGGAGTTATGTTCTTTTGTAAACAAATTTTATTGAACTTAATATGTAAGTTAGTTTTTAATAACTGGATTTTGTCATTTTGGAATTTAAATACCATGCTTGCTTGGCTAGGCTGTAATTTAATATTCATGTTTAATATGGTAACCAAATCACTTGTACGAATTAATAAATTATTTACCTTAAATTATCCGCCGTGTGATTTCTTGTACTTCGTCTATGACGCCTTTCAGAGCTTATGCTCCATCATCAGATATTAAAAAGGTAAAACTATCACTCTTGCGAGATCGTTAAGAAGTAAAAATGTCAAAAATGTGCATGGGAACCGTACGCGGATTTGGGTGCGCACCCGTTCAAGTTCATTCTGCCACTGAGCGGTAGCTAACTTATCGTAGCCCCAGCGGCAGACTCAAGGCGGTATCGTACAATCGGTTGGATACAAAGTTCAGCTGGTCATTTAACACGATATCGCGACTCCCTGGGTTTGCATATGCACTGTAAATTTCAAATTCCTCCAAGGCATTCCTGAAACGGCCCTTCTTACACACATGTAACGGTATTAAATTTGAACTAAAATCTGTGTAATTATGATTGTGTGAAGTCAGGTGTCGGGCGTAATTTGATTTGATGTTGTCAATATTTCTTATTTTCTTAGGTAAATGTTCTCGAAATCGTTTAAGGAAACCTCTCCCAGTCTGTCCAATGTAGAAGCACTCGCAATCATTGCATGTTAACTTCTATATGCCAGTTTTTTCTTCTGGAGGCGTGTGTTTTTTCGGTTTCAGAATATCCAGTAACTTATTATTAGTCCTGAATGAAATAGTGAAACTATTATTATTCATCATACAAGACAAAACCTTAGGCATAAAGCTAGTGTAATTAGTAGATATAAAAATTGTTTGCGTGTTGTTGTTTATTCGGGGTTTAAGCATTCTTTTTTCATGTTTGTCAATGGTTAAACTTTTGTAACCATTGGCAACCGCGATATATTTTATGACATTTTAGCTCATCACGAAAGTCATTATCATCCAAAGGAATTGTCAATAATCTATGAATGAAACTATTGTACGCTGCCATTTTATGTGAAAGAGGATGATGAGAGTCTGCGTGTATTGTGGTGTCAGTGGTAGTCGGTTTCCTATAAATGTTGAACTTTAGTTTATTCATCTGTCGAGTGATGGCTAAATCTAGAAAGTTTATCTTGTTATCAACCTCTGTTTCAAGAGTAAACTGGATGTTTCTATTTATTTTATTTAAACAGTTTTTAAATAATTCGATTTGTCTTATAGTACCATCAAAAATTAAAAACTTATCGTCTAGTCTACATACCGTGCATAAAATATTATTTTATTTGCATATATATTATTGTTCAACAAGTGAGTATTCTCATAATAATTCAAATAAATATCGGCCAGTAGGCCGGAGAGGGGTGAGCCCATAGTTAGGCCATCATCTTGAATGTAAAACGAGCCATTAAAAGTGAAATAGTTTTGTTTCAAAACAACCTCGAGTAAATTAATTAACTCATTTATCGTCTGTGTGTTCATGCAACTATTGTCAGATAAATTGTTTCTCAAAATCTGTAATGTATCTATGACTGGGATGTTCGTGTATAAATTAGTTATGTCGAACGACGCCAATTTGTGGTTATATTGTAGTTCAACAGATTTAATTTCATTAATAAAATTATTGTTGTTCTTAATACTATGATTATTACGTAATTGTAAATTATCTTTTATCAAACGAACTAGTGCTTTTGCAGTTTTGAAGCCAGGAGCAGTGGTAAAGTTCACGAGCGGTCTGATAGGTATGTTATGTTTATGAATTTTAGGCAGTCCTGTGATGGCTTTAGCGTTGATGGGCTTTAAGTAACGTCGTGTGCTTTCACTGAATAAATTGATACATTTATTAATACAATTGTTAAGTTCCCTGACGTACAATTCAGTGGGGTCAGAGTTTAATATTTTAATGTTGTTGTTAGAAATAAAATCATGAACTTTATCACTGTATGAATCAGTGTCCATGATAACTAGCGTATTTCCTTTATCTGCCTTAACGATAAGAGCATTGTTGTTGTCGATTAATTTTGTTTTCATGTGTTTTAAAGTTTTATATTCACTAGAGTACCTAGACTGACCACGTGAAACGAGAGGTAGATTATTGTTTAATTTAATGGCTCTATTGAATTTATTATTTATAAGTACACGTGCTTCATTTTGTAAGTGTGGGTCCGAAATAGATTTGTCGGCTGCCTCCGCTTCAACGACTTCATAGATAAGTTTGTTTTTACCGACAGGTGGGAGATTATAATTTATCCCTTTACTTAAAAGCTTCATTTCGTTATCATCAAAGACTATTGTAGTTAAGTTCATGACACTAGGGTAAAATGTGTGATTACAAACAATGGCAGACTCTTGGCGATGTTTATGTTCTAGCCTAAGAAGTTTGCGTGATTGACTAAAATGTGTACGACGTACAATATTATATATGTATCTGTGCACGGAATCTAAAACTTTATCGATAATGACAGGATGAATATTGTTAAGAATCTGCAAATGCAGTTTAAGCAAACGAGTATTGAGGCGAGATTTTTTAATGTATAACTCTTTAATTTCTTCCTTGACGCGAAATCGTTCAGCGTATTGTTGTGTTATTTTCGCGGCCTTGGAAGCGCAATTAATTTTTACAGTAGCATACTTAGGAGTTATGTTCTTTTGTAAACAAATTTTATTGAACTTAATATGTAAGTTAGTTTTTAATAACTGGATTTTGTCATTTTGGAATTTAAATACCATGCTTGCTTGGCTAGGCTGTAATTTAATATTCATGTTTAATATGGTAACCAAATCACTTGTACGAATTAATAAATTATTTACCTTAAATTATCCGCCGTGTGATTTCTTGTACTTCGTCTATGACGCGTTTCAGAGCTTATGCTCCATCATCAGATATTAAAAAGGTAAAACTATCACTCTTGCGAGATCGTTAAGAAGTAAAAATGTCAAAAATTTGCATGTGAACCGTACGCGGATTTGGGTGCGCACCCGTTCAAGTTCATTCTGCCACTGAGCGGTAGCTACCTTATCGTAGCCCCAGCGAGCAGACTCAAGGCGGTATCGTACAATCGGTTGGATACAAAGTTCAGGTGGTCATTTAACACGATATCGCGACTCCCTGGGTTTGCATATGCACTGTAAATTTCAAATTCCTCCAAGGCATTCCTGAAACGGCCCTTCTTACACACATGTAACGGTATTAAATTTGAACTAAAATCTGTGTAATTATGATTGTGTGAAGTCAGGTGTCGGGCGTAATTTGATTTGATGTTGTCAATGTTTCTTATTTTCCGAAATCGTTTAAGGAAACCTCTCCCAGTCTGTCCAATGTAGAAGCACTCGCAATCAATTCATGTTAACTTCTATATGCCAGTTTTTTCTTCTGGAGGCGTGTGTTTTTTCGGTTTCAGAATATCCAGTAACTTATTATTAGTCCTGAATGAAATAGTGAAACTATTATTATTCATCATACAAGACAAAACCTTAGGCATAAAGCTAGTGTGATTAGTAGATATAAAAATTGTTTGCGTGTTGTTGTTTATTCGGGGTTTAAGCATTCTTTTTTCATGTTTTCTCAACAGTTTGTCAATGGTTAAACTATTGTAACCATTGGCAACCGCGATATATTTTATGACATTTTAGCTCATCACGAAAGTCATTATCATATAAAGGAATTGTCAATAATCTATGAATGAAACTATTGTACGCTGCCATTTTATGTGAAAGAGGATGATGAGAGTCTGCGTGTATTGTGGTGTCAGTGGTAGTCGGTTTCCTATAAATGTTGAACTTTAGTTTATTCATCTGTCGAGTGATGGCTAAATCTAGAAAGTTTATCTTGTTATCAACCTCTGTTTCAAGAGTAAACTGGATGTTTCTATTTATTTTATTTAAACAGTTTTTAAATAATTCGATTTGTCTTATAGTACCATCAAAAATTAAAAACTTATCGTCTAGTCTACATACCGTGCATAAAATATTATTTTATTTGTATATATATTATTGTTCAACAAGTGAGTATTCTCATAATAATTCAAATAAATATCGGCCAGTAGGCCGGAGAGGGGTGAGCCCATAGCTAGGCCATCATCTTGAATGTAAAACGAGCCATTAAAAGTGAAATAGTTTTGTTTCAAAACAACCTCGAGTAAATTAATTAACTCATTTATCGTCTGTGTGTTCATGCAACTATTGTCAGATAAATTGTTTCTCAAAATCTGTAATGTATCTATGACTGGGATGTTCGTGTATAAATTAGTTATGCCGAACGACGCCAATTTGTGGTTAGGTTGTAGTTCAACAGATTTAATTTCATTAATAAAATTATTGTTGTTCTTAATACTATGATTATTACGTAATTGTAAATTATCTTTTATCAAACGAACTAGTGCTTTTGCAGTTTTGAAGCCAGGAGCAGTGGTAAAGTTCACGAGCGGTCTGATAGGTATGTTATGTTTATGAATTTTAGGCAGTCCTGTGATGGCTTTAGCGTTGATGGGCTTTAAGTAACGTCGTGTGCTTTCACTGAATAAATTGATACATTTATTAATACAATTGTTAAGTTCCCTGACGTACAATTCAGTGGGGTCAGAGTTTAATATTTTAATGTTGTTGTTAGAAATAAAATCATGAACTTTATCACTGTATGAATCAGTGTCCATGATAACTAGCGTATTTCCTTTATCTGCCTTAACGATAAGAGCATTGTTGTTGTCGATTAATTTTGTTTTCATGTGTTTTAAAGTTTTATATTCACTAGAGTACCTAGACTGACCACGTGAAACGAGAGGTAGATTATTGTTTAATTTAATGGCTCTATTGAATTTATTATTTATAAGTACACGTGCTTCATTTTGTAAGTGTGGGTCCGAAATAGATTTGTCGGCTGCCTCCGCTTCAACGACTTCATAGATAAGTTTGTTTTTACCGACAGGTGGGAGATTATAATTTATCCCTTTACTTAAAAGCTTCATTTCGTTATCATCAAAGACTATTGTAGTTAAGTTCATGACTCTAGGGTAAAATGTGTGATTACAAACAATGGCAGACTCTTGGCGATGTTTATGTTCTAGCCTAAGAAGTTTGCGTGATTGACTAAAATGTGTACGACGTACAATATTATATATGTATCTGTGCACGGAATCTAAAACTTTATCGATAATGACAGGATGAATATTGTTAAGAATCTGCAAATGCAGTTTAAGCAAACGAGTATTGAGGCGAGATTTTTTAATGTATAACTCTTTAATTTCTTCCTTGACGCGAAATCGTTCAGCGTATTGTTGTGTTATTTTCGCGGCCTTGGAAGCGCAATTAATTTTTACAGTAGCATACTTAGGAGTTATGTTCTTTTGTAAACAAATTTTATTGAACTTAATATGTAAGTTAGTTTTTAATAACTGGATTTTGTCATTTTGGAATTTAAATACCATGCTTGCTTGGCTAGGCTGTAATTTAATATTCATGTTTAATATGGTAACCAAATCACTTGTACGAATTAATAAATTATTTACCTTAAATTATCCGCCGTGTGATTTCTTGTACTTCGTCTATGACGCGTTTCAGAGCTTATGCTCCATCATCAGATATTAAAAAGGTAAAACTATCACTCTTGCGAGATCGTTAAGAAGTAAAAATGTCAAAAATTTGCATGTGAACCGTACGCGGATTTGGGTGCGCACCCGTTCAAGTTCATTCTGCCACTGAGCGGTAGCTACCTTATCGTAGCCCCAGCGAGCAGACTCAAGGCGGTATCGTACAATCGGTTGGATACAAAGTTCAGGTGGTCATTTAACACGATATCGCGACTCCCTGGGTTTGCATATGCACTGTAAATTTCAAATTCCTCCAAGGCATTCCTGAAACGGCCCTTCTTACACACATGTAACGGTATTAAATTTGAACTAAAATCTGTGTAATTATGATTGTGTGAAGTCAGGTGTCGGGCGTAATTTGATTTGATGTTGTCAATGTTTCTTATTTTCCGAAATCGTTTAAGGAAACCTCTCCCAGTCTGTCCAATGTAGAAGCACTCGCAATCAATTCATGTTAACTTCTATATGCCAGTTTTTTCTTCTGGAGGCGTGTGTTTTTTCGGTTTCAGAATATCCAGTAACTTATTATTAGTCCTGAATGAAATAGTGAAACTATTATTATTCATCATACAAGACAAAACCTTAGGCATAAAGCTAGTGTGATTAGTAGATATAAAAATTGTTTGCGTGTTGTTGTTTATTCGGGGTTTAAGCATTCTTTTTTCATGTTTTCTCAACAGTTTGTCAATGGTTAAACTATTGTAACCATTGGCAACCGCGATATATTTTATGACATTTTAGCTCATCACGAAAGTCATTATCATATAAAGGAATTGTCAATAATCTATGAATGAAACTATTGTACGCTGCCATTTTATGTGAAAGAGGATGATGAGAGTCTGCGTGTATTGTGGTGTCAGTGGTAGTCGGTTTCCTATAAATGTTGAACTTTAGTTTATTCATCTGTCGAGTGATGGCTAAATCTAGAAAGTTTATCTTGTTATCAACCTCTGTTTCAAGAGTAAACTGGATGTTTCTATTTATTTTATTTAAACAGTTTTTAAATAATTCGATTTGTCTTATAGTACCATCAAAAATTAAAAACTTATCGTCTAGTCTACATACCGTGCATAAAATATTATTTTATTTGTATATATATTATTGTTCAACAAGTGAGTATTCTCATAATAATTCAAATAAATATCGGCCAGTAGGCCGGAGAGGGGTGAGCCCATAGCTAGGCCATCATCTTGAATGTAAAACGAGCCATTAAAAGTGAAATAGTTTTGTTTCAAAACAACCTCGAGTAAATTAATTAACTCATTTATCGTCTGTGTGTTCATGCAACTATTGTCAGATAAATTGTTTCTCAAAATCTGTAATGTATCTATGACTGGGATGTTCGTGTATAAATTAGTTATGCCGAACGACGCCAATTTGTGGTTAGGTTGTAGTTCAACAGATTTAATTTCATTAATAAAATTATTGTTGTTCTTAATACTATGATTATTACGTAATTGTAAATTATCTTTTATCAAACGAACTAGTGCTTTTGCAGTTTTGAAGCCAGGAGCAGTGGTAAAGTTCACGAGCGGTCTGATAGGTATGTTATGTTTATGAATTTTAGGCAGTCCTGTGATGGCTTTAGCGTTGATGGGCTTTAAGTAACGTCGTGTGCTTTCACTGAATAAATTGATACATTTATTAATACAATTGTTAAGTTCCCTGACGTACAATTCAGTGGGGTCAGAGTTTAATATTTTAATGTTGTTGTTAGAAATAAAATCATGAACTTTATCACTGTATGAATCAGTGTCCATGATAACTAGCGTATTTCCTTTATCTGCCTTAACGATAAGAGCATTGTTGTTGTCGATTAATTTTGTTTTCATGTGTTTTAAAGTTTTATATTCACTAGAGTACCTAGACTGACCACGTGAAACGAGAGGTAGATTATTGTTTAATTTAATGGTTCTATTGAATTTATTATTTATAAGTACACGTGCTTCATTTTGTAAGTGTGGGTCCGAAATAGATTTGTCGGCTGCCTCCGCTTCAACGACTTCATAGATAAGTTTGTTTTTACCGACAGGTGGGAGATTATAATTTATCCCTTTACTTAAAAGCTTCATTTCGTTATCATCAAAGACTATTGTAGTTAAGTTCATGACTCTAGGGTAAAATGTGTGATTACAAACAATGGCAGACTCTTGGCGATGTTTATGTTCTAGCCTAAGAAGTTTGCGTGATTGACTAAAATGTGTACGACGTACAATATTATATATGTATCTGTGTACGGAATCTAAAACTTTATCGATAATGACAGGATGAATATTGTTAAGAATCTGCAAATGCAGTTTAAGCAAACGAGTATTGAGGAGAGATTTTTGAATGTATAACGCTTTAATTTCTTCCTTGACGCGAAATCGTTCAGCGTATTGTTGTGTTATTTTCGCGGCCTTGGAAGCGCAATTAATTTTTACAGTAGCATACTTAGGAGTTATGTTCTTTTGTAAACAAATTTTATTGAACTTAATATGTAAGTTAGTTTTTAATAACTGGATTTTGTCATTTTGGAATTTAAATACCATGCTTGCTTGGCTAGGCTGTAATTTAATATTCATGTTTAATATGGTAACCAAATCACTTGTACGAATTAATAAATTATTTACCTTAAATTATCCGCCGTGTGATTTCTTGTACTTCGTCTATGACGCGTTTCAGAGCTTATGCTCCATCATCAGATATTAAAAAGGTAAAACTATCACTCTTGCGAGATCGTTAAGAAGTAAAAATGTCAAAAATTTGCATGTGAACCGTACGCGGATTTGGGTGCGCACCCGTTCAAGTTCATTCTGCCACTGAGCGGTAGCTACCTTATCGTAGCCCCAGCGGCAGACTCAAGGCGGTATCGTACAATCGGTTGGATACAAAGTTCAGCTGGTCATTTAACACGATATCGCGACTCCCTGGGTTTGCATATGCACTGTAAATTTCAAATTCCTCCAAGGCATTCCTGAAACGGCCCTTCTTACACACATGTAACGGTATTAAATTTGAACTAAAATCTGTGTAATTATGATTGTGTGAAGTCAGGTGTCGGGCGTAATTTGATTTGATGTTGTCAATATTTCTTATTTTCTTAGGTAAATGTTCTCGAAATCGTTTAAGGAAACCTCTCCCAGTCTGTCCAATGTAGAAGCACTCGCAATCATTGCATGTTAACTTCTATATGCCAGTTTTTTCTTCTGGAGGCGTGTGTTTTTTCGGTTTCAGAATATCCAGTAACTTATTATTAGTCCTGAATGAAATAGTGAAACTATTATTATTCATCATACAAGACAAAACCTTAGGCATAAAGCTAGTGTAATTAGTAGATATAAAAATTGTTTGCGTGTTGTTGTTTATTCGGGGTTTAAGCATTCTTTTTTCATGTTTGTCAATGGTTAAACTTTTGTAACCATTGGCAACCGCGATATATTTTATGACATTTTAGCTCATCACGAAAGTCATTATCATCCAAAGGAATTGTCAATAATCTATGAATGAAACTATTGTACGCTGCCATTTTATGTGAAAGAGGATGATGAGAGTCTGCGTGTATTGTGGTGTCAGTGGTAGTCGGTTTCCTATAAATGTTGAACTTTAGTTTATTCATCCGTCGAGTGATGGCTAAATCTAGAAAGTTTATCTTGTTATCAACCTCTGTTTCAAGAGTAAACTGGATGTTTCTATTTATTTTATTTAAACAGTTTTTAAATAATTCGATTTGTCTTATAGTACCATCAAAAATTAAAAACTTATCGTCTAGTCTACATACCGTGCATAAAATATTATTTTATTTGCATATATATTATTGTTCAACAAGTGAGTATTCTCATAATAATTCAAATAAATATCGGCCAGTAGGCCGGAGAGGGGTGAGCCCATAGTTAGGCCATCATCTTGAATGTAAAACGAGCCATTAAAAGTGAAATAGTTTTGTTTCAAAACAACCTCGAGTAAATTAATTAACTCATTTATCGTCTGTGTGTTCATGCAACTATTGTCAGATAAATTGTTTCTCAAAATCTGTAATGTATCTATGACTGGGATGTTCGTGTATAAATTAGTTATGTCGAACGACGCCAATTTGTGGTTATATTGTAGTTCAACAGATTTAATTTCATTAATAAAATTATTGTTGTTCTTAATACTATGATTATTACGTAATTGTAAATTATCTTTTATCAAACGAACTAGTGCTTTTGCAGTTTTGAAGCCAGGAGCAGTGGTAAAGTTCACGAGCGGTCTGATAGGTATGTTATGTTTATGAATTTTAGGCAGTCCTGTGATGGCTTTAGCGTTGATGGGCTTTAAGTAACGTCGTGTGCTTTCACTGAATAAATTGATACATTTATTAATACAATTGTTAAGTTCCCTGACGTACAATTCAGTGGGGTCAGAGTTTAATATTTTAATGTTGTTGTTAGAAATAAAATCATGAACTTTATCACTGTATGAATCAGTGTCCATGATAACTAGCGTATTTCCTTTATCTGCCTTAACGATAAGAGCATTGTTGTTGTCGATTAATTTTGTTTTCATGTGTTTTAAAGTTTTATATTCACTAGAGTACCTAGACTGACCACGTGAAACGAGAGGTAGATTATTGTTTAATTTAATGGCTCTATTGAATTTATTATTTATAAGTACACGTGCTTCATTTTGTAAGTGTGGGTCCGAAATAGATTTGTCGGCTGCCTCCGCTTCAACGACTTCATAGATAAGTTTGTTTTTACCGACAGGTGGGAGATTATAATTTATCCCTTTACTTAAAAGCTTCATTTCGTTATCATCAAAGACTATTGTAGTTAAGTTCATGACTCTAGGGTAAAATGTGTGATTACAAACAATGGCAGACTCTTGGCGATGTTTATGTTCTAGCCTAAGAAGTTTGCGTGATTGACTAAAATGTGTACGACGTACAATATTATATATGTATCTGTGCACGGAATCTAAAACTTTATCGATAATGACAGGATGAATATTGTTAAGAATCTGCAAATGCAGTTTAAGCAAACGAGTATTGAGGCGAGATTTTTTAATGTATAACTCTTTAATTTCTTCCTTGACGCGAAATCGTTCAGCGTATTGTTGTGTTATTTTCGCGGCCTTGGAAGCGCAATTAATTTTTACAGTAGCATACTTAGGAGTTATGTTCTTTTGTAAACAAATTTTATTGAACTTAATATGTAAGTTAGTTTTTAATAACTGGATTTTGTCATTTTGGAATTTAAATACCATGCTTGCTTGGCTAGGCTCTAATTTAATATTCATGTTTAATATGGTAACCAAATCACTTGTACGAATTAATAAATTATTTACCTTAAATTATCCGCCGTGTGATTTTTTGTACTTCGTCTATGACGCGTTTCAGAGCTTATGCTCCATCATCAGATATTAAAAAGGTAAAACTATCACTCTTGCGAGATCGTTAAGAAGTAAAAATGTCAAAAATTTGCATGTGAACCGTACGCGGATTTGGGTGCGCACCCGTTCAAGTTCATTCTGCCACTGAGCGGTAGCTACCTTATCGTAGCCCCAGCGAGCAGACTCAAGGCGGTATCGTACAATCGGTTGGATACAAAGTTCAGCTGGTCATTTAACACGATATCGCGACTCCCTGGGTTTGCATATGCACTGTAAATTTCAAATTCCTCCAAGGCATTCCTGAAACGGCCCTTCTTACACACATGTAACGGTATTAAATTTGAACTAAAATCGGTGTAATTATGATTGTGTGAAGTCAGGTGTCGGGCGTAATTTGATTTGATGTTGTCAATGTTTCTTATTTTCTTAGGTAAATGTTCTCGAAATCGTTTAAGGAAACCTCTCCCAGTCTGTCCAATGTAGAAGCACTCGCAATCATTGCATGTTAACTTCTATATGCCAGTTTTTCCTTCTGGAGGCGTGTGTTTTTTCGGTTTCAGAATATCCAGTAACTTATTATTAGTCCTGAATGAAATAGTGAAACTATTATTATTCATCATACAAGACAAAACCTTAGGCATAAAGCTAGTGTAATTAGTAGATATAAAAATTGTTTGCGTGTTGTTGTTTATTCGGGGTTTAAGCATTCTTTTTTCATGTTTTCTCAACAGTTTGTCAATGGTTAAACTATTGTAACCATTGGCAACCGCGTTATATTTTATGACATTTAGCTCATCACGAAAGTCATTATCATCGAAAGGAATTGTCAATAATCTATGAATGAAACTATTGTACGCTGCCATTTTATGTGAAAGAGGATGATGAGAGTCTGCGTGTATTGTGGTGTCAGTGGTAGTCGGTTTCCTATAAATGTTGAACTTTAGTTTATTCATCCGTCGAGTGATGGCTAAATCTAGAAAGTTTATCTTGTTATCAACCTCTGTTTCAAGAGTAAACTGGATGTTTCTATTTATTTTATTTAAACAGTTTTTAAATAATTCGATTTGTCTTATAGTACCATCAAAAATTAAAAACTTATCGTCTAGTCTACATACCGTGCATAAAATATTATTTTATTTGCATATATATTATTGTTCAACAAGTGAGTATTCTCATAATAATTCAAATAAATATCGGCCAGTAGGCCGGAGAGGGGTGAGCCCATAGTTAGGCCATCATCTTGAATGTAAAACGAGCCATTAAAAGTGAAATAGTTTTGTTTCAAAACAACCTCGAGTAAATTAATTAACTCATTTATCGTCTGTGTGTTCATGCAACTATTGTCAGATAAATTGTTTCTCAAAATCTGTAATGTATCTATGACTGGGATGTTCGTGTATAAATTAGTTATGTCGAACGACGCCAATTTGTGGTTATATTGTAGTTCAACAGATTTAATTTCATTAATAAAATTATTGTTGTTCTTAATACTATGATTATTACGTAATTGTAAATTATCTTTTATCAAACGAACTAGTGCTTTTGCAGTTATGAAGCCAGGAGCAGTGGTAAAGTTCACGAGCGGTCTGATAGGTATGTTATGTTTATGAATTTTAGGCAGTCCTGTGATGGCTTTAGCGTTGATGGGCTTTAAGTAACGTCGTGTGCTTTCACTGAATAAATTGATACATTTATTAATACAATTGTTAAGTTCCCTGACGTACAATTCAGTGGGGTCAGAGTTTAATAATTTAATGTTGTTGTTAGAAATAAAATCATGAACTTTATCACAGTATGAATCAGTGTCCATGATAACTAGCGTATTTCCTTTATCTGCCTTAACGATAAGAGCATTGTTGTTGTCGATTAATTTTGTTTTCATGTGTTTTAAAGTTTTATATTCACTAGAGTACCTAGACTGACCACGTGAAACGAGAGGTAGATTATTGTTTAATTTAATGGCTCTATTGAATTTATTATTTATAAGTACACGTGCTTCATTTTGTAAGTGTGGGTCCGAAATAGATTTGTCGGCTGCCTCCGCTTCAACGACTTCATAGATAAGTTTGTTTTTACCGACAGGTGGGAGATTATAATTTATCCCTTTACTTAAAAGCTTCATTTCGTTATCATCAAAGACTATTGTAGTTAAGTTCATGACTCTAGGGTAAAATGTGTGATTACAAACAATGGCAGACTCTTGGCGATGTTTATGTTCTAGCCTAAGAAGTTTGCGTGATTGACTAAAATGTGTACGACGTACAATATTATATATGTATCTGTGCACGGAATCTAAAACTTTATCGATAATGACAGGATGAATATTGTTAAGAATCTGCAAATGCAGTTTAAGCAAACGAGTATTGAGGCGAGATTTTTTAATGTATAACTCTTTAATTTCTTCCTTGACGCGAAATCGTTCAGCGTATTGTTGTGTTATTTTCGCGGCCTTGGAAGCGCAATTAATTTTTACAGTAGCATACTTAGGAGTTATGTTCTTTTGTAAACAAATTTTATTGAACTTAATGTGTAAGTTAGTTTTTAATAACTGGATTTTGACATTTCGGAATTTAAATACCATGCTTGCTTGGCTAGGCTGTAATTTAATATTCATGTTTAATATGGTAACCAAATCACTTGTACGAATTAATAAATTATTTACCTTAAATTATCCGCCGTGTGATTTCTTGTACTTCGTCTATGACGCGTTTCAGAGCTTATGCTCCATCATCAGATATTAAAAAGGTAAAACTATCACTCTTGCGAGATCGTTAAGAAGTAAAAATGTCAAAAATTTGCATGTGAACCGTACGCGGATTTGGGTGCGCACCCGTTCAAGTTCATTCTGCCACTGAGCGGTAGCTACCTTATCGTAGCCCCAGCGAGCAGACTCAAGGCGGTATCGTACAATCGGTTGGATACAAAGTTCAGCTGGTCATTTAACACGATATCGCGACTCCCTGGGTTTGCATATGCACTGTAAATTTCAAATTCCTCCAAGGCATTCCTGAAACGGCCCTTCTTACACACATGTAACGGTATTAAATTTGAACTAAAATCGGTGTAATTATGATTGTGTGAAGTCAGGTGTCGGGCGTAATTTGATTTGATGTTGTCAATGTTTCTTATTTTCTTAGGTAAATGTTCTCGAAATCGTTTAAGGAAACCTCTCCCAGTCTGTCCAATGTAGAAGCACTCGCAATCATTGCATGTTAACTTCTATATGCCAGTTTTTCCTTCTGGAGGCGTGTGTTTTTTCGGTTTCAGAATATCCAGTAACTTATTATTTGTCCTGAATGAAATAGTGAAACTATTATTATTCATCATAGAAGACAAAACCTTAGGCATAAAGCTAGTGTAATTAGTAGATATAAAAATTGTTTGCGTGTTGTTGTTTATTCGGGGTTTAAGCATTCTTTTTTCATGTTTTCTCAACAGTTTGTCAATGGTTAAACTATTGTAACCATTGGCAACCGCGTTATATTTTATGACATTTAGCTCATCACGAAAGTCATTATCATCGAAAGGAATTGTCAATAATCTATGAATGAAACTATTGTACGCTGCCATTTTATGTGAAAGAGGATGATGAGAGTCTGCGTGTATTGTGGTGTCAGTGGTAGTCGGTTTCCTATAAATGTTGAACTTTAGTTTATTCATCCGTCGAGTGATGGCTAAATCTAGAAAGTTTATCTTGTTATCAACCTCTGTTTCAAGAGTAAACTGGATGTTTCTATTTATTTTATTTAAACAGTTTTTAAATAATTCGATTTGTCTTATAGTACCATCAAAAATTAAAAACTTATCGTCTAGTCTACATACCGTGCATAAAATATTATTTTATTTGCATATATATTATTGTTCAACAAGTGAGTATTCTCATAATAATTCAAATAAATATCGGCCAGTAGGCCGGAGAGGGGTGAGCCCATAGTTAGGCCATCATCTTGAATGTAAAACGAGCCATTAAAAGTGAAATAGTTTTGTTTCAAAACAACCTCGAGTAAATTAATTAACTCATTTATCGTCTGTGTGTTCATGCAACTATTGTCAGATAAATTGTTTCTCAAAATCTGTAATGTATCTATGACTGGGATGTTCGTGTATAAATTAGTTATGTCGAACGACGCCAATTTGTGGTTATATTGTAGTTCAACAGATTTAATTTCATTAATAAAATTATTGTTGTTCTTAATACTATGATTATTACGTAATTGTAAATTATCTTTTATCAAACGAACTAGTGCTTTTGCAGTTTTGAAGCCAGGAGCAGTGGTAAAGTTCACGAGCGGTCTGATAGGTATGTTATGTTTATGAATTTTAGGCAGTCCTGTGATGGCTTTAGCGTTGATGGGCTTTAAGTAACGTCGTGTGCTTTCACTGAATAAATTGATACATTTATTAATACAATTGTTAAGTTCCCTGACGTACAATTCAGTGGGGTCAGAGTTTAATAATTTAATGTTGTTGTTAGAAATAAAATCATGAACTTTATCACAGTATGAATCAGTGTCCATGATAACTAGCGTATTTCCTTTATCTGCCTTAACGATAAGAGCATTGTTGTTGTCGATTAATTTTGTTTTCATGTGTTTTAAAGTTTTATATTCACTAGAGTACCTAGACTGACCACGTGAAACGAGAGGTAGATTATTGTTTAATTTAATGGCTCTATTGAATTTATTATTTATAAGTACACGTGCTTCATTTTGTAAGTGTGGGTCCGAAATAGATTTGTCGGCTGCCTCCGCTTCAACGACTTCATAGATAAGTTTGTTTTTACCGACAGGTGGGAGATTATAATTTATCCCTTTACTTAAAAGCTTCATTTCGTTATCATCAAAGACTATTGTAGTTAAGTTCATGACACTAGGGTAAAATGTGTGATTACAAACAATGGCAGACTCTTGGCGATGTTTATGTTCTAGCCTAAGAAGTTTGCGTGATTGACTAAAATGTGTACGACGTACAATATTATATATGTATCTGTGCACGGAATCTAAAACTTTATCGATAATGACAGGATGAATATTGTTAAGAATCTGCAAATGCAGTTTAAGCAAACGAGTATTGAGGCGAGATTTTTTAATGTATAACTCTTTAATTTCTTCCTTGACGCGAAATCGTTCAGCGTATTGTTGTGTTATTTTCGCGGCCTTGGAAGCGCAATTAATTTTTACAGTAGCATACTTAGGAGTTATGTTCTTTTGTAAACAAATTTTATTGAACTTAATGTGTAAGTTAGTTTTTAATAACTGGATTTTGACATTTCGGAATTTAAATACCATGCTTGCTTGGCTAGGCTCTAATTTAATATTCATGTTTAATATGGTAACCAAATCACTTGTACGAATTAATAAATTATTTACCTTAAATTATCCGCCGTGTGATTTCTTGTACTTCGTCTATCGTCTATAACGCGTTTCAGAGCTTATGCTCCAGCATCAGATATTAAAAAGGTAAAACTATCACTCTTGCGACATCGTTAAGAAGTAAAAATGTCAAAAATTTGCATGTGAACCGTACGCGGATTTGGGTGCGCACCCGTTCAAGTTCATTCTGCCACTGAGCGGTAGCTACCTTATCGTAGCCCCAGCGAGCAGACTCAAGGCGGTATCGTACAATCGGTTGGATACAAAGTTCAGCTGGTCATTTAACACGATATCGCGACTCCCTGGGTTTGCATATGCACTGTAAATTTCAAATTCCTCCAAGGCATTCCTGAAACGGCCCTTCTTACACACATGTAACGGTATTAAATTTGAACTAAAATCGGTGTAATTATGATTGTGTGAAGTCAGGTGTCGGGCGTAATTTGATTTGATGTTGTCAATGTTTCTTATTTTCTTAGGTAAATGTTCTCGAAATCGTTTAAGGAAACCTCTCCCAGTCTGTCCAATGTAGAAGCACTCGCAATCATTGCATGTTAACTTCTATATGCCAGTTTTTCCTTCTGGAGGCGTGTGTTTTTTCGGTTTCAGAATATCCAGTAACTTATTATTTGTCCTGAATGAAATAGTGAAACTATTATTATTCATCATAGAAGACAAAACCTTAGGCATAAAGCTAGTGTAATTAGTAGATATAAAAATTGTTTGCGTGTTGTTGTTTATTCGGGGTTTAAGCATTCTTTTTTCATGTTTTCTCAACAGTTTGTCAATGGTTAAACTATTGTAACCATTGGCAACCGCGTTATATTTTATGACATTTAGCTCATCACGAAAGTCATTATCATCGAAAGGAATTGTCAATAATCTATGAATGAAACTATTGTACGCTGCCATTTTATGTGAAAGAGGATGATGAGAGTCTGCGTGTATTGTGGTGTCAGTGGTAGTCGGTTTCCTATAAATGTTGAACTTTAGTTTATTCATCCGTCGAGTGATGGCTAAATCTAGAAAGTTTATCTTGTTATCAACCTCTGTTTCAAGAGTAAACTGGATGTTTCTATTTATTTTATTTAAACAGTTTTTAAATAATTCGATTTGTCTTATAGTACCATCAAAAATTAAAAACTTATCGTCTAGTCTACATACCGTGCATAAAATATTATTTTATTTGCATATATATTATTGTTCAACAAGTGAGTATTCTCATAATAATTCAAATAAATATCGGCCAGTAGGCCGGAGAGGGGTGAGCCCATAGTTAGGCCATCATCTTGAATGTAAAACGAGCCATTAAAAGTGAAATAGTTTTGTTTCAAAACAACCTCGAGTAAATTAATTAACTCATTTATCGTCTGTGTGTTCATGCAACTATTGTCAGATAAATTGTTTCTCAAAATCTGTAATGTATCTATGACTGGGATGTTCGTGTATAAATTAGTTATGTCGAACGACGCCAATTTGTGGTTATATTGTAGTTCAACAGATTTAATTTCATTAATAAAATTATTGTTGTTCTTAATACTATGATTATTACGTAATTGTAAATTATCTTTTATCAAACGAACTAGTGCTTTTGCAGTTTTGAAGCCAGGAGCAGTGGTAAAGTTCACGAGCGGTCTGATAGGTATGTTATGTTTATGAATTTTAGGCAGTCCTGTGATGGCTTTAGCGTTGATGGGCTTTAAGTAACGTCGTGTGCTTTCACTGAATAAATTGATACATTTATTAATACAATTGTTAAGTTCCCTGACGTACAATTCAGTGGGGTCAGAGTTTAATATTTTAATGTTGTTGTTAGAAATAAAATCATGAACTTTATCACTGTATGAATCAGTGTCCATGATAACTAGCGTATTTCCTTTATCTGCCTTAACGATAAGAGCATTGTTGTTGTCGATTAATTTTGTTTTCATGTGTTTTAAAGTTTTATATTCACTAGAGTACCTAGACTGACCACGTGAAACGAGAGGTAGATTATTGTTTAATTTAATGGCTCTATTGAATTTATTATTTATAAGTACACGTGCTTCATTTTGTAAGTGTGGGTCCGAAATAGATTTGTCGGCTGCCTCCGCTTCAACGACTTCATAGATAAGTTTGTTTTTACCGACAGGTGGGAGATTATAATTTATCCCTTTACTTAAAAGCTTCATTTCGTTATCATCAAAGACTATTGTAGTTAAGTTCATGACACTAGGGTAAAATGTGTGATTACAAACAATGGCAGACTCTTGGCGATGTTTATGTTCTAGCCTAAGAAGTTTGCGTGATTGACTAAAATGTGTACGACGTACAATATTATATATGTATCTGTGCACGGAATCTAAAACTTTATCGATAATGACAGGATGAATATTGTTAAGAATCTGCAAATGCAGTTTAAGCAAACGAGTATTGAGGCGAGATTTTTTAATGTATAACGCTTTAATTTCTTCCTTGACGCGAAATCGTTCAGCGTATTGTTGTGTTATTTTCGCGGCCTTGGAAGCGCAATTAATTTTTACAGTAGCATACTTAGGAGTTATGTTCTTTTGTAAACAAATTTTATTGAACTTAATGTGTAAGTTGTTTTTAATAACTGGATTTTGACATTTCGGAATTTAAATACCATGCTTGCTTGGCTAGGCTCTAATTTAATATTCATGTTTAATATGGTAACCAAATCACTTGTACGAATTAATAAATTATTTACCTTAAATTATCCGCCGTGTGATTTCTTGTACTTCGTCTATCGTCTATAACGCGTTTCAGAGCTTATGCTCCAGCATCAGATATTAAAAAGGTAAAACTATCACTCTTGCGACATCGTTAAGAAGTAAAAATGTCAAAAATTTGCATGTGAACCGTACGCGGATTTGGGTGCGCACCCGTTCAAGTTCATTCTGCCACTGAGCGGTAGCTACCTTATCGTAGCCCCAGCGGCAGACTCAAGGCGGTATCGTACAATCGGTTGGATACAAAGTTCAGGTGGTCATTTAACACGATATCGCGACTCCCTGGGTTTGCATATGCACTGTAAATTTCAAATTCCTCCAAGGCATTCCTGAAACGGCCCTTCTTACACACATGTAACGGTATTAAATTTGAACTAAAATCTGTGTAATTATGATTGTGTGAAGTCAGGTGTCGGGCGTAATTTGATTTGATGTTGTCAATATTTCTAATTTTCTTAGGTAAATGTTCTCGAAATCGTTTAAGGAAACCTCTCCCAGTCTGTCCAATGTAGAAGCACTCGCAATCATTGCATGTTAACTTCTATATCCCAGTTTTTTCTTCTGGAGGCGTGTGTTTTTTCGGTTTCAGAATATCCAGTAACTTATTATTAGTCCTGAATGAAATAGTGAAACTATTATTATTCATCATAGAAGACAAAACCTTAGGCATAAAGCTAGTGTAATTAGTAGATATAAAAATTGTTTGCGTGTTGTTGTTTATTCGGGGTTTAAGCATTCTTTTTTCATGTTTTCTCAACAGTTTGTCAATGGTTAAACTATTGTAACCATTGGCAACCGCGATATATTTTATGACATTTTAGCTCATCACGAAAGTCATTATCATCGAAAGGAATTGTCAATAATCTATGAATGAAACTATTGTACGCTGCCATTTTATGTGAAAGAGGATGATGAGAGTCTGCGTGTATTGTGGTGTCAGTGGTAGTCGGTTTCCTATAAATGTTGAACTTTAGTTTATTCATCTGTCGAGTGATGGCTAAATCTAGAAAGTTTATCTTGTTATCAACCTCTGTTTCAAGAGTAAACTGGATGTTTCTATTTATTTTATTTAAACAGTTTTTAAATAATTTGATTTGTCTTATAGTACCATCAAAAATTAAAAACTTATCGTCTAGTCTACATACCGTGCATAAAATATTATTTTATTTGCATATATATTATTGTTCAACAAGTGAGTATTCTCATAATAATTCAAATAAATATCGGCCAGTAGGCCGGAGAGGGGTGAGCCCATAGTTAGGCCATCATCTTGAATGTAAAACGAGCCATTAAAAGTGAAATAGTTTTGTTTCAAAACAACCTCGAGTAAATTAATTAACTCATTTATCGTCTGTGTGTTCATGCAACTATTGTCAGATAAATTGTTTCTCAAAATCTGTAATGTATCTATGACTGGGATGTTCGTGTATAAATTAGTTATGTCGAACGACGCCAATTTGTGGTTAGGTTGTAGTTCAACAGATTTAATTTCATTAATAAAATTATTGTTGTTCTTAATACTATGATTATTACGTAATTGTAAATTATCTTTTATCAAACGAACTAGTGCTTTTCAGTTTTGAAGCCAGGAGCAGTGGTAAAGTTCACGAGCGGTCTGATAGGTATGTTATGTTTATGAATTTTATGCAGTCCTGTGATGGCTTTAGCGTTGATGGGCTTTAAGTAACGTCGTGTGCTTTCACTGAATAAATTGATACATTTATTAATACAATTGTTAAGTTCCCTGACGTACAATTCAGTGGGGTCAGAGTTTAATATTTTAATGTTGTTGTTAGAAATAAAAACATGAACTTTATCACTGTATGAATCAGTGTCCATGATAACTAGCGTATTTCCTTTATCTGCCTTAACGATAAGAGCATTGTTGTTGTCGATTAATTTTGTTTTCATGTGTTTTAAAGTTTTATATTCACTAGAGTACCTAGACTGACCACGTGAAACGAGAGGTAGATTATTGTTTAATTTAATGGCTCTATTGAATTTATTATTTATAAGTACACGTGCTTCATTTTGTAAGTGTGGGTCCGAAATAGATTTGACGGCTGCCTCCGCTTCAACGACTTCATAGATAAGTTTGTTTTTATCGACAGGTGGGAGATTATAATTTATCCCTTTACTTAAAAGCTTCATTTCGTTATCATCAAAGACTATTGTAGTTAAGTTCATGACTCTAGGGTAAAATGTGTGATTACAAACAATGGCAGACTCTTGTCGATATTTATGTTCTAGCCTAAGAAGTTTGCGTGATTGACTAAAATGTGTACGACTTACAATATTATATATGTATCTGTGCACGGAATCTAAAACTTTATCGATAATGACAGGATGAATATTGTTAAGAATCTGCAAATGCAGTTTAAGCAAACGAGTATTGAGGAGAGATTTTTGAATGTATAACGCTTTAATTTCTTCCTTGACGCGAAATCGTTCAGCGTATTGTTGTGTTATTTTCGCGGCCTTGGAAGCGCAATTAATTTTTACAGTAGCATACTTAGGAGTTATGTTCTTTTGTAAACAAATTTTATTGAACTTAATATGTAAGTTAGTTTTTAATAACTGGATTTTGACATTTTGGAATTTAAATACCATGCTTGCTTGGCTAGGCTCTAATTTAACATTCATGGTTAATATGGTAACCAAATCACTTGTAGGAATTAATAAATTATTTACCTTAAATTATCCGCCGTGTGATTTCTTGTACTTCGTCTATGACGCGTTTCAGAGCTTATGCTCCATCATCAGATATTAAAAAGGTAAAACTATCACTCTTGCGAGATCGTTAAGAAGTAAAAATGTCAAAAATTTGCATGTGAACCGTACGCGGATTTGGGTGCGCACCCGTTCAAGTTCATTCTGCCACTGAGCGGTAGCTACCTTATCGTAGCCCCAGCGGCAGACTCAAGGCGGTATCGTACAATCGGTTGGATACAAAGTTCAGGTGGTCATTTAACACGATATCGCGACTCCCTGGGTTTGCATATGCACTGTAAATTTCAAATTCCTCCAAGGCATTCCTGAAACGGCCCTTCTTACACACATGTAACGGTATTAAATTTGAACTAAAATCTGTGTAATTATGATTGTGTGAAGTCAGGTGTCGGGCGTAATTTGATTTGATGTTGTCAATATTTCTAATTTTCTTAGGTAAATGTTCTCGAAATCGTTTAAGGAAACCTCTCCCAGTCTGTCCAATGTAGAAGCACTCGCAATCATTGCATGTTAACTTCTATATGCCAGTTTTTTCTTCTGGAGGCGTGTGTTTTTTCGGTTTCAGAATATCCAGTAACTTATTATTAGTCCTGAATGAAATAGTGAAACTATTATTATTCATCATAGAAGACAAAACCTTAGGCATAAAGCTAGTGTAATTAGTAGATATAAAAATTGTTTGCGTGTTGTTGTTTATTCGGGGTTTAAGCATTCTTTTTTCATGTTTTCTCAACAGTTTGTCAATGGTTAAACTATTGTAACCATTGGCAACCGCGATATATTTTATGACATTTTAGCTCATCACGAAAGTCATTATCATCCAAAGGAATTGTCAATAATCTATGAATGAAACTATTGTACGCTGCCATTTTATGTGAAAGAGGATGATGAGAGTCTGCGTGTATTGTGGTGTCAGTGGTAGTCGGTTTCCTATAAATGTTGAACTTTAGTTTATTCATCTGTCGAGTGATGGCTAAATCTAGAAAGTTTATCTTGTTATCAACCTCTGTTTCAAGAGTAAACTGGATGTTTCTATTTATTTTATTTAAACAGTTTTTAAATAATTCGATTTGTCTTATAGTACCATCAAAAATTAAAAACTTATCGTCTAGTCTACATACCGTGCATAAAATATTATTTTATTTGCATATATATTATTGTTCAACAAGTGAGTATTCTCATAATAATTCAAATAAATATCGGCCAGTAGGCCGGAGAGGGGTGAGCCCATAGTTAGGCCATCATCTTGAATGTAAAACGAGCCATTAAAAGTGAAATAGTTTTGTTTCAAAACAACCTCGAGTAAATTAATTAACTCATTTATCGTCTGTGTGTTCATGCAACTATTGTCAGATAAATTGTTTCTCAAAATCTGTAATGTATCTATGACTGGGATGTTCGTGTATAAATTAGTTATGTCGAACGACGCCAATTTGTGGTTAGGTTGTAGTTCAACAGATTTAATTTCATTAATAAAATTATTGTTGTTCTTAATACTATGATTATTACGTAATTGTAAATTATCTTTTATCAAACGAACTAGTGCTTTTCAGTTTTGAAGCCAGGAGCAGTGGTAAAGTTCACGAGCGGTCTGATAGGTATGTTATGTTTATGAATTTTATGCAGTCCTGTGATGGCTTTAGCGTTGATGGGCTTTAAGTAACGTCGTGTGCTTTCACTGAATAAATTGATACATTTATTAATACAATTGTTAAGTTCCCTGACGTACAATTCAGTGGGGTCAGAGTTTAATATTTTAGTGTTGTTGTTAGAAATAAAATCATGAACTTTATCACTGTATGAATCAGTGTCCATGATAACTAGCGTATTTCCTTTATCTGCCTTAACGATAAGAGCATTGTTGTTGTCGATTAATTTTGTTTTCATGTGTTTTAAAGTTTTATATTCACTAGAGTACCTAGACTGACCACGTGAAACGAGAGGTAGATTATTGTTTAATTTAATGGCTCTATTGAATTTATTATTTATAAGTACACGTGCTTCATTTTGTAAGTGTGGGTCCGAAATAGATTTGACGGCTGCCTCCGCTTCAACGACTTCATAGATAAGTTTGTTTTTACCGACAGGTGGGAGATTATAATTTATCCCTTTACTTAAAAGCTTCATTTCGTTATCATCAAAGACTATTGTAGTTAAGTTCATGACTCTAGGGTAAAATGTGTGATTACAAACAATGGCAGACTCTTGTCGATATTTATGTTCTAGCCTAAGAAGTTTGCGTGATTGACTAAAATGTGTACGACGTACAATATTATATATGTATCTGTGCACGGAATCTAAAACTTTATCGATAATGACAGGATGAATATTGTTAAGAATCTGCAAATGCAGTTTAAGCAAACGAGTATTGAGGCGAGATTTTTGAATGTATAACGCTTTAATTTCTTCCTTGACGCGAAATCGTTCAGCGTATTGTTGTGTTATTTTCGCGGCCTTGGAAGCGCAATTAATTTTTACAGTAGCATACTTAGGAGTTATGTTCTTTTGTAAACAAATTTTATTGAACTTAATATGTAAGTTAGTTTTTAATAACTGGATTTTGACATTTTGGAATTTAAATACCATGCTTGCTTGGCTAGGCTCTAATTTAATATTCATGGTTAATATGGTAACCAAATCACTTGTACGAATTAATAAATTATTTACCTTAAATTATCCGCCGTATGATTTCTTGTACTTCGTCTATGACGCGTTTCAGAGCTTATGCTCCATCATCAGATATTAAAAAGGTAAAACTATCACTCTTGCGAGATCGTTAAGAAGTAAAAATGTCAAAAATTTGCATGTGAACCGTACGCGGATTTGGGTGCGCACCCGTTCAAGTTCATTCTGCCACTGAGCGGTAGCTACCTTATCGTAGCCCCAGCGAGCAGACTCAAGGCGGTATCGTACAATCGGTTGGATACAAAGTTCAGGTGGTCATTTAACACGATATCGCGACTCCCTGGGTTTGCATATGCACTGTAAATTTCAAATTCCTCCAAGGCATTCCTGAAACGGCCCTTCTTACACACATGTAACGGTATTAAATTTGAACTAAAATCTGTGTAATTATGATTGTGTGAAGTCAGGTGTCGGGCGTAATTTGATTTGATGTTGTCAATATTTCTAATTTTCTTAGGTAAATGTTCTCGAAATCGTTTAAGGAAACCTCTCCCAGTCTGTCCAATGTAGAAGCACTCGCAATCAATGCATGTTAACTTCTATATGCCAGTTTTTTCTTCTGGAGGCGTGTGTTTTTTCGGTTTCAGAATATCCAGTAACTTATTATTAGTCCTGAATGAAATAGTGAAACTATTATTATTCATCATAGAAGACAAAACCTTAGGCATAAAGCTAGTGTAATTAGTAGATATAAAAATTGTTTGCGTGTTGTTGTTTATTCGGGGTTTAAGCATTCTTTTTTCATGTTTTCTCAACAGTTTGTCAATGGTTAAACTATTGTAACCATTGGCAACCGCGATATATTTTATGACATTTTAGCTCATCACGAAAGTCATTATCATCCAAAGGAATTGTCAATAATCTATGAATGAAACTATTGTACGCTGCCATTTTATGTGAAAGAGGATGATGAGAGTCTGCGTGTATTGTGGTGTCAGTGGTAGTCGGTTTCCTATAAATGTTGAACTTTAGTTTATTCATCTGTCGAGTGATGGCTAAATCTAGAAAGTTTATCTTGTTATCAACCTCTGTTTCAAGAGTAAACTGGATGTTTCTATTTATTTTATTTAAACAGTTTTTAAATAATTTGATTTGTCTTATAGTACCATCAAAAATTAAAAACTTATCGTCTAGTCTACATACCGTGCATAAAATATTATTTTATTTGCATATATATTATTGTTCAACAAGTGAGTATTCTCATAATAATTCAAATAAATATCGGCCAGTAGGCCGGAGAGGGGTGAGCCCATAGTTAGGCCATCATCTTGAATGTAAAACGAGCCATTAAAAGTGAAATAGTTTTGTTTCAAAACAACCTCGAGTAAATTAATTAACTCATTTATCGTCTGTGTGTTCATGCAACTATTGTCAGATAAATTGTTTCTCAAAATCTGTAATGTATCTATGACTGGGATGTTCGTGTATAAATTAGTTATGTCGAACGACGCCAATTTGTGGTTAGGTTGTAGTTCAACAGATTTAATTTCATTAATAAAATTATTGTTGTTCTTAATACTATGATTATTACGTAATTGTAAATTATCTTTTATCAAACGAACTAGTGCTTTTCAGTTTTGAAGCCAGGAGCAGTGGTAAAGTTCACGAGCGGTCTGATAGGTATGTTATGTTTATGAATTTTATGCAGTCCTGTGATGGCTTTAGCGTTGATGGGCTTTAAGTAACGTCGTGTGCTTTCACTGAATAAATTGATACATTTATTAATACAATTGTTAAGTTCCCTGACGTACAATTCAGTGGGGTCAGAGTTTAATATTTTAATGTTGTTGTTAGAAATAAAATCATGAACTTTATCACTGTATGAATCAGTGTCCATGATAACTAGCGTATTTCCTTTATCTGCCTTAACGATAAGAGCATTGTTGTTGTCGATTAATTTTGTTTTCATGTGTTTTAAAGTTTTATATTCACTAGAGTACCTAGACTGACCACGTGAAACGAGAGGTAGATTATTGTTTAATTTAATGGCTCTATTGAATTTATTATTTATAAGTACACGTGCTTCATTTTGTAAGTGTGGGTCCGAAATAGATTTGACGGCTGCCTCCGCTTCAACGACTTCATAGATAAGTTTGTTTTTACCGACAGGTGGGAGATTATAATTTATCCCTTTACTTAAAAGCTTCATTTCGTTATCATCAAAGACTATTGTAGTTAAGTTCATGACTCTAGGGTAAAATGTGTGATTACAAACAATGGCAGACTCTTGTCGATATTTATGTTCTAGCCTAAGAAGTTTGCGTGATTGACTAAAATGTGTACGACTTACAATATTATATATGTATCTGTGTACGGAATCTAAAACTTTATCGATAATGACAGGATGAATATTGTTAAGAATCTGCAAATGCAGTTTAAGCAAACGAGTATTGAGGAGAGATTTTTGAATGTATAACGCTTTAATTTCTTCCTTGACGCGAAATCGTTCAGCGTATTGTTGTGTTATTTTCGCGGCCTTGGAAGCGCAATTAATTTTTACAGTAGCATACTTAGGAGTTATGTTCTTTTCTAAACAAATTTTATTGAACTTAATATGTAAGTTAGTTTTTAATAACTGGATTTTGACATTTTGGAATTTAAATACCATGCTTGCTTGGCTAGGCTCTAATTTAATATTCATGGTTAATATGGTAACCAAATCACTTGTAGGAATTAATAAATTATTTACCTTAAATTATCCGCCGTGTGATTTCTTGTACTTCGTCTATGACGCGTTTCAGAGCTTATGCTCCATCATCAGATATTAAAAAGGTAAAACTATCACTCTTGCGAGATCGTTAAGAAGTAAAAATGTCAAAAATTTGCATGTGAACCGTACGCGGATTTGGGTGCGCACCCGTTCAAGTTCATTCTGCCACTGAGCGGTAGCTACCTTATCGTAGCCCCAGCGGCAGACTCAAGGCGGTATCGTACAATCGGTTGGATACAAAGTTCAGCTGGTCATTTAACACGATATCGCGACTCCCTGGGTTTGCATATGCACTGTAAATTTCAAATTCCTCCAAGGCATTCCTGAAACGGCCCTTCTTACACACATGTAACGGTATTAAATTTGAACTAAAATCTGTGTAATTATGATTGTGTGAAGTCAGGTGTCGGGCGTAATTTGATTTGATGTTGTCAATATTTCTAATTTTCTTAGGTAAATGTTCTCGAAATCGTTTAAGGAAACCTCTCCCAGTCTGTCCAATGTAGAAGCACTCGCAATCATTGCATGTTAACTTCTATATGCCAGTTTCTTCTTCTGGAGGCGTGTGTTTTTTCGGTTTCAGAATATCCAGTAACTTATTATTAGTCCTGAATGAAATAGTGAAACTATTATTATTCATCATAGAAGACAAAACCTTAGGCATAAAGCTAGTGTAATTAGTAGATATAAAAATTGTTTGCGTGTTGTTGTTTATTCGGGGTTTAAGCATTCTTTTTTCATGTTTTCTCAACAGTTTGTCAATGGTTAAACTATTGTAACCATTGGCAACCGCTATATATTTTATGACATTTTAGCTCATCACGAAAGTCATTATCATCCAAAGGAATTGTCAATAATCTATGAATGAAACTATTGTACGCTGCCATTTTATGTGAAAGAGGATGATGAGAGTCTGCGTGTATTGTGGTGTCAGTGGTAGTCGGTTTCCTATAAATGTTGAACTTTAGTTTATTCATCTGTCGAGTGATGGCTAAATCTAGAAAGTTTATCTTGTTATCAACCTCTGTTTCAAGAGTAAACTGGATGTTTCTATTTATTTTATTTAAACAGTTTTTAAATAATTCGATTTGTCTTATAGTACCATCAAAAATTAAAAACTTATCGTCTAGTCTACATACCGTGCATAAAATATTATTTTATTTGCATATATATTATTGTTCAACAAGTGAGTATTCTCATAATAATTCAAATAAATATCGGCCAGTAGGCCGGAGAGGGGTGAGCCCATAGTTAGGCCATCATCTTGAATGTAAAACGAGCCATTAAAAGTGAAATAGTTTTGTTTCAAAACAACCTCGAGTAAATTAATTAACTCATTTATCGTCTGTGTGTTCATGCAACTATTGTCAGATAAATTGTTTCTCAAAATCTGTAATGTATCTATGACTGGGATGTTCGTGTATAAATTAGTTATGTCGAACGACGCCAATTTGTGGTTAGGTTGTAGTTCAACAGATTTAATTTCATTAATAAAATTATTGTTGTTCTTAATACTATGATTATTACGTAATTGTAAATTATCTTTTATCAAACGAACTAGTGCTTTTCAGTTTTGAAGCCAGGAGCAGTGGTAAAGTTCACGAGCGGTCTGATAGGTATGTTATGTTTATGAATTTTATGCAGTCCTGTGATGGCTTTAGCGTTGATGGGCTTTAAGTAACGTCGTGTGCTTTCACTGAATAAATTGATACATTTATTAATACAATTGTTAAGTTCCCTGACGTACAATTCAGTGGGGTCAGAGTTTAATATTTTAATGTTGTTGTTAGAAATAAAATCATGAACTTTATCACTGTATGAATCAGTGTCCATGATAACTAGCGTATTTCCTTTATCTGCCTTAACGATAAGAGCATTGTTGTTGTCGATTAATTTTGTTTTCATGTGTTTTAAAGTTTTATATTCACTAGAGTACCTAGACTGACCACGTGAAACGAGAGGTAGATTATTGTTTAATTTAATGGCTCTATTGAATTTATTATTTATAAGTACACGTGCTTCATTTTGTAAGTGTGGGTCCGAAATAGATTTGACGGCTGCCTCCGCTTCAACGACTTCATAGATAAGTTTGTTTTTACCGACAGGTGGGAGATTATAATTTATCCCTTTACTTAAAAGCTTCATTTCGTTATCATCAAAGACTATTGTAGTTAAGTTGATGACTCTAGGGTAAAATGTGTGATTACAAACAATGGCAGACTCTTGGCGATGTTTATGTTCTAGCCTAAGAAGTTTGCGTGATTGACTAAAATGTGTACGACATACAATATTATATATGTATCTGTGTACGGAATCTAAAACTTTATCGATAATGACAGGATGAATATTGTTAAGAATCTGCAAATGCAGTTTAAGCAAACGAGTATTGAGGAGAGATTTTTGAATGTATAACGCTTTAATTTCTTCCTTGACGCGAAATCGTTCAGCGTATTGTTGTGTTATTTTCGCGGCCTTGGAAGCGCAATTAATTTTTACAGTAGCATACTTAGGAGTTATGTTCTTTTGTAAACAAATTTTATTGAACTTAATATGTAAGTTAGTTTTTAATAACTGGATTTTGACATTTTGGAATTTAAATACCATGCTTGCTTGGCTAGGCTCTAATTTAATATTCATGGTTAATATGGTAACCAAATCACTTGTAGGAATTAATAAATTATTTACCTTAAATTATCCGCCGTGTGATTTCTTGTACTTCGTCTATGACGCGTTTCAGAGCTTATGCTCCATCATCAGATATTAAAAAGGTAAAACTATCACTCTTGCGAGATCGTTAAGAAGTAAAAATGTCAAAAATTTGCATGTGAACCGTACGCGGATTTGGGTGCGCACCCGTTCAAGTTCATTCTGCCACTGAGCGGTAGCTACCTTATCGTAGCCCCAGCGGCAGACTCAAGGCGGTATCGTACAATCGGTTGGATACAAAGTTCAGGTGGTCATTTAACACGATATCGCGACTCCCTGGGTTTGCATATGCACTGTAAATTTCAAATTCCTCCAAGGCATTCCTGAAACGGCCCTTCTTACACACATGTAACGGTATTAAATTTGAACTAAAATCTGTGTAATTATGATTGTGTGAAGTCAGGTGTCGGGCGTAATTTGATTTGATGTTGTCAATATTTCTAATTTTCTTAGGTAAATGTTCTCGAAATCGTTTAAGGAAACCTCTCCCAGTCTGTCCAATGTAGAAGCACTCGCAATCATTGCATGTTAACTTCTATATGCCAGTTTTTTCTTCTGGAGGCGTGTGTTTTTTCGGTTTCAGAATATCCAGTAACTTATTATTAGTCCTGAATGAAATAGTGAAACTATTATTATTCATCATAGAAGACAAAACCTTAGGCATAAAGCTAGTGTAATTAGTAGATATAAAAATTGTTTGCGTGTTGTTGTTTATTCGGGGTTTAAGCATTCTTTTTTCATGTTTTCTCAACAGTTTGTCAATGGTTAAACTATTGTAACCATTGGCAACCGCGATATATTTTATGACATTTTAGCTCATCACGAAAGTCATTATCATCCAAAGGAATTGTCAATAATCTATGAATGAAACTATTGTACGCTGCCATTTTATGTGAAAGAGGATGATGAGAGTCTGCGTGTATTGTGGTGTCAGTGGTAGTCGGTTTCCTATAAATGTTGAACTTTAGTTTATTCATCTGTCGAGTGATGGCTAAATCTAGAAAGTTTATCTTGTTATCAACCTCTGTTTCAAGAGTAAACTGGATGTTTCTATTTATTTTATTTAAACAGTTTTTAAATAATTCGATTTGTCTTATAGTACCATCAAAAATTAAAAACTTATCGTCTAGTCTACATACCGTGCATAAAATATTATTTTATTTGCATATATATTATTGTTCAACAAGTGAGTATTCTCATAATAATTCAAATAAATATCGGCCAGTAGGCCGGAGAGGGGTGAGCCCATAGTTAGGCCATCATCTTGAATGTAAAACGAGCCATTAAAAGTGAAATAGTTTTGTTTCAAAACAACCTCGAGTAAATTAATTAACTCATTTATCGTCTGTGTGTTCATGCAACTATTGTCAGATAAATTGTTTCTCAAAATCTGTAATGTATCTATGACTGGGATGTTCGTGTATAAATTAGTTATGTCGAACGACGCCAATTTGTGGTTAGGTTGTAGTTCAACAGATTTAATTTCATTAATAAAATTATTGTTGTTCTTAATACTATGATTATTACGTAATTGTAAATTATCTTTTATCAAACGAACTAGTGCTTTTCAGTTTTGAAGCCAGGAGCAGTGGTAAAGTTCACGAGCGGTCTGATAGGTATGTTATGTTTATGAATTTTATGCAGTCCTGTGATGGCTTTAGCGTTGATGGGCTTTAAGTAACGTCGTGTGCTTTCACTGAATAAATTGATACATTTATTAATACAATTGTTAAGTTCCCTGACGTACAATTCAGTGGGGTCAGAGTTTAATATTTTAATGTTGTTGTTAGAAATAAAATCATGAACTTTATCACTGTATGAATCAGTGTCCATGATAACTAGCGTATTTCCTTTATCTGCCTTAACGATAAGAGCATTGTTGTTGTCGATTAATTTTGTTTTCATGTGTTTTAAAGTTTTATATTCACTAGAGTACCTAGACTGACCACGTGAAACGAGAGGTAGATTATTGTTTAATTTAATGGCCCTATTGAATTTATTATTTATAAGTACACGTGCTTCATTTTGTAAGTGTGGGTCCGAAATAGATTTGACGGCTGCCTCCGCTTCAACGACTTCATAGATAAGTTTGTTTTTACCGACAGGTGGGAGATTATAATTTATCCCTTTACTTAAAAGCTTCATTTCGTTATCATCAAAGACTATTGTAGTTAAGTTCATGACTCTAGGGTAAAATGTGTGATTACAAACAATGGCAGACTCTTGGCGATATTTATGTTCTAGCCTAAGAAGTTTGCGTGATTGACTAAAATGTGTACGACGTACAATATTATATATGTATCTGTGCACGGAATCTAAAACTTTATCGATAATGACAGGATGAATATTGTTAAGAATCTGCAAATGCAGTTTAAGCAAACGAGTATTGAGGCGAGATTTTTGAATGTATAGCGCTTTAATTTCTTCCTTGACGCGAAATCGTTCAGCGTATTGTTGTGTTATTTTCGCGGCCTTGGAAGCGCAATTAATTTTTACAGTAGCATACTTAGGAGTTATGTTCTTTTGTAAACAAATTTTATTGAACTTAATATGTAAGTTAGTTTTTAATAACTGGATTTTGACATTTTGGAATTTAAATACCATGCTTGCTTGGCTAGGCTCTAATTTAATATTCATGGTTAATATGGTAACCAAATCACTTGTAGGAATTAATAAATTATTTACCTTAAATTATCCGCCGTGTGATTTCTTGTACTTCGTCTATGACGCGTTTCAGAGCTTATGCTCCATCATCAGATATTAAAAAGGTAAAACTATCACTCTTGCGAGATCGTTAAGAAGTAAAAATGTCAAAAATTTGCATGTGAACCGTACGCGGATTTGGGTGCGCACCCGTTCAAGTTCATTCTGCCACTGAGCGGTAGCTACCTTATCGTAGCCCCAGCGGCAGACTCAAGGCGGTATCGTACAATCGGTTGGATACAAAGTTCAGCTGGTCACTTAACACGATATCGCGACTCCCTGGGTTTGCATATGCACTGTAAATTTCAAATTCCTCCAAGGCATTCCTGAAACGGCCCTTCTTACACACATGTAACGGTATTAAATTTGAACTAAAATCTGTGTAATTATGATTGTGTGAAGTCAGGTGTCGGGCGTAATTTGATTTGATGTTGTCAATATTTCTAATTTTCTTAGGTAAATGTTCTCGAAATCGTTTAAGGAAACCTCTCCCAGTCTGTCCAATGTAGAAGCACTCGCAATCATTGCATGTTAACTTCTATATGCCAGTTTCTTCTTCTGGAGGCGTGTGTTTTTTCGGTTTCAGAATATCCAGTAACTTATTATTAGTCCTGAATGAAATAGTGAAACTATTATTATTCATCATAGAAGACAAAACCTTAGGCATAAAGCTAGTGTAATTAGTAGATATAAAAATTGTTTGCGTGTTGTTGTTTATTCGGGGTTTAAGCATTCTTTTTTCATGTTTTCTCAACAGTTTGTCAATGGTTAAACTATTGTAACCATTGGCAACCGCTATATATTTTATGACATTTTAGCTCATCACGAAAGTCATTATCATCCAAAGGAATTGTCAATAATCTATGAATGAAACTATTGTACGCTGCCATTTTATGTGAAAGAGGATGATGAGAGTCTGCGTGTATTGTGGTGTCAGTGGTAGTCGGTTTCCTATAAATGTTGAACTTTAGTTTATTCATCTGTCGAGTGATGGCTAAATCTAGAAAGTTTATCTTGTTATCAACCTCTGTTTCAAGAGTAAACTGGATGTTTCTATTTATTTTATTTAAACAGTTTTTAAATAATTCGATTTGTCTTATAGTACCATCAAAAATTAAAAACTTATCGTCTAGTCTACATACCGTGCATAAAATATTATTTTATTTGCATATATATTATTGTTCAACAAGTGAGTATTCTCATAATAATTCAAATAAATATCGGCCAGTAGGCCGGAGAGGGGTGAGCCCATAGTTAGGCCATCATCTTGAATGTAAAACGAGCCATTAAAAGTGAAATAGTTTTGTTTCAAAACAACCTCGAGTAAATTAATTAACTCATTTATCGTCTGTGTGTTCATGCAACTATTGTCAGATAAATTGTTTCTCAAAATCTGTAATGTATCTATGACTGGGATGTTCGTGTATAAATTAGTTATGTCGAACGACGCCAATTTGTGGTTAGGTTGTAGTTCAACAGATTTAATTTCATTAATAAAATTATTGTTGTTCTTAATACTATGATTATTACGTAATTGTAAATTATCTTTTATCAAACGAACTAGTGCTTTTCAGTTTTGAAGCCAGGAGCAGTGGTAAAGTTCACGAGCGGTCTGATAGGTATGTTATGTTTATGAATTTTATGCAGTCCTGTGATGGCTTTAGCGTTGATGGGCTTTAAGTAACGTCGTGTGCTTTCACTGAATAAATTGATACATTTATTAATACAATTGTTAAGTTCCCTGACGTACAATTCAGTGGGGTCAGAGTTTAATATTTTAATGTTGTTGTTAGAAATAAAATCATGAACTTTATCACTGTATGAATCAGTGTCCATGATAACTAGCGTATTTCCTTTATCTGCCTTAACGATAAGAGCATTGTTGTTGTCGATTAATTTTGTTTTCATGTGTTTTAAAGTTTTATATTCACTAGAGTACCTAGACTGACCACGTGAAACGAGAGGTAGATTATTGTTTAATTTAATGGCTCTATTGAATTTATTATTTATAAGTACACGTGCTTCATTTTGTAAGTGTGGGTCCGAAATAGATTTGACGGCTGCCTCCACTTCAACGACTTCATAGATAAGTTTGTTTTTACCGACAGGTGGGAGATTATAATTTATCCCTTTACTTAAAAGCTTCATTTCGTTATCATCAAAGACTATTGTAGTTAAGTTGATGACTCTAGGGTAAAATGTGTGATTACAAACAATGGCAGACTCTTGGCGATGTTTATGTTCTAGCCTAAGAAGTTTGCGTGATTGACTAAAATGTGTACGACATACAATATTATATATGTATCTGTGTACGGAATCTAAAACTTTATCGATAATGACAGGATGAATATTGTTAAGAATCTGCAAATGCAGTTTAAGCAAACGAGTATTGAGGAGAGATTTTTGAATGTATAACGCTTTAATTTCTTCCTTGACGCGAAATCGTTCAGCGTATTGTTGTGTTATTTTCGCGGCCTTGGAAGCGCAATTAATTTTTACAGTAGCATACTTAGGAGTTATGTTCTTTTGTAAACAAATTTTATTGAACTTAATATGTAAGTTAGTTTTTAATAACTGGATTTTGACATTTTGGAATTTAAATACCATGCTTGCTTGGCTAGGCTCTAATTTAATATTCATGGTTAATATGGTAACCAAATCACTTGTAGGAATTAATAAATTATTTACCTTAAATTATCCGCCGTGTGATTTCTTGTACTTCGTCTATGACGCGTTTCAGAGCTTATGCTCCATCATCAGATATTAAAAAGGTAAAACTATCACTCTTGCGAGATCGTTAAGAAGTAAAAATGTCAAAAATTTGCATGTGAACCGTACGCGGATTTGGGTGCGCACCCGTTCAAGTTCATTCTGCCACTGAGCGGTAGCTACCTTATCGTAGCCCCAGCGGCAGACTCAAGGCGGTATCGTACAATCGGTTGGATACAAAGTTCAGGTGGTCATTTAACACGATATCGCGACTCCCTGGGTTTGCATATGCACTGTAAATTTCAAATTCCTCCAAGGCATTCCTGAAACGGCCCTTCTTACACACATGTAACGGTATTAAATTTGAACTAAAATCTGTGTAATTATGATTGTGTGAAGTCAGGTGTCGGGCGTAATTTGATTTGATGTTGTCAATATTTCTAATTTTCTTAGGTAAATGTTCTCGAAATCGTTTAAGGAAACCTCTCCCAGTCTGTCCAATGTAGAAGCACTCGCAATCATTGCATGTTAACTTCTATATGCCAGTTTTTTCTTCTGGAGGCGTGTGTTTTTTCGGTTTCAGAATATCCAGTAACTTATTATTAGTCCTGAATGAAATAGTGAAACTATTATTATTCATCATAGAAGACAAAACCTTAGGCATAAAGCTAGTGTAATTAGTAGATATAAAAATTGTTTGCGTGTTGTTGTTTATTCGGGGTTTAAGCATTCTTTTTTCATGTTTTCTCAACAGTTTGTCAATGGTTAAACTATTGTAACCATTGGCAACCGCGATATATTTTATGACATTTTAGCTCATCACGAAAGTCATTATCATCCAAAGGAATTGTCAATAATCTATGAATGAAACTATTGTACGCTGCCATTTTATGTGAAAGAGGATGATGAGAGTCTGCGTGTATTGTGGTGTCAGTGGTAGTCGGTTTCCTATAAATGTTGAACTTTAGTTTATTCATCTGTCGAGTGATGGCTAAATCTAGAAAGTTTATCTTGTTATCAACCTCTGTTTCAAGAGTAAACTGGATGTTTCTATTTATTTTATTTAAACAGTTTTTAAATAATTCGATTTGTCTTATAGTACCATCAAAAATTAAAAACTTATCGTCTAGTCTACATACCGTGCATAAAATATTATTTTATTTGCATATATATTATTGTTCAACAAGTGAGTATTCTCATAATAATTCAAATAAATATCGGCCAGTAGGCCGGAGAGGGGTGAGCCCATAGTTAGGCCATCATCTTGAATGTAAAACGAGCCATTAAAAGTGAAATAGTTTTGTTTCAAAACAACCTCGAGTAAATTAATTAACTCATTTATCGTCTGTGTGTTCATGCAACTATTGTCAGATAAATTGTTTCTCAAAATCTGTAATGTATCTATGACTGGGATGTTCGTGTATAAATTAGTTATGTCGAACGACGCCAATTTGTGGTTAGGTTGTAGTTCAACAGATTTAATTTCATTAATAAAATTATTGTTGTTCTTAATACTATGATTATTACGTAATTGTAAATTATCTTTTATCAAACGAACTAGTGCTTTTCAGTTTTGAAGCCAGGAGCAGTGGTAAAGTTCACGAGCGGTCTGATAGGTATGTTATGTTTATGAATTTTATGCAGTCCTGTGATGGCTTTAGCGTTGATGGGCTTTAAGTAACGTCGTGTGCTTTCACTGAATAAATTGATACATTTATTAATACAATTGTTAAGTTCCCTGACGTACAATTCAGTGGGGTCAGAGTTTAATATTTTAATGTTGTTGTTAGAAATAAAATCATGAACTTTATCACTGTATGAATCAGTGTCCATGATAACTAGCGTATTTCCTTTATCTGCCTTAACGATAAGAGCATTGTTGTTGTCGATTAATTTTGTTTTCATGTGTTTTAAAGTTTTATATTCACTAGAGTACCTAGACTGACCACGTGAAACGAGAGGTAGATTATTGTTTAATTTAATGGCTCTATTGAATTTATTATTTATAAGTACACGTGCTTCATTTTGTAAGTGTGGGTCCGAAATAGATTTGACGGCTGCCTCCGCTTCAACGACTTCATAGATAAGTTTGTTTTTACCGACAGGTGGGAGATTATAATTTATCCCTTTACTTAAAAGCTTCATTTCGTTATCATCAAAGACTATTGTAGTTAAGTTCATGACTCTAGGGTAAAATGTGTGATTACAAACAATGGCAGACTCTTGTCGATATTTATGTTCTAGCCTAAGAAGTTTGCGTGATTGACTAAAATGTGTACGACGTACAATATTATATATGTATCTGTGTACGGAATCTAAAACTTTATCGATAATGACAGGATGAATATTGTTAAGAATCTGCAAATGCAGTTTAAGCAAACGAGTATTGAGGAGAGATTTTTGAATGTATAACGCTTTAATTTCTTCCTTGACGCGAAATCGTTCAGCGTATTGTTGTGTTATTTTCGCGGCCTTGGAAGCGCAATTAATTTTTACAGTAGCATACTTAGGAGTTATGTTCTTTTCTAAACAAATTTTATTGAACTTAATATGTAAGTTAGTTTTTAATAACTGGATTTTGACATTTTGGAATTTAAATACCATGCTTGCTTGGCTAGGCTCTAATTTAATATTCATGTTTAATATGGTAACCAAATCACTTGTACGAATTAATAAATTATTTACCTTAAATTATCCGCCGTGTGATTTCTTGTACTTCGTCTATGACGCGTTTCAGAGCTTATGCTCCATCATCAGATATTAAAAAGGTAAAACTATCACTCTTGCGAGATAGTTAAGAAGTAAAAATGTCAAAAATTTGCATGTGAACCGTACGCGGATTTGGGTGCGCACCCGTTCAAGTTCATTCTGCCACTGAGCGGTAGCTACCTTATCGTAGCCCCAGCGAGCAGACTCAAGGCGGTATCGTACAATCGGTTGGATACAAAGTTCAGGTGGTCATTTAACACGATATCGCGACTCCCTGGGTTTGCATATGCACTGTAAATTTCAAATTCCTCCAAGGCATTCCTGAAACGGCCCTTCTTACACACATGTAACGGTATTAAATTTGAACTAAAATCTGTGTAATTATGATTGTGTGAAGTCAGGTGTCGGGCGTAATTTGATTTGATGTTGTCAATGTTTCTTATTTTCCGAAATCGTTTAAGGAAACCTCTCCCAGTCTGTCCAATGTAGAAGCACTCGCAATCATTGCATGTTAACTTCTATATGCCAGTTTTTTCTTCTGGAGGCGTGTGTTTTTTCGGTTTCAGAATATCCAGTAACTTATTATTAGTCCTGAATGAAATAGTGAAACTATTATTATTCATCATAGAAGACAAAACCTTAGGCATAAAGCTAGTGTAATTAGTAGATATAAAAATTGTTTGCGTGTTGTTGTTTATTCGGGGTTTAAGCATTCTTTTTTCATGTTTTCTCAACAGTTTGTCAATGGTTAAACTATTGTAACCATTGGCAACCGCGATATATTTTATGACATTTTAGCTCATCACGAAAGTCATTATCATCCAAAGGAATTGTCAATAATCTATGAATGAAACTATTGTACGCTGCCATTTTATGTGAAAGAGGATGATGAGAGTCTGCGTGTATTGTGGTGTCAGTGGTAGTCGGTTTCCTATAAATGTTGAACTTTAGTTTATTCATCTGTCGAGTGATGGCTAAATCTAGAAAGTTTATCTTGTTATCAACCTCTGTTTCAAGAGTAAACTGGATGTTTCTATTTATTTTATTTAAACAGTTTTTAAATAATTCGATTTGTCTTATAGTACCATCAAAAATTAAAAACTTATCGTCTAGTCTACATACCGTGCATAAAATATTATTTTATTTGCATATATATTATTGTTCAACAAGTGAGTATTCTCATAATAATTCAAATAAATATCGGCCAGTAGGCCGGAGAGGGGTGAGCCCATAGTTAGGCCATCATCTTGAATGTAAAACGAGCCATTAAAAGTGAAATAGTTTTGTTTCAAAACAACCTCGAGTAAATTAATTAACTCATTTATCGTCTGTGTGTTCATGCAACTATTGTCAGATAAATTGTTTCTCAAAATCTGTAATGTATCTATGACTGGGATGTTCGTGTATAAATTAGTTATGTCGAACGACGCCAATTTGTGGTTAGGTTGTAGTTCAACAGATTTAATTTCATTAATAAAATTATTGTTGTTCTTAATACTATGATTATTACGTAATTGTAAATTATCTTTTATCAAACGAACTAGTGCTTTTCAGTTTTGAAGCCAGGAGCAGTGGTAAAGTTCACGAGCGGTCTGATAGGTATGTTATGTTTATGAATTTTATGCAGTCCTGTGATGGCTTTAGCGTTGATGGGCTTTAAGTAACGTCGTGTGCTTTCACTGAATAAATTGATACATTTATTAATACAATTGTTAAGTTCCCTGACGTACAATTCAGTGGGGTCAGAGTTTAATATTTTAATGTTGTTGTTAGAAATAAAATCATGAACTTTATCACTGTATGAATCAGTGTCCATGATAACTAGCGTATTTCCTTTATCTGCCTTAACGATAAGAGCATTGTTGTTGTCGATTAATTTTGTTTTCATGTGTTTTAAAGTTTTATATTCACTAGAGTACCTAGACTGACCACGTGAAACGAGAGGTAGATTATTGTTTAATTTAATGGCTCTATTGAATTTATTATTTATAAGTACACGTGCTTCATTTTGTAAGTGTGGGTCCGAAATAGATTTGACGGCTGCCTCCGCTTCAACGACTTCATAGATAAGTTTGTTTTTACCGACAGGTGGGAGATTATAATTTATCCCTTTACTTAAAAGCTTCATTTCGTTATCATCAAAGACTATTGTAGTTAAGTTCATGACTCTAGGGTAAAATGTGTGATTACAAACAATGGCAGACTCTTGTCGATATTTATGTTCTAGCCTAAGAAGTTTGCGTGATTGACTAAAATGTGTACGACGTACAATATTATATATGTATCTGTGTACGGAATCTAAAACTTTATCGATAATGACAGGATGAATATTGTTAAGAATCTGCAAATGCAGTTTAAGCAAACGAGTATTGAGGAGAGATTTTTGAATGTATAACGCTTTAATTTCTTCCTTGACGCGAAATCGTTCAGCGTATTGTTGTGTTATTTTCGCGGCCTTGGAAGCGCAATTAATTTTTACAGTAGCATACTTAGGAGTTATGTTCTTTTCTAAACAAATTTTATTGAACTTAATATGTAAGTTAGTTTTTAATAACTGGATTTTGACATTTTGGAATTTAAATACCATGCTTGCTTGGCTAGGCTCTAATTTAATATTCATGTTTAATATGGTAACCAAATCACTTGTACGAATTAATAAATTATTTACCTTAAATTATCCGCCGTGTGATTTCTTGTACTTCGTCTATGACGCGTTTCAGAGCTTATGCTCCATCATCAGATATTAAAAAGGTAAAACTATCACTCTTGCGAGATAGTTAAGAAGTAAAAATGTCAAAAATTTGCATGTGAACCGTACGCGGATTTGGGTGCGCACCCGTTCAAGTTCATTCTGCCACTGAGCGGTAGCTACCTTATCGTAGCCCCAGCGAGCAGACTCAAGGCGGTATCGTACAATCGGTTGGATACAAAGTTCAGGTGGTCATTTAACACGATATCGCGACTCCCTGGGTTTGCATATGCACTGTAAATTTCAAATTCCTCCAAGGCATTCCTGAAACGGCCCTTCTTACACACATGTAACGGTATTAAATTTGAACTAAAATCTGTGTAATTATGATTGTGTGAAGTCAGGTGTCGGGCGTAATTTGATTTGATGTTGTCAATGTTTCTTATTTTCCGAAATCGTTTAAGGAAACCTCTCCCAGTCTGTCCAATGTAGAAGCACTCGCAATCATTGCATGTTAACTTCTATATGCCAGTTTTTTCTTCTGGAGGCGTGTGTTTTTTCGGTTTCAGAATATCCAGTAACTTATTATTAGTCCTGAATGAAATAGTGAAACTATTATTATTCATCATACAAGACAAAACCTTAGGCATAAAGCTAGTGTAATTAGTAGATATAAAAATTGTTTGCGTGTTGTTGTTTATTCGGGGTTTAAGCATTCTTTTTTCATGTTTTCTCAACAGTTTGTCAATGGTTAAACTATTGTAACCATTGGCAACCGCGATATATTTTATGACATTTTAGCTCATCACGAAAGTCATTATCATCCAAAGGAATTGTCAATAATCTATGAATGAAACTATTGTACGCTGCCATTTTATGTGAAAGAGGATGATGAGAGTCTGCGTGTATTGTGGTGTCAGTGGTAGTCGGTTTCCTATAAATGTTGAACTTTAGTTTATTCATCTGTCGAGTGATGGCTAAATCTAGAAAGTTTATCTTGTTATCAACCTCTGTTTCAAGAGTAAACTGGATGTTTCTATTTATTTTATTTAAACAGTTTTTAAATAATTCGATTTGTCTTATAGTACCATCAAAAATTAAAAACTTATCGTCTAGTCTACATACCGTGCATAAAATATTATTTTATTTGCATATATATTATTGTTCAACAAGTGAGTATTCTCATAATAATTCAAATAAATATCGGCCAGTAGGCCGGAGAGGGGTGAGCCCATAGTTAGGCCATCATCTTGAATGTAAAACGAGCCATTAAAAGTGAAATAGTTTTGTTTCAAAACAACCTCGAGTAAATTAATTAACTCATTTATCGTCTGTGTGTCATGCAACTATTGTCAGATAAATTGTTTCTCAAAATCTGTAATGTATCTATGACTGGGATGTTCGTGTATAAATTAGTTATGTCGAACGACGCCAATTTGTGGTTAGGTTGTAGTTCAACAGATTTAATTTCATTAATAAAATTATTGTTGTTCTTAATACTATGATTATTACGTAATTGTAAATTATCTTTTATCAAACGAACTAGTGCTTTTGCAGTTTTGAAGCCAGGAGCAGTGGTTAGCTGTAAGATATTATCGGTTTATACCACAATCAAATCATTATTGTAAAGCTTAGTAATTCGTGGCAGTTAATTTCGTTTATATTATTGTAGATCAAAAGAATTCACGTCCGATAATAACATAAATAATTTTTAGTTCGTTTAGTTGAAGTAGAGTTGCCAACCTACTGAGCTAGAAGTGTGATAAGCCAGGTCAATTTGTTATCGAACCAAATATTGTTTAATTGAAATTAGAGAGATAAAACACAATCGAAGAAAGAATAAATGAATGATAACTCAGATTAAATTAGGATGTTTAGTAACCTGACTCAGGTTATTTCAGTAATTTATAATTCTTTATTTACGAATGTTGGAATTTTCAAGCCACCTTAACGATTACGTTGGCAGTACCGAATGTTAAGGCGCCACGTATTATTTAAATTTGCAAACCAAAACAAATGAAGTAACATAAAAGTGAACAAGAATAAGGAGATTAAATTAAGAATTTGAAAACCCCTAATAAATAATTGGTTTCATTAATAACAATAAATTTATGGAACGTTCCTCTTAAGTTCCATATGGCGCCCAATGTAATTTTAATCCACTCTTAAATTAATTGTGATAGTGGTGGGTCATACAAATTATAATTGAATTTATTAACTGAACAACTGATAGTATAAACATTATAAGATCCGACATCACTAAGAGGTAACGACGTAGTAAATATAGCACAATCAGACGGACCATACAACGTAAACGAAAAGGTACGTAAAACGTTTACTTTCAATATTAATAGAAAATATGCAAATATTAAAAAATTCGAACCTTAGACAAATAAAAATATTCTCTTTTATAAGTTTTCACAAATTCAATGTAACCTTCTATGCTGTTCATGACATATAAAAAAAAAAAAACCATATAATCTTACTAGCTAAACAGACATGTTAAACAAATTATGTAAACGTTTTTATTTCAATGTGTCTGACTTTGACTCAAAATTTAAATAATAGCAACTCATTTACAAACAAAAATAATATTCAATGTCAAGAATAAAATTTATTGTTGCTATAAACAAAATAAAAAATATAACATTTACTTCCAACCTATTATTTATTTCTAGTGACACACCCAAATTTTAATATACAACAAAAGATTAGTATTTTTAAATTTTCTTATTAAATTAAATTCTTTTCTTTAACTACCCTTTAAATTTATGTACATTAATTATATTTAAAACTAAGTCTTTACTGTTCATATATATTCTTGGATTTCGTTGTCCATGACGTGTCCGTTACTTAACTAAATATCACTATAGTATTGACGACTCGGAACACTAAGTTTTTTATAAGTAAAAACGTAAAGTTTTATCATACAGCCTAAACCGGCTTTCACCTATAGAAGGCTTCATCATGAAGCCTTCTATAGGTGAAAGCCGGTTTAGGCTGTAAGGTAAAACTTTACGTTTTTGCTTATAAAAAACTTAGTGTTCCGAGTCGTCAATATTATAGTGATATTTAGTTCATATATAAGTTTCTTTTTTGAGAGTTCTTTTCACAAACAAAATATAATTGTTTATTCATCACCTACGTACTACCGAAGTTACCGTTGCGTGTGTGTGTGTGTGTGTCCTGAATCCTGAGAATTTGATGATGATGCTGATGCTGTTCTCTGTCTCTATGGTTTGTTGTATGTGATGGTCCAGAGTTCCTCCATAAGTCTTGGTGTGTGTAGTAAAGATGTCAATCAGTCGGCAGACCGGCGGCGTCACATTGTGTGAAGATTTCTTGAGTCTCTGAGACCGCCCCAAAATTGCCGATGGTATTTATACTGGACGGCAATTTGACAAGTCCAGGACTGTTTTCGACCTGTTAGATATTGTCACTACATGCAAAGCGTCCTTTTAATTACAAATCACTTTTGGTTCATTTTCGCGATTTCGTAAACATACTCGTAGCATGAGCGATATCATTGTTTGCGTAATTTTTTTCTGGTCACTCACATATAGCACACATATTAATTACTATTTAATTACACTAGTAATTAACATTAAATTACCTGGCGTCTTTATTATTGCAAATTTCTGCAATACTTTTACATCACTATATTCGTTAAAAATTCCTTAATGTAATGGTATTTTTATAGCCTAATTGGGGTAAGCCTTTGTTCACAGATTTAAAACGTATTAATTAGTTTATTTTTATCCGGTTAAAACCTGATTACAGAGAATTCGTACGCATCACCCAATGTTACTCTTGCCTGTCGTAGCTTGCGTTGACACACACAAACACACAAGTGCTGTTTTCACTCGCGGGGTCAGGTATCCGCTTTCTGACAATTCTTATCCTGCATAATATTGTTAAAAACTGTTCATCATATATTTTTCTATCCTAAATATTTACAAACATACCACCCTGGGCAAATATGCAAATATGTGTATTGTTGCAGTATATTAAAAAAAGTTGTAACCTACCAATCTACCATTAAGTTTTATGTTTTTGTTAATATAAAGTCGTTTTAGAATTTGTTTTTTGTGTACCCTTATGTACACTACATAAAATTCTTTTATTACATTTTCAATGTTTGTTGATACAAAGTAAACGTGATCTAGAGTTTTAATTTTAGTTTTCTATGTTCCTTAGTCACCCTCTATGTGTGTAATATTTAAACGTGATTGTGACGGTGGTGTGTTGTGAGGGTGTTTGGGTGGGGGGTCGGGGTGGAAACAAGGGGGGCCCCGTGGGTTTATCTGTACCGGGTCCCACGATTTCTGTTACCGCCCCTGGATGTAATTATAGATTGATTTTTAAAGCCAGCGTAGTTTTCGCAGTGTAGTTAAGAAAGCAAGAAGTGCTAGTTTATCAACATCTGAAAATTTAGCAGTAATTTGGCTTGGATTTCGTTGTCCATGACGTGTCCGTTACTTAACTAAATATCACTATAATATTGACGACTCGGAACACAAAGTTTTTTATAAGTAAAAACGTAAAGTTTTACCTTACAGCCTAAACCGGCTTTCACCTATAGAAGGCTTCATCAGAGGCTGTCGTTAGTAGCGCTGCTCGTCTTGTTGTTGGCGACGAGAAAGTGTTTCGAAAGATTGAAGCTGTGTGTGTGTGTGGTGAGATGTGTTCGAATAATGCGTGCGATTTGAATTGTGTCTGTTCGTTTAGGATGTCGTTTTTATTTGTTTTTGTGTGTTTGTATATTTCTAATTGTTCTAGAGTGTCTAGTTTTCGGCCTTTTGTGTGTACGTGTAGTATGTTCATGTTATTGTCGATGTTTTTATATGTGTGGTTTGCTTCAATGAGGTGGTTTGCGAAGGTAGATTCTGTAGTGGTGTGGAGTGCTTTTGTGTGTTCAATGTATCTCTGTTTGAAGCTACGTCCTGTCTGGCCTATGTAGAATTTACTGCAATTTGAACAATTTAGTTTATATACACCGGGTAGATCGAATTTGTTTTGTGCTTTGGGCATGCGTTTTGATAGTGTGTGTTCTGTTTTGTTAGTAGTTTTATAAGCGATTCTGTATCCTGCTTTTTTGAATTTGTGGGCAATTTTTTCTGTTTGTTTGTTGATGTATGTTAGTGTTATGAATTTGTTGTTTTCTGTCTTTGTCTGTTGTTTGTTTTGTGTTTTGTGTAGGAGTTTACTGACTATTGTTCTGTCATAACCGTTAGATTCTGCTAGATATTTTATCGTGTTTAGTTCGTCTTTGTAGTCTATTTCATCTAAGGGGATGTTGTTAAGTCTGTGTATCATGGTTCTAAAAGCAGCTAGTTTGTGTTGTATTGGGTGATTGGAGGTGTTGTGTATTAGTGTGTCAGTTGTAGTTGGTTTTCTGTATATACTGAATTTGTGCCTGTGTTCTAGTTTTGTGATGGAGAGGTCTAAGAAGTTTATGGTATTGTTGTGTTCGTATTCGGCAGTGAAGGTTATGTTTTTATGTATTTTGTTTATGTGCGTTAGTAACTGTTCACATTGTCTTTTGTTTCCCCTGTATAGTATTAGAATGTCATCAACGTATCTGTGCCAATATAGTATTTTATGTGAGTGTCTGTCATTGTTTGTGAGTATTTTTGTTTTTTCTAAGTGTTGGAGGAAGACTTCTGCTAGAATGCTGGATATGGGGGAGCCCATGGGTAGGCCATCGTTCTGTGTGTAGTATTTATTGTTATAAGTAAAGTAGTTTTGTTTTGTGATAATGTTCAGAGTTTCTGTTATTTCATTGATAAGTTCGTCTGGTGTGTTGTTCTGTTTGAGTTTGTTTTGTAGGATGGTGATTGTTTCAGAGATGGGGATGTTTGTGTACAGGTTTTTAATGTCAAAGGAGGCTAATGTGGCGTTATGGGGGATGTGTATGTCTTTTATTTTTGTTACTAGGTCAGTGTTCTGTCAGGTTTGATTGGTGTCAGGTTGTTCTGTCAAAACACGACAGAAAAATAAAAACCTGACACCAATCAAAACAGATATAATTCCCTCGCACAAATTCTACCCACGTACAGGAAACCTCACGAACGTCACACTCACAAAAAACGAACAAACACTACTTGATAAAGGCCTAAAACATAACATACATTACAAACATAACAACCAAACACTAACAAAGCTCATAATTGACACAGAAACAAATATACAAAACACAGCACCAGAACATCAAGACACATTAAGACATAATATAAACAACACAATAGGAGTACATAAGACACCAGACAACAACAACCACAACTCAGAAATACACACAGCCATCAAACTGAGGGAAAAGGCACACAAACACAACATCACATTTGTAAAAGCTGACAAAGGCAACACGACTGTAATTATCCCCACAGACAACCTACACAAAAAAGTACAAGACTTCATAGAACAGAACAACATCACAGAACTAAAACACGACCCCACCGACAGATACCAAAACTCAGTAAAACAAATAGTCAACAAAGCCAAACACATTATGACACATAAACAAAAGCCCTACATGAAACAAATCCGACCATCAGCACCTACACTCCAAGCGCTTCCCAAAATCCATAAAGAAGACATTCCGATCCGCCCCATTATCAACTACCGTAATGCCCTGCACACAAACTGGCAAAATATCTAGACAAAATTATTAGACAACACACACAAATAGACAACAACATTGCAGTAAAAAACAACACTGACCTAGTAACAAAAATAAAAGACATACACATCCCCCATAACGCCACATTAGCCTCCTTTGACATTAAAAACCTGTACACAAACATCCCCATCTCTGAAACAATCACCATCCTACAAAACAAACTCAAACAGAACAACACACCAGACGAACTTATCAATGAAATAACAGAAACTCTGAACATTATCACAAAACAAAACTACTTTACTTATAACAATAAATACTACACACAGAACGATGGCCTACCCATGGGCTCCCCCATATCCAGCATTCTAGCAGAAGTCTTCCTCCAACACTTAGAAAAAACAAAAATACTCACAAACAATGACAGACACTCACATAAAATACTATATTGGCACAGATACGTTGATGACATTCTAATACTATACAGGGGAAACAAAAGACAATGTGAACAGTTACTAACGCACATAAACAAAATACATAAAAACATAACCTTCACTGCCGAATACGAACACAACAATACCATAAACTTCTTAGACCTCTCCATCACAAAACTAGAACACAGGCACAAATTCAGTATATACAGAAAACCAACTACAACTGACACACTAATACACAACACCTCCAATCACCCAATACAACACAAACTAGCTGCTTTTAGAACCATGATACACAGACTTAACAACATCCCCTTAGATGAAATAGACTACAAAGACGAACTAAACACGATAAAATATCTAGCAGAATCTAACGGTTATGACAGAACAATAGTCAGTAAACTGCTACACAAAACACAAAACAAACAACAGACAAAGACAGAAAACAACAAATTCATAACACTAACATACATCAACAAACAAACAGAAAAAATTGCCCACAAATTCAAACGAGTACTATACAAATCAGGGACGTATGCAAAAAATTATTTGATTCTGTTTGAATTTGCGGCTGTTATCGTTTGCCATAGAAAAAAAATCTACAGACACACACACACACAGACAGACAGACAGACAGACAGACACACACACAGACACTTTTCGGAAAACGACTTTTTTTCATGTTTTGAGTGTAGTAGAATCAGAATCTGCAATAATCTCGAACACGATTTTTTTGCCATCACCATACTTTCATTCCTTAAGGAATATGGAAGTAAAATATCGGTATGGAGAACCATACATGACTTCCATATTCTAAGATTTATATTTAAAATCATTTTCAGCCAAACAGCCAGGCTGTGTCTTACCTGCCTTTTTATTGCTGTATTAAATGAAAAATATTATATTACATTAAAATGAAAAAATTATAATTTTATTGCCTGGCTACAAAATTATTTTATTTTTAACAATTACCATTGTTTCAAAAAGTTTATATAAATTTTCAAGTACTTTACTCTTGTTAAAACGTAAAAGGTTGCAGGTAAACTACCCCTTCCCCTTAACCGATCTTCACCAAAATCGAAAGTCTTTGAGACCTCTACAATTCAGGGACGTACGCAAAAAATTGTTTGATTCTGTTTGAATTTGCGGCTGTTATCGTTTTCCATAGAAAATACGCTTGATAATAAACGTTGCAGGTAAACTACCCCTTCCCCTTAACCGATCTTCACCAAAAACAATAGGTCTTGAGTACTCTACAAATCAGGGCTGTATGCAAAACATTATTTGATTATGTTTGAATTTGCGGCTGTTATCGTTTGCCATAGAAAATACCCTTGTTAAAAAAACGTTGCTGGTAAACTACCCCTTTCCCTCAACCGATCTTCACCAAAAACAATAGGTCTTGATAACTCTACAATGTAGGGCTGTATGCAAATAATGTTTTGATTCTGTTTGAATTTGCGGCTGTTATCGTTTGCCATAGGAAATACCCTTGTTAAAACATAAAACGTTACAGGTAAACTACCCCTTTCCCTTAACCGATCTACACCAAAAACAATAGGTCTTGAGTACTCTACAAATTAGGGCTGTATGCAAAACATTATTTGATTCTGTTTGAATTTGCGGCTGTTATCGATTGCCATATAAAATACCCTTGTTAAAAAAACGTTGCTGGTAAACTACCCCTTTCCCTCAACCGAACTTCACCAAAAACAATAGGTCTTGAGAACTCTACAATTTAGGGCTGTATGCAAATAATCTTTTGATTCTGTTTGAATTTGCGGCTGTTATCGTTTGCCATAAGAAATACCCTTGTTAAAACATAAAGCGTTACAGGTAAACTACCCCTTTCCCTTAACCGATCTTCACCAAAATCAACAGATCTTGAGAACTCTACAATGCAGGGCTGTATGCGAAACATTATTTGATTCTGTTTGAATTTGCGGCTGTTATCGTTTGCCAAACAAACAAAATTACCCTTGCTAAAAAAAAACCGTTGCAGGTAAACTACCCCTTTCCCTCAACCGATCTTCACCAAAAACAATAGGTCGCGAGTACTCTGCAAATGAGGGCTGCATGCAAAATATTATTTGATTCTGTTTGAATTTGCGGCAGTTATCGTTTGCCATAGAAAAAAAACTACAGACAGACACAGACAGACACACAGACAGACACACACACAGACACTTTTCGGAAAAAGACTTTTTTTCATGTTTTGAGTGTAGTAGAATCAGAATCTGCAATAATCTCGAACACGATATTTTTTGCCATCACCATACTTCCATTCCTTAAGGAATATGGAAGTAAAATTACCCTTGATAAAAAACCGTTGCAGGTAAACTACCCCTTTCCCTTAACCGATCTTCACTAAAAACGAAAGGTTTTGAGAACTCTACAATTAAGGGTTGTATGCAAAATATTGTATGATTTTGTGTGAATTTGCGGCTGTTATCGTTTGCCATAGAAAAATATCGGTATGGAGAACCATACATGACTTCCATATTCTAAGATTTATATTTAAAATCATTTTCAGCCAAACAGCCAGGCTGTGTCTTACCTGCCTTTTTATTGCTGTATTAAATGAAAAATATTATATTACATTAAAATGAAAAAATTATAATTTTATTGCCTGGCAACAAAATTATTTTATTTTTAACAATTACCATTGTTTCAAAAAGTTTAAATAAATTTTCAAGTACTTTACTCTTGTTAAAACGTATAAGGTTGCAGGTAAACTACCCCTTCCCCTTAACCGATCTTCACCAAAATCGAAAGTCATTGAGACCTCTACAATTCAGGGACGTATGCAAAAAATTATTTGATTCTGTTTGAATTTGCGGCTGTTATCGTTTGCCATAGAAAATACGCTTGATAAAAAAACGTTGCAGGTAAACTACCCCTTCCCCTTAACCGATCTTCACCAAAAACAATAGGTCTTGAGTACTCTACAAATCAGGACTGCATGCAAAACATTATTTGATTCTGTTTGAATTTGCGGCTGTTATCGTTTGCCATATAAAATACCCTTGTTAAAAAAACGTTGCAGGTAAACTACCCCTTTCCCTCAACCGATCTTCACCAAAAACAATAGGTCTTGAGAAATCTACAATTCAGGGCTGTATGCGAAACATTATTTGATTCTGTTTGAATTTGCGGCTGTTATCGTTTGCCAAAAAAAAAAAAAATTTCCCTTGATAAAAAAAACCGTTGCAGGTAAACTACCCCTTCCCCTCAACCGATCTTCACCAAAAACAATAGGTCGCGAGTACTCTACAAATCAGGGCTGTATGCAAAAAATTATTTGATTCTGTTTGAATTTGCGGCAGTTGTCGTTTGCCATAGAAAATACGCATGATAAAAAACGTTGCTGGTAAACTACCCCTTCCCCTCAACCGATCTTCACCAAAAACAATAGGTCTTGAGTACTCTACAAATCAGGGCTGTATGCAGAAAATTATTTGATTCTGTTTGAATTTGCGGCTGTTATCGTTTGCCATAGAAAATACCCTTGTTAAAAAAACGTTGTAGGTAAACTACCCCTTTCCCTTAACCGATCTTCACCAAAAACAAAAGGTATTGAGAACTCTACAATTTAGGGCTGTATGCAAATAATCTTTTCATTCTGTTTGAATTTGCGGCTGTTATCGTTTCCCATAGGAAATACCCTTGTTAAAACATAAAACGTTACAGGTAAACTACCCCTTTCCCTTAACCGATCTTCACCAAAAACAATAGGTCTTGAGAACTCTACAATTCAGGGCTGTATGCGAAACATTATTTGATTCTGTTTGAATTTGCGGCTGTTATCGTTTGCCAAACAAACAAAATTTCCCTTGCTAAAAAAAAACCGTTGCAGGTAAACTACCCCTTTCCCTCAACCGATCTTCACCAAAAACAATAGGTCGCGAGAACTCTGCAAAACCGGGCTGCATGCAAAAAATTATTTGATTCTGTTTGAATTTGCGGCAGTTATCGTTTGCCATAGAAAAAAAATCTACAGACAGACAGACAGACAGACAGACAGACAGACACACAGACACACAGACACACAGACACACAGACAGACACACAGACACTTTTCGGAAAACGACTTTTTTTCATGTTTTGAGTGTAGTAGAATCAGAATCTGCAATAATCTCGAACACGATTTTTTTTGCCATCACCATACTTCCATTCCTTAAGGAATATGGAAGTAAAAAGCAGGATACAGAATCGCTTATAAAACTACTAACAAAACAGAACACACGCTATCAAAACGCATGCCCAAAGCACAAAACAAATTCGATCTACCCGGTGTATATAAACTAAATTGTTCAAATTGCAGTAAATTCTACATAGGCCAGACAGGACGTAGCTTCAAACAGAGATACATTGAACACACAAAAGCACTCCACACCACTACAGAATCTACCTTCGCAAACCACCTCATTGAAGCAAACCACACATATAAAAACATCGACAATAACATGAACATACTACACGTACACACAAAAGGCCGAAAACTAGACACTCTAGAACAATTAGAAATATACAAACACACAAAAACAAATAAAAACGACATCCTAAACGAACAGACACAATTCAAATCGCACGCATTATTCGAACACATCTCACCACACACACACAGCTTCAATCTTTCGAAACACTTTCTCGTCGCCAACAACAAGACGAGCAGCGCTACTAACGACAGCCTCTGATGAAGCCTTCTATAGGTGAAAGCCGGTTTAGGCTGTAAGGTAAAACTTTACGTTTTTACTTATAAAAAACTTTGTGTTCCGAGTCGTCAATATTATAGTGATATTTAGTAATTTGGCCTTTCAGAGTGTTAATTATTTCAAATAAATGCGTCTGTAGGAAACGTTTCATCAGCATAATAACCAGTTTATTTACTCGAAGTTTTCTTTGAACATGCTGCTTCTTCTGGTAGATTCAAAGTTTTTACTTTTGCCAGACTTCATCAAAACTATCACGCATTCTGAAATAACCAGCTGCATGCGCTTGTGTTTCGGTATCCCACTCCTCACACTGTCTTCTCCCATCGACTTGTAAAGTCTGGACAATTCGAGTTTACAATTAGAAATCACGTAAATCATCCTGCTTTTGTAGTTCCAATTACATACACTATCGGATGATGCTTTTTAACTTTGCGATCGAGAGCGTTAGTTCTACTAGAGATTTTGTAAAAAACGGAGAGAATCCTAACACTGTTGAAAAAAATATTTTACATACATTCAACAAATTTTCTTAAAACTAAATTAACTCTGTGAGCAAAGCAATGGACAAACAATATTTTGGAATCCGATTTATTTATAATATAATTATTTCATTACGACTCGGAACACAAAACTTTTTATGGGTAAAAACGTAAAAGTTTACCTTATAACCTGAACTGGTTTTCACTTTTAAAAAGCTTCTTCAGCTTTTTAAAAGGTACCTCTCAAGAAGCTTTTTAAAAGTGAAAACCGGTTCAGGGTAGCCTATAAGGTAAAACTTTTACGTTTTTACCCATAAACGTTTTGTTCCGAGTCGTAGTGAAATAATTATATCTAGTTAAGTAACGGACACGTCATGGACAACGAAATCCAAGGATTTATTTATGTTTTACGAAAGTTTGTAGACCACTAATTGAACCAGACATCAGTAGTGCTCCATCGTATGTCTGTGCGACTAATTTTTCACTGCACTGGAACTGGTCTACGTAGTTTTCACATAACAAGTTAACCGAGCAGAAATGCATTGGCTACTGTCATCCGAAAATCCAAAAAATGTCTCCTCATCTTTTCATTTCAAAGTTACATGACGGAAAATTTTTGAAAGTTGGGATTTATTCGAAATATTAGATGTTTCTTCCATAACTACAGCAACAAAATTAGAACAGTTCAGTTCTTCTTCAATTTTGTTCATCAGAAAACATGATATGCACTCAGTGATGTCACTGTAAATTACACTTTACATACCAGAAAACACTGTTGCAGTTTCTAAGTGATGATACGATGATACAGTTTATCATCAGTTTCAGATAGTAAATTTAACATTTCTACGTAGTTTCATTAGAGGGCAATAAAGGATGTCATTAAGTGCATTAGAGAATTCACCATTACTTCTAAACTGCAATTCTTGTTGAGCTAAAGAACACGTACCATTTATTAAGCGTTCCAAAATGTATCTGTTACGTTTCACATTTTTGTTATATTGATCTGTCGCTTGCTTAAAAGCTTTACTTAATTAAAAAGTCAACTCTTGAATGACCAAACTTGGATAAGCACACATTGAAAGATAGTATAGTTTCTATGGACTGTTCTAAAATTATCCACGTTACCGATACTGTCACTATTCAACGCAATTTTTCTCTTGAAAAGAAAAGACATGGCCAGCAGAAAAGTTTCATCAACATAGACACCCATATAGCTAAGAATCTAACATATTCCTTGCAGCGTTAAAATAGCGATCATTACCGCCTGATGATTTTGATTTTAAATTCTTTAGATTAGGAGTAGGCCTCCCGTTATTAACACTACCACTCTTGTCCTTAAAAATACGCAAACCAAAACTTTTTTTAGTACATTTTCTATCACTAAATTTCATTTGGTGGCGGAAGAAGAGGGTCTGATTCAAGGGTAGCCTATCTGAAGCCATTGTACTTATACACAATAAATCAGAACACAAAAATAATCGAATTAATAATAATAAAGTAACACAGAGAAACACATAACTAAACGAACAAAACAGAAATAAGTGCAAGTAGCAACCGATACGCGTCAGTTTTGAAAACCAAGACAGCTGCCAACTGAGCGTTTTGCCAGTGTATACAGCGGCTACACATTGGACTAACGAACGTATCACCTCCACTAGACTACAATGACAACTACTGCGAGGTCAATGACCCCAGGCTGCTGCACATTCTACTGTCGCCGATGTTCAAGATGGCAACACACATTAAAATAACAGTTCAAGCGCTCATGAGTTCGAAAGCAATATTACATTTTTCTGCAACTTTCCCTATTAATGTTGTTCACATTTCAAAATAACCAGTGACTAAAATATTTACTCTCTGATACAATTGATTTCACTTTCTTTCAGTTCCTGTAGAGATACAGTTGCCGCCGGCAACAGCGTTTATATGGACGCCACGCTACTGTAAGTTACCCTCAACTGCGGTTCGAAATTAAATCTTTTAGAGATTCAGTACAGAACGGCTTTGCGCGATTGACGCTTTCTATCTCGTTCTTTCTTCCGCGTTAGGAGTAAACGTGAATATTTTTTTACTAATGGACTAGTGGCTACAATTTTTTTTTTTTTTTTTAAGTGGACAATATTTAACTAATTTACGAAGTTGCTTAACAGTTTTGTATTTGATTTTGACAGGTCAAATCTGTATAAACAACTTGATTACTGCAAAGTTTTCCTCCCCTCACAAGACACTAATATTATTTTAATATAATAAACATTTTTAATGCAGTGTTGAATTGTAATTAATTAATTATAATTATATTAAATTATTTAGTAATATATATATATATATATATATATATATATATATATATATCTTGTTAATAATGTAATAAGGCAATATTCAATTTTTCAGCAATGCTAATTGTAACAGCATGACATACTTAATAAACTGTAAAAAAACGCCCCAACTAACCCCTAGCTAGTAAGTCTATTTGAAAACAGCGGACGAGTAAAATGCTGGTTTAAAAGTAAGCGTTACAAGTAACCGGTATTTGTAACGGTTACTTTTTTAGAACGGTTTCATTTGTAACTGCTACTTTCAAACACTGGTTTAGCACACCTTTATTTTCGTTTTTATTCTCGTTCTGATTCTATCACTGATCGAGTTACCGCAGGTATACTCCGCTAGATTGCTACGGCTTTTATTTCAATCTTGGTCAGTGATTCGATCAGTCGCCATGTTTGTCTTCAGTTTCCATCTCGGTCACTTACTGATTCGATCAGTGATCGAGTTAACACAAGCAGTCTTCGCTAGACGCCTCTGGCATTTCGGTTATTTCATTCAATTTCGACTCGAGCAGTCGCCATTTTTCGTGAGCATGACAAAATGAAATATCGGTATGGAGAACCATACATGACTTCCATATTCTAAGATTTATATTTAAAATCATTTTCAGCCAAACAACCAGGCTGTGTCTTACCTGCCTTTTTATTGCTGTATTAAATGAAAAATATTATATTACATTAAAATAAAAAATTATAATTTTATTGCCTGGCAACAAAATTATTTTATTTTTAACAATTACCATTGTTTCAAAAAGTTTAAATAAATTTTCAAGTACTTTACTCTTGTTAAAACGTAAAAGGTTGCAGGTAAACTACCCCTTCCCCTTAACCGATCTTCACCAAAATCGAAAGTCATTGAGACCTCTACAATTCAGGGACGTATGCAAAAAATTATTTCATTCTGTTTGAATTTGCGGCTGTTATCGTTTGCCATAGAAAATACGCTTGATAAAAAAACGTTGCAGGTAAACTACCCCTTCCCCTTAACCGATATTCACCAAAAACAATAGGTCTTGAGTACTCTACAAATCAGGGCTGTATGCAAAACATTATTTGATTCTGTTTGAATTTGCGGCTGTTATCGTTTGCCATAGAAAATACCCTTGTTAAAAAAACGTTGCAGGTAAACTACCCCTTTCCCTCAACCGATCTTCACCAAAAACAATAGGTCTTGAGAAATCTACAATTCAGGGCTGTATGCGAAACATTATTTGATTCTGTTTGAATTTGCGGCTGTTATCGTTTGCCAAAAAAAAAAAAATTTCCCTTGATAAAAAAAACCGTTGCAGGTAAACTACCCCTTCCCCTCAACCGATCTTCACCAAAAACAATAGGTCGCGAGTACTCTACAAATCAGGGCTGTATGCAAAAAATTATTTGATTCTGTTTGAATTTGCGGCAGTTGTCGTTTGCCATAGAAAATACGCATGATAAAAAACGTTGCTGGTAAACTACCCCTTCCCCTTAACCGATCTTCACCAAAAACAATAGGTCTTGAGTACTCTACAAATCAGGGCTGTATGCAGAAAATTATTTGATTCTGTTTGAATTTGCGGCTGTTATCGTTTGCCATAGAAAATACCCTTGTTAAAAAAACGTTGTAGGTAAACTACCCCTTTCCCTTAACCGATCTTCACCAAAAACAAAAGGTCTTGAGAACTCTACAATTTAGGGCTGTATGCAAATAATCTTTTCATTCTGTTTGAATTTACGGCTGTTATCGTTTGCCATAGGAAATACCCTTGTTAAAACATAAAACGTTACAGGTAAACTACCCCTTTCCCTTAACCGATCTTCACCAAAAACAATAGGTCTTGAGAACTCTACAATTCAGGGCTGTATGCGAAACATTATTTGATTCTGTTTGAATTTGCGGCTGTTATCGCTTGCCAAACAAACAAAATTTCCCTTGCTAAAAAAAAACCGTTGCAGGTAAACTACCCCTTTCCCTCAACCGATCTTCACCAAAAACAATAGGTCGCGAGAACTCTGCAAAACCGGGCTGTATGCAAAAAATTATTTGATTCTGTTTGAATTTGCGGCAGTTATCGTTTGCCATAGAAAAAAAATCTACAGACACATAGACAGACAGACAGACACTTTTCGGAAAACGACTTTTTTTCATGTTTTGAGTGTAGTAGAATCAGAATCTGCAATAATCTCGAACACGATTTTTTTTGCCATCACCATACTTCCATTCCTTAAGGAATATGGAAGTAAAAGCAATACAAAGTTTTTAAATAAAATAAACATTAGTTATTCATGATTCTGGATCTTTTTATTTATCTGCCTTTATTAAAAAAAAAAGGAATAGATGCAGATGAATCTCGCTCATGTTTGTTTTCAATTTCAGAAATATTTCTTTCGGGGTGTGTGTAATCATCATCTATCAGAAATTTATATATAATAATACACACACAGCTTCGATCTTTCGAAAAATTATCCCGTCGCCAACAACAAGACGGACAACGCTACCTATGGCAGCCTCTGATGAAGCCTTCTAAAGGTGAAAGCCGGTTTAGGCTGTAAGGTAAAACTTTACGTTTTTACTTACAAAAAACTTAGTGTTCCGAGTCGTCAATACTATAGTGATATTTAGTTAAGTAACGGACACGCCATGGACAACGAAATCCAAGAATTAGTCCTACAGTTTTAGCATAAGTACAAATGTGCTTTGCTTCATGTCCCAACAAATCAAATTTTTTACAAACCCGTCAATATCTCGAAAATAAAAAAAAAAGGATTTTATTGAAACAAAAACCAAAATAAAATTTCCAATTTTTATATAAATTTTACTCGCTGACACGATATAGTTATCTCATAAAAGTTCGTCGGATGTCGAAAACTTCACTACATGCAAATTAACATACTGTTTTTGAAAACTGTTAAAACATCGGTTCAAATTTGTCTAAAACCATCCTTAAACTTCAAGAAACACGGTGGTGAACAATTTTATAAATTGGATCAAACGTTTCTGAGGTTAGCTCGGACAATTAAACAATCAAACCTTTTTAAGATAGTCGTTTACCGTACTTCTGCCCCGCTCAGGCACCATTCGCCCCACCATGCCAGACTTACTCTATCACTTAGCCCTTTCAGACACTAGTTTACTCATGGCCTAACGATGGACTGCTAAATATTTCAATCTGACAGTTATAAAAGCATTTGTTGAACAAAGGTGTGTTTGTTAGGACAAGCGTCGGTATGGTAACTAGGATCCCCCACAGGAAATGTCCATCGATAGTAAAAACATCGAACAATGAACGTTCACCATCGATATTTCTCAACCATTGGTTAGCCATCGACGTATGCTAATTACGAACTAGTGGGCAGTGGACAAATTATGGTGAAGTACTGTTGGTGTTTGGTGTCAATATTCCTTTTAAGAGTTTTAACCAATATTCCTGTTGCTGTCTGCTACTTTGTGCAGGAATTAAGAATATTACTTGGCTATAAAGAAAACACCACTAATTATTTTTTAATTGAGATTTTCTTACTTTTAGTAAAGTTGTGACAGAATACAATTAGAGTATATTAAAGGTTAGATGGCTTTATTTACTATTGTACAGATTGAACATTTTGGTGAAGATTCAAGTGTAGTATAGTTAACTAAATCCTTAAATTTTTAGTGACCGTCAATCAATGAATTTTTTTTAGTGGATGGTTAGTGAGGATCGATCAAAAATAACATGTTGTTTTTAAACATGTTAAAAATAACTTTTAATAATTAGGTAGTGAACATCCCCTAATCTGTTTCAGTTATAGGTAATATATTTTACTTTGCTATATGCTGACTGCTGTAGGTATAAACAATTTATGTACCAATCCAATATCTAATTGTTGATTACTGTTTGTTTAATTAATTAAAATATCATTACATTTAGTAATTTAAATTGTAATACTGTATAAATTAAGTTCTCTCATACTATAATTTGCTCGTTTTCTTAAAGATAATTTGAAGATGTAAACAAACTATCATAAGTCTTCACATATACAATGATACATACGCACGCACACACTCACATACATGAACACGTTCACCCAAATATTTAATTGTTCCGTTCTGTTTGACATTTCTTTTGTATTTCATACACAGGTCCTGAAGATGACAATAAATATTGTCGAAATGTCGACGCAAAATAGTTAAAATTTGTGTTATTTTTTACCGATCCTCACTAACCAACCACTAAAAAAAAAGTAGGTATAGTTAATATTATGAAATGTGCGAATGCAATGGCTTAATACAATAAAGGATAATTGTATTATTGGTAATGTGTTATTAAAAAATATTGGCAAAACCTGTTGTTACGTTGTATGTTAAAATCAGCAATACAAAGTTATTAAAGGTAAAATGTTAAGTATTGACATAAAATGATTAAACTTGACTTGGCAAAAGTTCTAAATATAGTTCTGTAAAAAGTGTGTGCTTATATGTGTTAAAATTTGGTATAAAAATTGAAAATATCAGTGGCCATTGGCATTTTGAACGTAACATTATCGGTAGGTAGTAGCTTATTTATAATATTTAAAAGAAACACCAACAACAATGAAATTTTGTAACAGAAGATTACACTGTCAAAGTACGCAACTTTATTTTATGATTACGTTGTGTTGTAATTGAAACTCTAAAGGGTAATTATGACGTTTCTCATCAAAGCTGATATTGCGGTGATATATTTCTTTTTCTATTCTTCTATGTTATATAAACACGAGAAAAATAATTTTAAATGGCGGTCGAACCTATTTATGGAGAGAAAAAATTAAACTATTACTCCCATAAGAATGCATGCAATGGTGAATGAGCACCATATTGACCAGATGTAGACGGTGAGAAATGACATAGGTCCAGCTGTTGTTGACACGTGGTGTCACCGTGTGTACAAAACCAGTCGATCCAAATATGACTGAAAATCATGTTGATGCTTTTTCAAAACAAAATTTACATGATTCTTACATGTTCAAAATTGCGTTGAGCCCAAACGGCGGTTTAAAGCTTTGCGTTGAGCCCACCGCGAGTTTATTATTAGTAACCTCGGAGGCGCTGGAGACTAAAGCATGTGCGTTGAGCCGGCTACCCAAAATCACTCTCAGCGGTGGATACTGTAGGAAACTGATGAGCCGGCCACCCACGAGTCCAAAATGTAATGCTTTGCATTGTAGGCAATTGAATTACATTAAGGCAAAAGTGTATTGGATTTAAAAAATATTGTGGCAAACGTTGTTTGGGATGTTATAACTTTTTGTATATTGCCACTAAAACGCCACGGTGACGTCTATGCGATAACGGCTTCACTGATATCACTGTATACTATTTTTCGAATTGTTTCACTATAGTTTTGGATCACGAACATCACAGTTCACAATAGCACCACTAACCTTTTACTTTTGAACATATTCACGCAAGGGAGGTCCAGCGTCGCCAGAAAACCATCGATTTTTAACATCGTGAAGAGTATATCGATGTTAAAAAAAACATCGATGTTTTTATGCCAATGTTGCAATTCAAATAAAAATTATGCTTTTTACATGTTTGTAATATTACAAATAATTGGGGATGAATAATAAATAAAAATAATTGGTATACCAAATAATTAAAGAGAAGAATAATATACCCCGATACTTTACTCACTTACCTTATCAGAAGATTCTGAAAAACCAAAAGCCCTTGGGTCACCACCACATTTTGACAGGCGGAATGTGGAAACCTCAACACTGTACCTGAGAAAACAATTTAAATACATCTAACTTCCCCGTATCAGAATTTCCAGGGCCGTTGACGAACTCGTTGAGAACAGGTTAGGTAAAGGCGAGGTGACGTTAAAATAATTTAACTCATATTCATAATTAACTAAATCTGTCCATTATTATTTATTATTATAATGATTATAAAGTGTTTTGAACAAACATACATAAAACCACCTACTTTAACAAAAACAGAAACCTCTTTAAATCTATGTCAGGTTTGTTTACTCCTAGTGAAAGTTTAAATTAGTTTGGTAATTCTCAAAAGAGAAATTTTACCTTCTCCACTCTGTCCTAAGGTAGTGGTCAGCAGTGAAAACTGCTATTACAACTTCCTTAGCTGAAGAGGCGAACTGAAGCCGAAACAGAGCAAGCAAAAATAACCAGAGCGTAATGCTCAAAGAATAAGTTTGTGTTTGTCAAGCAATCTTTGTCAAAAGGTGACCCTTTTTGCAAATGTTTGGAGTCCGAAAGACTAATTTGTCAAACGGTAGTCCTTCAAAGCATTTAGTGAGAATTACCAACCTGTAATTTTGATACAGAACTCCACAGTGCCAAACTTTGCTTGTACTTTGTCTTTCGACTTTGACTCGCGTACTTTGTTCAACATTTTAAAATTAGTATTCCCAAAGAGAGATAGGCCTATAAATTCTCTTATTTTCTGTTAAACAGTAAAAGCTTAATAAAATCACAGTGTAAAGTAACACTGTTAATACTTTTCTAAAACTAATTTATCTAAAACTGTTAATAATCTAAAACTAAATCTGAATGAAAACCAAATACGACTAACGTAAAGGGTAAACCGTTATTTCGTACGTATGTCACGTATGTAAGCTAAAGCTAACTTTGAAACTGTTGAAACCTATGTAACAGTCTCCTATAAAATGGTTTTGTTTAGTTTTGCCATATTATTACGTGACTACGCTACTGTGTAGCTCATATACATGGTACTTGTCGTTTACCTAGGTTAGGGAGCAAACTACATAGCTATTAATATCTAAAATAAAAATTTGTTGATGTAAAATAAACTAAATTTAACAATCAAGTTAAAAAAGTCTTCATTACAAATTAAAAAAATGTTCAAACGAAAACATCGAAACGAAACCATCGATAGTATGAAAACATCGCAACTGAACCATCGATGGTAAAAACATCGAAAAACGCCACGGTGACGTCACAGCGACGCAACCAATGGGATTGTCTGATGCAAATAACCCGCGAATTTATTAAAACTGCTTATAACACTGATGCCTGTTTGGTAGATACAAAAAAATAGCAGCTTAATAAACCGTTAATTTCAAAATTTTGCATATTCTCAATTGTCATTGGTTTGTAATGTGTGTGCGTATGTCCGTTGGAAACCAACACTTATTCATATGTTGTCGCTCGACGCTTAAGGTAGTGTTGGTGGTTATCGTGTATTTAATTATTTTGTGAATTTCAGTGTTTTCGTTTGTGTTATTGTGTGCTGTTATTATTCATTATTTCTGTTGTTTAGGGTTATTTAATAACATATTATAAAACATAACATTATTTGGTAAACATATTTAACATTATAACGGTACTGTAATGGCATGCCATGATATTCAGTGCAGTAGGACACATTAAGGTATGAGTTTCATCTTTTCATAATTATATGCATGCATTTCATGTGAGTGCACGCATGTGTGTGTGTGTGTGAAATATTTCTTTTTCTATTCTTCTATGTTATATAAACATGGGAAAAATAATTTTAAACTGCGGTCGAACCAATTTACGAAAATAAAATAAAATAATTACTACCATAAGATGCCAAAAAACGCCATATTAACTGTGACAAATGACATTTAAAGATTTTTTAATTTTATTTAGTAGTAGAAAAACGCGTGTTATTTGGCGCGTAAACTTGATGAACTGCAGCGATAGGTAATCCACGTAATGACGTCATAACTCGTCATTCGCTGTGCATTAGTGCGCCGTCGCTTGACTGCGGTGATCCCACTAACTACTCAGTTAATATGGCGCTCATTCACCATTGCATGCGTTCTTATGGGAGTATTTTTTTTCTTCGTAAATAGCTTCGACCGCCGTTTAAAATTTTTTTCTCGTGTTTATATAACATAGAAGAATAGAAAAAGAAATATTTCACCGCAATATCAGCTTTTAATGAGAAATGTCATAGGCCCTAATTACCTTATACCGAATAAAGTAAATAGGTAGTCTGGCAAATGAAGTAAAAAGCTGAATTCAGTGTGGGAATATATGCTATTATGCACACAGTTCCTTAATGACATCATGTCTGTTAAGTAAAAATATTCAAATATATAAGAGCTTAAATCGGCAGGTGGTCACTTACAGTGGTGAAGGCCTGACCTTGAAGAATACTGATAATAGCTTTTAGGGATATTTGAAAGGGAAATTCATGCAAAAAATATAGGCCAGTGTAAGTGGTGGATTGGGTAATAATTGAAAAAAAAAATTATAATTACTATCGTGTTCATTACTAACTAGAATTGTTATAGCACAACTGTATTTATATAAGGGTCATTCCATATCAAATCATCCAGGTGATGAAACCTATGGTCTCAGATTTTCATGAAATTTTTTTTTATTTGTTCCTTATTAAAAAAAAAAAATATATATATATATATATATTACTATACTGGGGGGGGGGGGGTGGAGTTGATTGCCTGCACGTGGTGCCCCCTGCCTTAGCTAAACGATCAACAATCTATGCACAACACGAGCCGCCAAAAGACATGAATACACATAGATACAAGAACAATAGTGGCCTTTCTAAAGGCCTTGACGAAGGCCTCCGAATCATTTTTTGGAATGCCAGAGGCTTAAACAATGCAAAGTTCACAGAAGTCAAGACTATTTTATACCAACATGACGCTGACGTTTTTATTATAGTCGAAGCTGGAGCATCCACAGACTTCCCACAGTTTTATGAGGTAAGCAATTTCACGACACATGTCCTAAAAAGATCCAGACAAGTAGCCTCTGGAATATTGGTGGTTGTCAACAAGAAACACGCTAGCGATTTCTATATATTACACGAAATGGAGGAAATTGACAAAGTGGAAATAATTGGCCTAAAAATCTGGATAAGCGGAACACAATACAATATATTTGGCATGTACAATCCTTCAAACAACAAACCCAGTTTCGATCGCCTTCCTAACATTGCTAAGCAGCACAACTCTATAATAATCGGCGATTTTAACGCCCACTCGAATAGATGGGGCTACAAAACCGCCAACGGAGCAGGTCGGGCAACAGAAAAACTACTAGACAATTCCAATCTTATCCGACTTAATAGTGACCCAACATTTCTGTCCTTTGCTGGCAGTTTGTCGATACCAGATCTGGCCATGGTGCACTCGAACCTTAGCGCCAGAGCAAATCTCAGCCTTGGAGATGCACACGACGCAAGCGGGCATTGAACACTGATCCTGAAAATCGCACCAAAGAAAAGAGCGCCACCCTACCGACAGATCCCCAGGTGGAATTTCAAGAAGGCCAATTGGGGCGGGGTTCTGTAGCATCTCCAACAACACCATTACGGAAAATCTCGTAGACGATAATCCAGACAAATCAACCGACAGATTTGTCAACGCTGTCTTACTAGCTGCAAAGAGAGCAGTGCCAAGAGGCCAAGTTAAACGTTACAAGCCTTTTTGGAATGCAAAACTGACGGAATTGAAAGCTAACAGAGACAAGACACGAAGAAAAGCTGAATCAACAAACTTGCAATGCGATTCCGTATATCTTAGGAAAAAACAAGCACAACTAAAAAGGGCAATCATAACAGAAAAACGCGAGATATACAGACACTTCGTGGCCTCCCTAGATTTTAGACGAGATGGTATCAAAGCCCACAACTTCATATCAAGCCTCAATAATGAAAAAAAGACGCACAAATGGGAACCAGTACAGGCTAACGGAAAAACATTGACAAATCCTAAAGAAATCGCAGCCGCCCTATGCAAGCACTTTTCAACAGTAAGTCAACTAACGCTAAACAGAAATGAAAGGAAAGCTGTAAAACACGGCATACCTACCTGCGCAACCGATACTCAACACCACCTATTCAATGATCCTTTCACCCTGGCCGAACTCGAGCTAGCGATTCACTCTCACACGAAAGGCAAGTGGCAGGCCCAGACAAAATATTCCCAGAATTCTTAAAGAACCTGGGCGAAAATGACGCAGAGCACTGCTAAAACTTGCAAATCTCACATGGGAAAAACACGTTCCCCACTCATGGAAAAAGGCCAAAATTACAGCAATCCTCAAGAAGGGAAAACCCGCCAATAGCCTCACTAGCTTCAGACTGATTTCACTTATAAGCATCATCTGCAAAACAGTTGAAAAAATGATAGATAGGAGACTGAGACACTACCTGGAAGATGCCGGAGCCATCTCAGACTGCCAAGCTGGCTTCAGGCAGCACCGGTCTACAGTAGACCAAATTGTTAAACTAACACAAGCGGTAAAGGACGGCTTCCATCGCAAACAATCAACGCTTGCGGTCTTTATAGACCTCAAAGCGACATATGACAAAGTGTGGAGATCCCTGCTGCTCCGCAAGCTCAGCCAACTAATTCCAAAACGCAGTATCAAACTTCAGACAAGGACTACCACAGGGAGCAGTACTAGCTGCCTCCTCTTCGTCATGATTAACGACCTACAACAAGCCATAGAAAGAACGCCCGGAGTGCAATGCCTCCTCTACACTGATGACGTCATCTGGTCAACAAGTAGCAGCGTTGATAGCCTGGAGGAGACAATGAACAACGTCCTAACGAACATAGCCACGTGGTGTAGAAACCAGAAAATGATGCTAAACACTGAAAAAACAGTATTTGAACTGTTTACCCTATCCACCAAGCCACACCCCATACAACTTACTTATGATAGAACGGAGCTAGCGAGGACATACGACGCAAAATACCTAGGCGTGTACTTCGATTACAAACTAAGCTGGGCCCAACACATCCAAACAGCAACGTATAAAGCCCAAAAGCGAAACAATCTACTGAAGCGACGAAGTGGGATGCAACGCAAGAAGTACTCGCCACAGCTTACAAAACATATGTGCGCCCAGTAATGGAATACGCCTCAGAAGTAACCGCCCTCTCCTCCGAAGCAAATTTAAGAAAATTAGAGGTAGTCCAGAATAATGCACTACGTATAATAACCGGTGCAGCAATATCCGCACCAATAACCGCAATGCAGCTACAAAGTGAAGTTGACCCACTACGAGAACGCATAGAGAAACTAACTTTGAAATTCTGGGAAAGGGCAAAAAGAATCGACCACTGACACTGGGAGAACTACAGGCCCGCATCATCACGCCTGAAGACCCAAACCACCCCACTCACCCATGCTGAGAAAATAAGAGAAAAATATCACATCCAACACGGGCAAGCTGCAAAGCTCTCAACATTCCACGAAATTTTTAGCTTCCTGCCAGCGGGGAAACTCACCCTTATAAATCACACTACTCCAAAAGCACTCAGCAATACACACGATTTGAAGTCAGCAGCCTTACAAACGATCCATGAGCTGTACAAAAGAGACACGTGGGTGCACGTATACACCGATGGATCAGCGATGACACAAGCCGCGGGGGCTGGCTACTATAGCCACCTGATTGAGGGATTTAGCCCGGTAGGATCCAACGCCAGCAACTTTGACAGAGAAATACTAGCAATTCACCACGTAGCGGAAAGGCTTCTTGCAGTCAGCAGTAATCCAATAAGAGTTGTATTCTTCGTAGACTCCCAAGCTGCGATCGTAGCCCTCACCAACAACACGCCCACTGACTGTGCTGCAACTATGGCCGGTCGAAGACTAATGTCCGGAATGATAGAGAGCGGGTGGCATATTACTTTGCAATGGATACCAAGCCACATAGGAATCGAGGGCAACGAACGCGCCGACCAACTCGCTAAACAGAGGGCCAGACTCCCGTAGCCTAGCAATACAACATCGTTAATGACTGCAAAAAATCTAGTCAAGAGAGTGGTCTCTAAGTGGACCAAAAACGTCTTACGCGAAGCTTGCATGGGAAAGCTTAGCTCACGACAAACAAATCCCTCGGAATCTCCCAAGAGTAGAAGCAGTCGCCAAATTCAGACTCCTAACTGGCCACGATTATCTACAAGCGCATCTGCATAGGATCAGGCTAGCCGACTCCGACATCTGCCCACTCTGTACCACCAGCAAGATGGACAGTCCCCACCTACAGCAGTGCATAGGACTGACGGACGTACAAGACAGACGCGATACATGTCTATACTGGGAGGCTCGTAGGCGAATGGCAGAGATGCCAAGAGCTGGCATTGGATAAAGTAAAAAAGTATATTACTATACTTATTAAAAATGTAAAATTTTATTTTGATATCTTGAAAACTTTTTGAGATAAAAATTGTTTAAGTTTAATGAAAAAAGACGTAAACGCCATTTCCGAGGCTTTTAGCATCAGTGACACTGTTTCACGAAAAAAATGGTAACTTTGTTAATTTTTAACATCTCAGTGATCTTTGCACTTAAATTTTCAGAAAAACATGCAGATCAAGGAAAAAATGCGTTTAACAACTTAGCTCTTAAGTACTACAGAAAATATTAGCTTTGTGTAGTATTGGAATTAATATTAGATTTGAAATGGAATGACCCAGTAATGTACAAGATGGCTGAGGATGGGAAAATATTTGAGTCTCGAAACATGTTCCAAGCATGGAAATAATATGTCTTGATGTAAAACATTTATACATATTATATAAGTGTATATTTAGGTTACAAAAAGTAGCCTAAAGGTTATACAAATTATAAAGGCATATTATCATATTAGATGTCTGGAAAGTAAACATAACAATGATAAACCATGAGTTAAGCCATAACACAAGGAATGACGATACATGAATCATTAAAGAAAAAGACTCACATAGGTAGGTCACATTGAAAGGACAGATCAAAAACATGTGGTAAAGACGATTTTAAATTGGAACCGTTTGAAAAGCGGAGAGGAGAAGGCCATGGAAAAGTGGATCTTTGATGTAGAGGTTTCTTGAGAGATAAGGAATTGTTAAGAGTTTGTTATTGTGGAGAGAGCATAATGAAGAAAATTATAATCTTTGTTATAGTCCAAATATGCAAAATTAGTAAATGGTGTGACAGGCCATGACCTGTTTGTCGTAATTATTAAAAAGAAAGAAGTTTTGGAGACAGAGAACAAAAGCATATCATAACATAAATTTGTAATTGTAATTATATTTCCCTTTTTTATTTTCTAATATAGTTATTTGTGTGTAGAACATTTGGGAGCTAAGATGATGAGGTACTTATTTTATTGATTTACTTTTATTATTTCGTAAAAGAACATTATGTTTGTTCTTATGTGTAGTTGGAATATACAAAGATAATAATAAACCCATAAAACTTCATTTAATAAAAATACAAATAGTGAGAACTTTATTTCTAATACTTCGTCTGTGAACAAAATTATTTCGTGGGATAAGATCATTCCAAATCTTCAGTTTGTAGGATTTGAACTCAGAGCCGGGTTTGGTATGCAGTGCGCCCTGGGCCCGAACAACATTCGCGCCCCATCTCCCGTCCAAACTTGTAATCTCATGCACCCCCCAAAATCGCCAAATCTCATGCGCCCTGGGCCCGGGCCCATTTATAAAAGTGGCCCTGTTTGAACTACAAAATGACATGAAATTTGAGAAAGAAACAGAGGCAGATGGTCCTTCAAATAGTAAGGTGAAATCTGTAACAGCAATCATTTTAACCACGAGTACAGGCTATGTGATTTATGTATCTTATATATTGAACATAGAATTGAAATAAAAGTATAAACAAATGAGATACACAAGAGATTACCTAATTTTCCAATCCATGAAATACTATAATTTCATATTTACTCACATTATTATTGTTATTTATATTTTTTAGTGGATGGTTAGTGAGGATCGGTCAAAAATAACACAAATTTTAACTATTTTGCGTCGACGTTTCGACAATATTTATTGTCATCTTCAGGACCTGTGTATGAAATACAAAAGAAATGTCAAACACAACGGAACAATTAAATATTTGGGTGAACGTGTTCATGTATGTGAGTGTGTGCATGTGTATGTATGTAACATTGTATATGTGAAGACTTATGATAGTTTATAATGATAATGTGATGTATTTTATACTTACACGTATTGTTTTTTATTAATGGTACCTATAATTCAATTTTTTATTTTTTGTATTCTTTTTATATAGCCTAAAGGTACCATATAATGTTATTATTTATATTCTTAAAGCGATCGATTTCGGTCACAGACCATCGTCAGGTTATATAGCACATTTGTTCACAATATTATAAAACACTATTATTTATAAAAACGAATTTGTAGACATTGTTAATTTTGATACATATGTTGTTGTCTAAAGCTTCCTAAGAACTGATTCTATTTTAGAGTGTTCATTATAATAATCTTGGTATTATCCAAGTTTACCTGTTAGTAAAATTTACCGGAAACGTTTGTTTGTAACCTTTGTCAACTATTTGATGTAAGTCGTAATGTTCTACAGTTATTGTGTAAATTGTATGTTTCTAAATTATGATTGTTGTTAGTACCAGTAGGGCGTGAAACATGTTAAAAATAACTTTTAATAATTACATAGTGAACATCCCCTAATCTGTTTTAGTTATAGGTAATATATTTTACTTTGCTATATGTTGACTGCTGTAGGTATAAACAATTTATGTACCAATCTAATATCCAATTGTTGATTACTGTTTGTTTAATTAATTAAAATATCATTACATTTAGTAATCTAAATTGTAATACTGTATAAATTAAGTTCTCTCATACTATAATTTGCTCGTTTTCTTAAAGATAATTTGAAGATGTAAACAAAGTATCATAAGTCTTCACATATACAATGATACATACATACGCACGCACACACTCACATACACGAACACGTTCACCCAAATATTTAATTGTTCCGTTCTGTTTGACATTTCTTTTGTATTTCATACACAGGTCCTGAAGATGACAATAACTATAGTCAAAATGTCGACACAAAATAGTTAAAATTTGTGTTATTTTTTACCGATCCTCACTAACCATCCACTAAAAAATTTATTGATTGACGGTCACTAAAATTTAAGGATTTAGTTATTTATATTAATAATTATTAATACTTTTACATATTAATATTACAACCAACACACACACACACACGCAATGAAACAAAAATATATTTTTAATCATGTTTTTTATAATGTTTTGACAGTTTTAATTTAATTTATTGTCATCATCAGAATTCTAATGTATAATAAGTAAGTTGTATATACAATACTAAAAGTATAAATGTAGAAAAGTAAAAAACAAAAAAGTTCGTCCTTGTAGTCTTTTTCATCTAGTGGGATGTTGTTAAGTCTATGTATCATGGTTATGAAGGCAGCTAGTTTGTGTTAATTAACAACATCCCACTAGATGAAAAAGACTACAAAGACAAACTAAACACGTTAAAAAAAATATCTAGCAGAATCCAACAGATACAACAGAACAATAGTCAGTAAACTCCTACACAAAACAAACAACAGACAAAGACAGAAAACAACAAATTCGTAACACTAACATACATCAATGACTACACTGAAAAAATAGCCCACAATTTCAGAAAAGCAGGATACAGAATCGCATACAAAACTACAAACAAAACAGAACACGCGCTATCAAAACACACACACAAAGCACAAAACAAATTTGATCTACCTGGTGTTTACAAACTAAATTGCTCAAATTGCAACAAATTCTACATAGGCCAGTCAGGACGTAGCTTCAAACAAAGATACATTGAACACACAAAGGCACTACGCTCCACTACCGAATCCACCTTTGCAAACCATGTCATTGAAGCAAACGACACATACAAAAACATTGACAATAACATGGATATTCTACACGTGCACACAAAAGGCTGAAAACTAGACGCTCTTGAACATTGGAAATATAAAAACACATAAAAACGACATCCTAAACGAACAGACACAATTCAAATCACACGCTTTATTCGAACATATCAGACCCCACACACACAACATCGATCCTTCCAAAGTCGACACCGTTGCCAAGAACAAGACGGACAACGCTCCCAGTGGCAGCCTCTGACGAAGCTTATAATAAGCGAAAACTGGTTCAGGCTATAAAGTAAAACTTTTACGTTTTTATCTATAAAAAACTTTGTGTTCCGAGTCGGTAGTGATTTAATTATATTTAGTTAATCAACGGACACGTCATGGACAACGAAATCCAAGAATAATGAAACTGTATTACAATACGCATGAAAGAATATTAGATCTGTACATACAAACATTTCTTAGGCCACTGATAAATTATAAATGAAAGGTTATTATAAATAAAATAAATAGTTTGAAAACATATTTTGTGAATTGAAGACATCAATTAAATTTCAAGTATTTGATAAAAATGAAGACATCTCATTGCCTTGTTTGACTGTTGCCTTCTTCAGAACACCAGTTCACTATCATACCTACTTATATGACATTGTGTTTGTGTAGCCTGTTAGCGTACAGCTGCTATATGGTTAAGTCTGTTTTAAGGGACGATAGTAACAATGTTAACTATATCAACACATAACAGTGAACACAGTTTTTTTGTCTGAAGTTGATGTATGTACTATTAGTTCGTTGTTCATTATTTGATTAAGATTGTGCATAAGATTGTACAATAATCTCTGTGTATGTGGACTCTATGGCAAATGTAAGTAGTAAATAGTGAAAATAATTGACCAGATTTGTACTAAAACAATTTTTTAATGGTAGAGAGAAAATGCTATTGCTTTGTTTTGTAATAAGTGTTATGTTTTTGTGTGCATGCGCGTGTGTGTGAATTTTTATTTAATGACTGTCCTATTTTTTTTAGCAAAATGTTATCATGGGAAGACAGGCAAAAGGAAATATTGCTAGAGGGTCGCACAGTATTGGAGCGAACTTCGCAGAGCCTTGCACGTTCCGAAAGAGCAGCACTTGAAGCAGAGAGTATTGGCGCAGGAGTAGTTTCAGAGTTAGGTCAACAGAGAGAAACTTTGTTGCGAGCAAGTAACAGGCTTTCTGAAGTTGACCAGAATTTGTCACTCTCACAGTTAGTTTTGAATACAATGACGCGGCGAATATTTACTAATAAACTGCTACTTATTTTAATTATTATTAGTGAGTCTGGTATTCTTGCAGCACTCATTTATATAAAATTTCTTAAATAACTGCAAGAAATATGTCTGTATAAAACAAGTAACACATGTATTCCTTATGTTATATTATATTAATATAATATTATATTAACTGATAATAAATTTATGTGTATGTAATATATTAATACAGTGTGTGTGTGTGTGTGTGTGTGTGTGTGTGTGTGTGTGTGTGTGTGTGTGTGTGTGTGTGTGTCTGCACAAACTCATATGTATATTGTCTATATTTTTATAGTAATTATACTGTCAGTACAGTGTTATCTAAAGAGGAATTGTATAAAAACCTATGTACAAATGTAATGTTATCTGGTAAGAGAATTAGCCACAGTGTACAATATCCATCGAATTTAGTAGCTGCGTGATTGAACATACAAAGTTGCATTATTAGCAAGATTGAAAACTAGATACTGTGTTTAGCAATTTTTCCTTGATTCTTGCATCCTGTCCTAATCATATTCAATCAAACAAAAATCACAGAATAAAAATATGAGAAACTTAGTTGATAGTGTGTATACAAAAATTTATTAAACATGGTCTTATTCATTTATTATTTATGATACATGAATCATTCGGTTTCAGTAGAAACCAATATAATATTGTTTAAAACATATGTAGTCTGGCATATGTAGCACTAAAAAATAATAATAGTAAAACTACTTTGTTTTTTTAGGTTTGTTATATTTTTACCAATACAGTTTTTTATATGTAAATGCATTTTTACGGACGACAAAACCCAAGAATTTAGTGACAACGCATCAGAAGCTGATGTTATTGAAAAAGTTTTGTATTATTTAAATGGTCACATTGCTTAAGTGTCAAATAAATATATTAAATTTGTAAAATTAAAATTGGAAACAACAAAACACCAGAAGTTAGATAAAACCTAAATCCAAACTTTACAACTGGGCAATCATAAACATAAGCGTAGTATATATTGTAAAATAATTAGGTACGGGATTATTTTACTAATAAATTGTTAATTCTTGTATTGTCGATCTATTTTGATTTAACGCCTCCAGTTGTGGACGCCAATTCTGTAATGTAATAATATATAGGTTGATATGTTTGGAATAATAATTTTCAAATAAAATTTTCTTATTTAGGCCTCACTTTGTTTTCACCATATATTTAAACTTACAAAAGTATACTGGTTGTGTTTTCTGGTTTTGGTATAGTCTTATATTTCCTTAAATATGTAGACTTTCAGATTGAGTAAATTGTTCAATGATAATTGAGTATTGGTTTATGAACTGATTGAGTTTTACTTTTGGGCGCCAAAATAGGTAATAATAAATTGGATTATGCTTAAATTTCTGTACCTGTAGATATGTGACTAGATTGTTCCAGGTTTGTGGTTATTTTTTTTTTCTTTTATAATTACAATAATGTCTTGCTTGACTAATTAACATTCTGTAAATTCAATTAATTCCTTCCTTTATTCCATTTGAATTCACTTACCTATTTAAATAATTCAAATCGCACGTGGTACCCAAGCAATAGGTACTACCAACTTATTCTTCGAATGTTTATGAAAACACTAATCTTCAGAAACGGACAAAATGTCAAGTATTAAAAATAATTATTCAAACACACTTAATTCTCGTCAATATTCTTTTTTTAAATTTTGTTCTTGTCTTCTTAAATTAAAATGAACAACCTTTTCTTAATTTTAATTGTCCAGGCTTGTTAAATTTTTAGCTCAGCAGTTGGCAATATGATCTTAATCAGGCCTATGTCTAAATGTTACGTTATTTAACTGTAAACTCGGGTTCTTGTGACTACAATAATTAATTACGAAAATGTCTTTTGCGAAGTACAAAACATCACAATACTAGGTTGACAACAATAGAACCAAAACAATATATCATATCTAAAATAACAAATAGTTCGTATGTGCCGAACAGGGTCTATTTTGAGGTTAACCTAATCTCAATAGGTTATACAGCTTTAAACATTAAAAACAAAGAAATAATAGTTTAAACGTGAAAAAATTACAATAGTGTTAGTGGTAGTGGAATAAATAGTTTTCAAGTGTACATAAAGTGTTACAGTTGTATTATCATAATTAATTATAAGTCGTTTATAATTTTAAGTATTCACTATACTTTCATTTACTTTGCACACACTTCCTTATTCACTGTTAATATTATTAATTTACTTTAACTCCTTTTTGGTTATGTAAACAATTCACAACAATTTTTGGTTATGTTAAACTTATGTTATGTTAATCATTGTTCACCTAACCTAGCCGAGGTTCGATTCTGATGTAACTTCGCGGCTATCGGTGTTCACAGAGGAGTCGTTCTTTACTGTATGAATTCCAACAATATACTAACTGGCTTGGCGTCACTCTTTGGGTTGCTACACACAAAATGTGAAAAATTCCCATTGGTCGAAATCTCACTCATTGTCGTGGATGGCGTCCCTTTTCTGAGATCAAAATTACTAAAAATTCTTAAATTTAACATTTTTTCCTCATGACAATTTTAAGGTTTGGCCTGTTCTAACAAATTATGTTTAAAAGTTATCTTTTTTTTGTTACATAACTAGTTTTCTTGGCTGTACATATGATTTTATGTTAACAACATGTATTTTAATACTAGTAATTACAATTATGAACATTAACTTTTTATAAAACATAGGCTTGTACAATAGGCCTAATAATGTCTTGTGTACATTGGACTATTATTTGTTTCTTACAGTGAAATTGCTTAATTCTAATACAAGTTAACATTTATTCTTTATTCATTATAGACCATGACATATCATGATCTAATATAACATTTATACATTGTAATGTCCCTGTCTACCTTTTGAAGTAGATGTAGGTTTTTTGTCCACGTTAACATCTTGTTAATTACATTATTACTTGTCCATTACAAACACTTATGATTATTTATACCTTAATCTAATAACATACACTATTTCTGATTATATATAACATTGTCTAGCACAATTTTTATATACAAAATTGTCTCCTTTTACCTACCAAGTAGATGCAGGTTTTGTGTAACATTAATCTCTTACTAACTACATTATTATCTTGTCCATAACAAACAATAGTTATTTCTTATTTAATAATCTACTAGTCAGCTCATCTGTTACACTTTCTATTACTAAATTATTTACATCACCTTCTTCTTTGCATCTTTAGCATTCTTTTAACGTACAATAGTAATCCTTCTTTCCTACCATACATTATAACATTTTTATACAAAAATAATACTTTTATCTCCTATTTATATCATAATAATTTCTCCCTGAATAGTCTATGTGCCTATCAGTCACAATCAGATATAACTACTTACTCTAGTTTTACAGTTTTTATCTTAAATTTAGTTTAGGTTATGTTATCATGGTTTCAGTTACTGGTTATTCAGCTAGGCTGTGCATTATCGGTTTTTACCTATACTGTACATTATTTCTTATGCAGTCTACTGGAATTGTTGTTCTTAAGTTTAATGTAGACATGTTTGATATTTTAGTTTTCTTATTCTACTTTACAATGGTCTTAAATTTACTTGTTAATACATATCTCTCATGACATAGGTTTATTACTTTATTATTGTTTTGTACTTCAGTATATTTATGACAATCTTGATGTTGAGGGAAACGTCACATTACTATATTTATAGATACAGTTCTTTTTTTGAGTATCATGCTGGGCTAGTTAACCACTTTTCCATACCAATATATTGTTATGACGGTCTAACTGATCGTTGGTACAGTGGGAAAACAAAATTACAGACACCAATGAAGTCACTGATCACCAGCTTTAATTATCACAATTAATAATTTGTAATCAACAAGATTAGTCTCGTACAATAATACAAGTTAAATTTGTCCACATGCAATAATGTCAACTATGTAATAATACTGGGAAGTAATAGAGTTCCACAATAATCACTTTTCACTAATAACCACTTGTGACGCACTTAGTAAATCGCCTGACATAAACTGAACTGACCGTCGTTGGATGCTTATATTTACACCCTGCTAAGATGCTGGAATAATCTGTCACTTTTTGGAAGACGTGTTGAACAAGGGCCTATTACAGGCACTCTCGAATCCACTAGAAACAGTGGCAATGTCTGGCCTTGAACATAGTACTCCTACCGGTGAGGTCTGGAGTAGCCTCGATTGTTGATGCATAAGTGTCATGTAATTGTCTTTCATCTCAAAGCAGCAATATGTACGCACACAAACATTACAGATGGGTTCTGTTGTGACAGCCAAGAAACATGTACAATGACACTCTAAATCGTTGGAAAACTTTTGTAATTGTGTAACACTGCCTCCTCCTTAAGCCTATTCGTCCCAAACTGGCAAACCGTCTCTGAAGTAATATTTGGCCAAGCGATCTAAATGGATGACTTTGAACTTTTGCTGTCCTTCCTGTTGAATCTGATAGACAGCATCGTTGATTCTCTTTTTCACAGTGTAATATCCTTCCCAGTTAGTTTAGGTGAGCGATCACAACAGCGTTTTGGGTTGAACAACCAAACCTGATCATAGAAACTCACGCTATTGCTGCGAATGTCGTACCGAGTTTTCATTTTATCACTGGCTATCTCCAGCTGTCCTCTTACCTAGCGATTCATTTCTCGCAGTTGGTTTTCTAATTGCGAGGAATAGTTCTGTGGCTCTTGGGACTGAGTCTCGTGTGACCTGAACATCAAGTTATTAGGATCACGAGTCTTCCGCTCAACCACTAGTTGTGCTGGAATCACTTCTGTTGCATCATGTACTGATGACCCAAACTAGCTGGTCCAAGTCTACCTGGTTCTCATCAGCACCTCTTGCGTAACTTTATCTTCAGCAACTTTGCCCCCGGGCTCTTTCATTAACTCAGGGACAACCAAGAGCCTTTCGTCAACACCCATAGTTGGCTTTTGTTATACATATTGGTACTTACTCGGCTAGTTCTTCCATTTCCGCTTGCAATAAGAAAGGTTTCTCTTGACCACACCTGTTTTCTTCTTCGGCCAATGTCACTTGCTTGATCGAATGGGTAGCAGACCCTGTCATTTTAGCCATGCAAAGCTTTATCTTCTCTTGGCCAATCTTCAGGACATTCTCTCTGTCCATAACGAATCTGTAGGCATTCATAATGTCCATTCCAAGAATCACTTCATTGACAATGTCTGCAATGAGCATTTGGTGGCTAATCTCGAGGAAACCCAGGCGTACACGTACGTCTACCTTTCCTAACACTTTCAATCACAGTCTGTATTGTACAAGAGCGAATTTGAGGCTGGCAGTTGCTGACTAAGTCAGGGCGCACAACTTCTGCCCGTGTCAACTGTAAATGATGTTGGTTTACCTTCCACAAATCCATTAACGATCAGGTTTCCACTGGTCTTATGTAGTGTGGAAACTGTGTGCTGTTCTGGGGCTTTACATCTCGAATTGGTGTGATCACCGTCTTCTCTCGGTATTTTCTTCTCCCAACAGTCTACCTGTAGATGACCTCGTTTCCCACAGTTGTAACACATCGGTCTTCTGTCTTTTCCCATCCTTCAAATCGTTGTGGTGCTCTTGAACTTCTGAATTGTTTGTCTGGCAAATTTGTTTTTCGGCACCCATCGTAAGGGCAATGTGATATTGGGATCTTCTGACTACAGTGTGATGACATAATCTCATTAATGTAGTGGGACGCTGACTTGGCAGCTTCAAACTCAAGGGCATGAACAAGAGCTTCTGAGCTATTTCGGTGTCTTGCCATTTGAGCCTTTTTTGTTCGCTGAGCTGCGCCAACCCAGTGAATGAATTGCCCCCACTTAAAATTATAGCTAAGTTGTCTAAGGAGTGAGGGGAGACAACGTGATAAAAGTCTTACTTTACTCGCTAATTGTGTCCCTGTTACACTTTGCAACAAATTTAGAACGCAGATGCTCGCCACCTAAATTATTGTTTGAAAAAAACTGTTGCAAAAAGTACTAGCTCAAAAATTGGTAGATATAAACTAATACAAGCATTATCAATCGTGCTCAGGTGGAAAAATGAAAATATACTTTGATAGGTAAAAGTTACATTTATTTAGTCCCAGAAAAAAATGTTTGGATAGTGAATAGTGTGAAGAAATATGGAACAACTATTAGCCATAGAAAAACTGTATGTGGTTGTACTGTAAAAACAGACTTTAGTAACATGAGAAGAAACACTTTTTTTATAATGAAAGCATAACATCGTAGAATATTCTTTTATAGACAGAAGATATATCAGAAGGAAGAATGGAAGATGCTGAATTTAAAGACATTAGATGTTAAAAGAAATTAAAAAATCTAAGAATGTAAAGAAAATTGAAAGACAGATAATCAAAAACAAAACCTAGACCTAGCAACAGAAGAAAACAAAAGGAAAGCAGGGTGTGTACAGCGGCTATGGCAGAGCAATAGTTTGCCATCCATTAGGCTCACAATCTTTGAACACTGTTACAAAATAGAGAGAATGTAACGAAAGTTAAAGATCTTAGTTATAGCTATATAAAGCTCGTTTACCTTGCCAACCATATCATTAGGATAAATTATTATTATTGTTACTAAATTATCCAGTGTTAGCATATAGTAGATAGTGTTGTGGATACTTGAATTTAATAAATAAACATGTGGTATAGTTCTATTGATAATTTTTATTTTCCTGACAGTTGTTTCACCAGTTAGGCAGCTTTAGAGGTTAGATTTGAAATGTATATTGGGCGGGGGAAGGTTGGAGGTAGTGTATGACCAAGGTTGCAAAGTCCCAGGTAAGAGGTTTGCCAAAGGTGTTCTGTTGTTGGTAACAAAAAGTGCCATTATTGTCTAATTATGAATCGTATACAATACACTTTTGTGTAAAGAAAATTACAAGTCAACTACTTGTCAGTTAAGCTAATGTAAGTCTAAATATATGTGAAATATGAATAGGATAAAGGTGATAATAAATAGGCTTACCATACAATAAGCCTTAGTGTCTTATTGACAGTAAAACAATATGAAATTTCCAATATAATGTAAACTATATAAGAAACATGAATAATATAACCAGTATAAATAAAATAAAACATTTAAAGTAGTCACAGAATTAATGTTGAGACTGTCCTCTATATAAAACAATGTGTAAATGTTTCAAATGAGAAAGAATTATGTCTACATTAAACTAATGCAAATGTATAGTACAATTGTTAATTCTTTATAAATAACACAGCTTTTGTCTATTTTACATTAACCAAATACAAGTAATACAACATGTGTATATGTATATCAATATGTTTAATGATAAACTGGTATGAATAAAACAGTATAATGCTTGACTGGATTAATGATGAGACATCTTCATAAAACAGTTTATACATAAAAAAAAAATTATTGTTTGAAATAATGGGGATATTGTAAAATCTACTTGTTTATTAGCGATGTTTTTCTGCTTTTTTAATTTCTAAACCTCTAAAAGATTTAACACTTTCCCTTTGCCGCTTCGGTGTAGTAATTTTACATTGTCTGTATCTAATGTGTGATTTTCTATTATACAATGTTCAGAAAAACCTGTACTATTACATTTTTTATTAACTATTGATTTATCGTGTTCAATTATGTGTTTAAAAAATCCTTAGAGTTAATATTTCTAATGAGTCTGATATACCAAGGTTGGAAATCGACTGTTTTATCACAATTGTTTCCCACTGCCCTAACACTGGTTGTTTCTTCTGTTCCTAGTAGGTGGATCGGCAGAGTGTACAGTTTGTTCATTCTTCGAGTGAGTCTTGATGTAAACAAAGCAGAGTAATACAACACAGAGGCATGCACAGTACAAACTAAAAACTTACTTAACAAAACAAATATAAAGAAATATGAAATCACTTACCTTAACAGTATTTTTAGTTCTATTAGTCCTAGTTGGGTTAAGAAAAAGTGCTGATATATTTTTAATCAATTGGAAACTATGTTGTTTGTACTGTAGTATTTAGTGATATGACCACTCATCTAACCAATCAGATTCAAGTACAAACACATGATTTTGTTTACATCAGGATCCAGTCAAAGAATGAATTAACTCTAAGGATAAGTGGGAGCTCTGAGCAAAATAAAAATTATTATTTTCTGGGAAAAAGATTTTTTATTCAAAGGAGAAACATTGATACAGCAATCCTAATGTTTTTCTCCAACTGTGTAAAGTATCTGTTGAAATACCATCTGTTAAGTTTCAATTTAATTATTGGGACCTGGAAAAGTCACAAGGGCATAAACCTGAAGAGTAAGGGGGATGCAGGCAGCATGCTGTTTGCCACCAAAAACATAGACGTTCTGAAGGATGCTACCATAAAATATCATAGTAAAAGTCTGCATTAAATTGTCTGACCCTGGGGAACAAACAAACTCTTGGTGCACAACCCCAGTGTATAAAAAAAGGTGAACAGCAAGATTTATGTTACACTTTTGACTCACTTTGGGTTCTGGGGACTTCAAAATGCGGACTCCTTCATTGAAATCATTGTTGCTTAGTCACCAGGTCATAGCCATAATCCTAACACTCATCTTTTGTGATGATCCTTGACATGAAGGTCCATCTCATTGAGTCAACTAACAGACGATGAATATGGCAACAGTGCTATACAATTTCATATCACCTATGATGATTGTCTGAGCCACATTAATTGAAATACCAACTGTCTCAGAAATGTCATGAATAATAATTTGAAATCACCACAAACATGTTACTGAATTTCTTTAACATTGTCAGGAGTTGTGCTGTCTGTGATAATCAAGACTTATCTGAAGAATTTCCTTAGACTATTACTATTGTTAAAATTTTAAATACCGGTACACAATGTTTCAACCACTAATAATCTGTGGTTGCCTTCAGGTGTAACACAACAGTAATCTAATAATTTATAACTACCTACATGAAATATTTGCAATAAACACAAATCATTAAAAATATATTGTAAAAAGCGGCACCAAACTGTAAAAAAACCTCGTAAGTTCATAAAACTATGGGGAATCCTACTTACCCTCGAAGTCTGCTAACCAGAACTAGAAAGCTGATCATTTGCAAGGCTCACACAATAACAACAGCACCAGAAATGAACAATGACCTCTTTAAATACACAACTTTATATGGCAGGATGTGAAGTCATACTTCACAGCCAGTCCTTGCATACCACAACTTGAATTTACCCATAAAGTCCATAACAAGACACTAAAGAAATGTTTACAAGGCTGGTTGATACAATCATTTGCTGAAATAAAAGGTCTTTCTCACTATTCTTGTATTGACACAGAAGATATTCTAGAGAAAGAATGGAATTTGGTGAAAGCAAAGAGACAGATAATTAAAGAATAAACCTAATAGAGTCAAGGTATGCAACTATAGCAATCCATATGGAATTAACAGTTTGAGATAAAACAGCTTTCAGAAGGCGGCAGTGTTACAGTGATGTACCGAAAAATATGTGTGTGTGGGGAACGAATGACAATTCAGGTAAATTTTAATCTAAATTCTATTTAAATTATTAATGTTTATTGTCTTCAAATGTTTTCTTTAAGAAAACGAGAATATTATAATATCACAGAACTTAATTTATACACTATTACAATTTAAATTGCTGTATGTAATGATATTTTTAATTAATTATAAAAGCAATAATCAGCAATTAGATGTTAGATTGGTACAGAAAACGTTTATACATATAGCAGTCAACATATAGCGTAGTAAAATATATTATTATAAATATATATATAACTAAAAACAGATTGAGGGATGTTCAACTCTGTAATTATTGAAAGTTATTTTTAACATGTTTCACTCCCTACTGGTATTAAAAACACTCATATTTAAAAACATATAAATTACACAGTAACTGTAGAACTTTACGACCTTACCTCAGATAGTTGACATAATGTTACAAACACAAGTAAGTTTATGGTAAATTTTTCTAACAAGTAAACTTGGATAATAATTGTAATCATATTGTTGTAAATTATAGTCCGGAGTACTATAGAATATTGTAAATTTATGTACATGTCCACAATCACACCTGCCTTCTCTTCCATTCTCCCTCTACCTCTCATTCGCACAACCTCTCCTCCCTCTCACTCTCTCCCTCCCTCTTTCTCTCTCTCTCACTCTTCCAACCTTCTCTCGCGCTCTCTCTCTTTATCCCCCCTCTCTCTATATTCATTCAGCTCTAAGAATAAATACTTCAAAGAAAAGGGGAGGAACTTTCAAAGATTTAGAAGGTGAATCCAAACTTGATTTTGAAGAATTAAAAGACGTGAGGTTCGTTATTATTGATGAAGCAAGTATGTTGGGTTTGAATTTGTTTTTCAAAGTAGATATGCGACTCAAACAAGCAAAGCAGCGTTCTTCAGCTGTTCCTTTTGGTGGCCTCTGCGTGTATTTAGTCGGTGATTGGTCCCAACTTCCACCGGTTTGCGACAAGAGTCTTTACAATATTGGTAATAATGTTCAGACCATTCAATCGAATCTTTCATATAAACAGTTCAAAAAAGTTTTCTTTTTAATGGAGATTATGAGACAGCAAGGTGATGATCAAAAAAATGTCAGAGAGACTTTAAATAGAGTCGCAAATGGAACAATCACTGAACAAGATTATCAGCTCTTATCTAAAAGATTTTATGTAAACAATATCGGGGACAGTTTCAAAGATAGTGTCTGTATAATGTCGAAAATTGCTGAAATCAAACACTTTAATTATACTTACTTACTAGCCAACGCCCACCCTTGGCTGTTGGGCCATTAGGCGGCGCGCTGACCAGTAGAGACGTGAAAGCCTTGCCGTACCATCTTCGTCTTGGACTTCCGTGTCTGAAATCAAGGCTGGACATGCAATTAGGTGATCCGCATTCATGGAAGCGTATCCACAGAGAACACATTCAGGAGACGACAACACGCCAATGCGGTGCAGGTGGGAGGCCAGGTAGTCATGACCGGTTGTAGTTCTAAAAAGAGCAACACTAGTTGCTCGGGGTAGAGTTCTGTTGATGGGGCCGTCCGTAACCAATGTTGCCCATCTTTTTCCCACACAGGCTCTTAATTGTTTTTCTTTTAGCCATAGGCTTATTGAGGAATTTATTCGTGCTTTCGCAGATGCATATGAGCTGGGGGTCTCCGGCTGAGGTAGTGCTGCGCCCATTTTGGCGAGGATGTCGGCTTTTTCATTTCCCATGATGTTGACATGGCTGGGTACCCATTGCAGTTCAATCTGCCAGCCTAATTGTACAAGGTTCTGCAGTTCTCGCCTACACTCAATTGTCAGGGAGCAGTTTGTATCACCATTTGAGGTCACGTTTTGAATCGCTGCAGTCGAATCTATGAGGAAGACGGCTTTGTTAGGTGGTGAGATCTTGGCAAGCTCAATAGATGCTGCCTTTATGGCTGCTACCTCTCCGTCATAGTTGCTTAGCCGGCCTCCTACAGCGAGGTGGCCTTCAAATAGAGAGCTGTAGAACCCAGCCCCTGTTGCCCCTGTAGATGGTATACAGGATCCGTCTGTGTAGATTCGTATCCACTGATCAGCGGGAAAATGTTTTTGTACAGTGTGTAAGGCTGCTTGACGAAGCTCGGCTTCATTCGACTCAGTTTTGGTCTTATTATGGTCGAAGAGTTTCAAGTTAGCATTTGGGAGTTGGCTAAAGAATTCACGGTGATGTATAAATGGTGCTGCCTCATTTGGTTCTATGTCATATTTGCGTTGGAGTTCTTCATAGATCGCAATTGGGCATTTCTGAGTTTTCAGCCTTTCTGTCGCTGTTTTATAGTTATTCCACCGTTGTTGGTAGGCTCTTTTACATCTCTCCCAGGATATGAGGCACAGCTTTTCCCGTCTTACTTGGATAGGTTCGACTTGCAGTTGTGACTCCATGGCAAGTATAGGAGTTGATTTTGGCGCACCAGTTATCGTTCTAAGGGCTGCATTTTGGACCAAGTGAAGTTTCTGGCATGCTGCATTGGAGGCAGTAATAGTTGCTTCTGCGCCATATTCCAATAGCGGCCGAATGTAGCTCTTATATGCAGTTGTCAGAACATCTTGATTTGCTCCCCATGTAGTCGCAGTGAGTCGTTTAAGTAGCCGGCAGCGCCTGGACGCACTGTTCGCGGACTGTTCTATATGGTGCTTCCACGTCATTCTGGTGTCTATATTAACACCCAGGTATTTAGACATGTTCACCTCTTCGAGTTCCGATCCACAATAGCACAGATTGACCGTAGGCCGCCTTGTTGATAGAGAGAAAAGTTGGTATGTCGTCTTGGTGGTATTTACCGTCATGGCATTTAGTTTGGCCCACTCTTCTAGTTTAACAAGTGCACTATTAATAGTTGCTTCAAGACCCATGATATGGCTGCTAGTTGCCCAGATGATAAGGTCATCGGCATACAGGAGCGCTTGTACTCCCGGCACACACCGAACAGCCACCAGAATGTCATTGACCATAAGGTTAAATAGGCTGCAGCTGATAATGGCACCTTGGGGTAGCCCTTGGCGTTGGATTCGGTACTCTGAAAGGCAATCATTATAGCGGACACGAATTTGTCTTTGACTCAGGAAGGACGCTATCCAGTTAAAAAGGTTACCTGCGACGCCACTCAAAGCAAGTTTGTGAAGCAACATGGGTCTCCAGACTGTGTCGTACGCGTTTTTTAGGTCAACCATTACTGCCAGGGAGGACATTTTCTTGTGGTACCCATCCTTAACACTTTGTGCAAAGTAGACGACTTGGTCCATGGTGCATCGGTGCGCTCTGAAACCTGCTTGGCATTCATCAATAACCGCATTCATTTCAAAGAACTGGTTCAGACGCCGCACAACCATTCTTTCGGCAACCTTGCAGCAAGCACTTGTTAATGTGATGGGGCGGTAGCCCTCAGGTGTATCACTTGGCTTTCCTTTCTTGGTAATAGGTATAATCTCCCCTTTCCTCCATTGCTGGGGGACGCGTGTTTTCCACGTTAGATTAATGAGATTGAGCAAGGCTAGTTTCGCTGTGTTACCAAGATTTTTTAGGAGTTCTGGGTAGATTGCGTCGGCTCCTGCTGCCTTCTTGCCCTTTGTGTTTAATAGTGCAAATTCAAGTTCGGAGAGGCTAAAATCGCTTAGGCAAATTTTTTGTTCGGTTTTGTTGAGGCACTGCATTAGAGGTTTTTTATTCAGGTGTCTGTGTTCATTTCTTGTCTTTCGGGTTCGGCTTATATTTGCGTAGTACTTGCAAAAGGTGTTAGCTATTTTTTTGGGATCTGTGATAAGATTGAGTCCGTTTTTGAAAGGTTGTTGTCCTCTGGCTTCAGTGTCATTATTTAGCCTTGAGACAAAACGGTGTGCTTTTGCTCCATCGCGCCGGAAATCCAGCTCCAATAAGAAGGTTTTGAAGGCCGATCTTTTAGATTGTTTAATTTCTTTACGTAGTATGGCCTGGGATTTTCGGAGTTGGATACAGTCAGATAGTTCTTTAGATTTCTCTGCTTTCCTTCTCAGAGAGTCTCTTGTTTTCTTGAGGGATGAAAGTCTTTTATTCCAGAACGGTCGAAAACCCTTTACTTGACCCCTTGGTACACATAATAGAGCAGATTTCAGTATAGCATCGTTCAGGGACTCTATAGCTGTTTCAGGTGATTTCCAATTTATTTCGTGTGGTATAATATCATTTGTTATCCTGCCGTATTCGCTCCAGTCGGCTTTTCAAAAAATCACTTTAATTATGAAAAACTAGAAAGCAAATAAACAACCCGTGGCTCTAATCAATGCAATCCATAATTGCCCAGAAGCCTCTCTAGCAAAATCTGACGATGCTCAGGGGTTATTTGCCCAATTACGTTTATGTAAAGGTGCTCGAGTTATCCTTAGAAGAAATCCTTGGGTCACAAAAGGACCAGCCAACGGTTCAGTTAGGACAGTAACTGATATTATTTATTACCCGGCAGTTGAATGCGAAAATTATAATGATCAAATGCCCATATGTATACTTGTATCTTTCGAAAAATATACAGGACCAGTTCTGTATGAGAATTCAATACCCATTATACCAGTAGTGGCATCCTTAAAAAAAAAAAGAAATTTCTTGTACTCGCAAACAATTTCCATTAATGCTAGCATGTGCTGTCAGTATACATAGATCGCAATGGATAACATTAGATAAGGCAATTATTAACTTAAGGAGACAATGAATTTCAGGTTGGATTAACGTATGTTGCTCTTTCAAGAGTGAAAGCATTAGAAGGATTAGGCCCAAGGTCGATACCCCAGCGGTATAGAGGAGCCATCGGGACTGGACCAGGAGGATCAGATGACGGATTCCAGGAGGACAACGGAGGATAAACGCTGTACAAGGACACAAGACTCAGGATCATAACGAGGAGTACCAGAGTATCACCTCATCAATAATAAGGTGACACAAAACCATATTACTCGTCAACATGGTTCATGAACAACATTAAAAAGAAAGAATATAAAAAATAAATAAAAAGAGACTATGAGAGACTCTATATAGCCTACTAATTTTTGTAAATATTAATAATTGTAAATTTTGTATTGTTAAATTAGAGTAAGAGAATGTACAATTTTTATAATTATTAAAATGATACAAATAACAGTACTTGCAATAACACATAGAGTCATTTATAAAGTAATAATGACGTCACAACATAACTTGCAAAATTTTAATTATTTTTCAGTATTATAATATTTTATTACTTTGATAATTGATTGATAATTCTTTGATATTTGATTGATATTTACGTACACAAAGTAAAGTACTGATTAAAAGAAATGATTTAAAATAAATGCATTTTTTTAAAAGAACATCTGAGGAAGTTGAGAGCACATTTTACATCATATAAACTTCATGTCACGTCATATTTATTCATGTTTATGTTTACATGTAAATGTACATTTGTGTTTAAAATTTATGAATATTTAGGTTAAGGATATTTGTATAGTTACAATAATAAATTATGTGTATGCTGAGCACACATAAAAGAGGAAAACACATTATGCTAATAATACTGATGAATTTTAATTCATAATTTGAAATTTTTATTTAATAAAAATTTAAATGATTTTCTATATTCAATATGATAAGAAGTGTTATTATTAAAAAAAAACCTTTACAACTTTTCTCATTATAGTATATTGTATTCAATAAAAAGTGTATATATTTTGTTGATTGTAAGAATATTGATAAATAAATTATTACGATTCTATTTATCTAACGGATCAAAAATGGTTGATTGTAAAAATATTGGTAAAGAGATTATTATGAATATCAAAGGCTCCACCCATTTGTGTCAGTGACACTCCTCGTATATTCAACAGAGGGCTGCTACTATTCAGTCAATAGTGAGTTGTTTATACTGGCAATTATAATAATGCATAATTAGTGTGGGTTATTATCACCAACTTCAAGTGTTTTTGGCTAACTCACGTTTATTAAATTCATTATTATAATACAATTGTCATTATTTTATAGAAGTCATAAGTGTCAATTTCTCTGGTGCTTAATAATTTGTTCCATCATTTTAAGATTATGATGCGTTCTATGATCCTCTTATGATATATGAACATCCTTTTTGAACATAAATCCTTAATCATAAACATTATCCTTTCACAAACATAATCCTTAAGAAAATAGTTTATATATAGACATTAAATTAAAAATAATAACATTAGTTACTTATAAGTGAAAAAACTGTTTACAACTTTACATCTTTATAAACACAGTATAGCATAAACTGTTAATTAATGAAACTGTATATATGTTACTCGCAAGAATACATCAGACAGACAATTTGTCAAATAATGCAGTATAACAATTTGTCAAATAATAACATTATAACAAACATACTAAAATGGCATCAATAAATATGAATAAAAGTATATATAAATTGAATACTACTCGAAGGATTAAACTAGTCTCAAAAGAACTGGTAACTTCTTTACTGAACTCACTTAGGTAACGCTCAGCTGGCACATGGATGCCAAATGGGTGGCTGACTAATAAAATTCGATGTCCATGTTGTGGGGTATAGTGTTGTACTTATGCTCAGAATAATGGTTGAAGCCTACACTGAACCAATCATATGTATTCTGGATATTTTGTAATAGATACACTGAAAAACGGGCTCTAAAGCAGGTCAAAGAAATGGGAAAACAACACAATATTGTTACGACGATCTCACTGATCGTCGTATGGTACAGTGAAAACAAATACATACACTAATGAATTCATTAATTACCAGGTTTAATTAATCACAAATAACAATTCGTAATTAACTCGTAATCCAAGTTAAATTTATCCACACGCAATAACAATGTCAGGTCATAGACTTCCGCACTAATTATAACACAACAACAACCACTTGATTCACTGTGAATAAATCGCCACTTATAACTGACTTCTATGCTGTAGCTGTCGCCTACATAGAGCCTGCAGGTGTTCCAAAAGAATGTTCCATAATATGCATCAACAAGCACTCGAAAACTCTTAGAGTGTACTTAAGTGGGGCCTTGGTAGAAACAGCCACCTGGTTGGCTAGCCAAGAAATGTGTAGAACGACACTCCATTGTTTGAGAATGTTCAGTCGTTACACTGCCCACTCCTTAAGCCTCTTTGTCCTGAACTGGCAAACCATCTCTGAAGTAATACTAGGCCAGCCGATCTAGGCAGTTGGTCTACTGAAGAAGAAGAATTCTCCAGCTCTTCAAATTCAGTCTTGTGTGATCCAAACATAAAGTTTCCAGGAAGACGTTGAATTGTGTACTGATGACCTATATGCCATTAGCTGGTCGAAGTCTGTTTGGTTCTCATCAACTCGAAAACGAAGTCTGCATAACTTCATCTTCAGCAACTTTTCCCCCGGGCGCTTACATTAACTTAGGAACAATCAAGAGCATTTCTTTGATAACTACAGTTGGCTTTACAATCACTTTTTTTGTTGTTATACACATTGGTACTTTCTCTGCTGGTTCTTCTATTTCACCTTGCAATAGAAATGGTTCCTCTTGACCACAATTTCTTCTTGTTGACTTCTTCTTCAGCCAATGCCACTTGCTTGATCGAATGGTTGGCAGACCCTGTCATTTTAGCCATGCAAAGCTTTTATCTTCTCTTGGCCAACCCTCAGGACATTCTCTCTTAAGTCCACAATGAGTCCGTAGGCATTCATAATGTCCGTGCCAAGAATCACTTCATCGACAATGTCTGCAACAGGCATTTGGTGGCTAAACTCGAGGAGACCCAGGTGTACCTTATTACTTCGATGGGGCTTTGTATCTAATTCTTTGACGGAGCTTCCAGTTAGTCTGTATTGTACAAGAGCTAAATTGAGGCTGTCGGTTGCTGCTTAAGTCAAGGCACACAATGGACACTGTTGAGGCAGTGTCAACTGTAAATGATGTTGGTTTACCTTCACCAAATCCATTAACGATCAGGTTTCCACTAGTCTTATGTAGTGTGGAAACTGTGCTGTTCTGGAGCTTTAATTCTCCAATTGGTGCGATTGCTCCCTTCTCTTGGTATTCTATTCTCCCAACAGTCTACCTGTAGGTGACCACGTTTCCCACAGTTGTAACACTTCGGTCTTCTGTTTTTTCCCATCGTTGTGGTGCTCTTGAACTTCTGAATTGTTTTTCCAGCAAAATTGTTTTTCTGAACCCATCGTAAGGGCAATGTGATACTGGGATCTTCTGACTACAGTGTGATGACATAAACCCATTAATGTAGTGGCAGCTTCAAACTTGAGGGCATGAACAAGAGCTTCTGAGCTATTTCGGTGTCTTGCCATTCGAGTTTGGTGGCTTACAATATGACCATTTTGGAGACTTGCTGAAGTTCACAATCTCCGATGCCTTCAATAAATATCTGCACCACAAACATCATTCGAAAATCTTCTGGTGCATCAGGATAAACCAGTCTAATCATTCTATCAACGCTTGCTTCAAACTCTTGAAGAGTCTCCCTGGAACACTGTCGCCTTGCTCTCAACTGAGTGCAATCCACATCTCGCAAGTGTTTATCACCATATTGTAATTCTAGAGTTTTAATTAATTTGTCATATATTTCTGGCTATCAGGTGGCACTTTCTGTAGTAACTCTGCAGCAGGTTCTTTTAAAACGAGAATGAGTGAAATTGCTTTCTCTTTATCTGTCCAGTTGTTTGCACACGCAGCAGCTTGAAATTGCTGAAGATACATCGCCCACTAAGTGCTTCCATCAAAGGTTGTGGCATTGACATGACCTGCCCCAATTGAAGGAAATGTGAATTTCTCTATTGTCTTATTTTCTGTGTCTTTTTCGGTCTTTACCATTGGTCCAGTCTGTTCAGCAATTTGTTTTGAAACGCATGGTTGTATCTTCATGAACTGTTCATCTTCATTTTTAATTTGCTCTTTTATGTTTGCAATTGAGTCTTCTACTGCAGATATTTTATTTGACATGGATTTTTCTATGATAGATATTTTTGTAGACATCGATTCTTTCACACTCGAGACAGATTTTTCTACTTCATCTATGTATAATGTCACTGATTCTTGTACCTCCAATATTCCAGTAACTTGTTTATTAAGCTCGCCTCATAATAGACCCAGCTCTGCAGCAGTGTGTTCTTGCATCTGCTTTTGCTCTTGTATCAATGCTTAAATGTCATCTGCTTCCTGGTTACATTGTTCCTCTGTTTCTTCTTTTTCCCATCAGCATTCTCCTTTTGTCTCTTCCACCTCTTGTCTACGTTTCTCATCCTGTCGTTACTCTGTCTGCAACAGCAGTGCCTAGAAATTTTCCATCATCTGACTGGCATCCATGTTTTCAGATAAATTATACTAGTTTTGTACAACATGTCTTTTGCTTTCACTGTTAAAGGTTCTATTCCACTTCTGACCCACTGTTACAACGGTCTAACTGATTATTGTATGGTACAGTGGAAACAAATATAGACACTTATTTAATAATTACCAGCTTTAATTTAATCGCAAATAACAATTCATAATCAACTCATACAATCCAAGTTAAATTTATCCACATGCAATAACAATGTCAAGTCATAGACTTCCTCACTGACTATAACACAATAACAACCACTTGATTCACAGTGAATAAATTGACACTTACAACTGACTTCTAAGCAGTAGCTGTCTATATAGCCTGCAGGTGTTCCAAAAGAATGTTCCATAATATGCATCAAGCACTCGAAAATTCTAGAGGGTACTTGAGTGCAGCATTGCAGAAAACACACCTGCTTGGTTAGCTGAGAAACGAGTAGAACAACACTCTCCATTGTTCGAGAACGTTCAGTCATTACAATATGATCACTACACAGTAATATGTCGTGGCCCTAACAATGTATTAAAAAAAGTACTTAACAATGTAAAAGACAATACATGTACTAACAATATATGTTAAGAACAGGTCTGTACATAGCTGTTTTAGATCTGATAGCTAATTTTGATAATGAGAACATCATCAAACATGAAAAACTATGAAAGATAAGAAACTACCAACCACAGAGGTATAACAGATCTATTGGAAGAGCAACTCCCTACACACATCAACACTGTAAATCTGGTCTGATGGCAATTACACTCCCTCCATGCCTATTAGATAAGAAGGCTAACATTCCTGACAACTGAAGTTGTTTATTTCATTAAAAAATTGAATTAAACTCCTATAAAATAAGATATTTTTAACTTAATTTAATAATAAAAATTTTAAGTTTAAACTGTTTGTCTCATGTATTAGGCAAAAAAGAGGGTGGAATAACAATTCAAATACATTACAGTGTAATTGGATCTTGCAAGAACTGTTCAAAACAGCATCATTGTGAATGGAAACTGTTGGTTTGCTTCTGTAATTTAAATCATAAAACAGATGTCTCAACTAGTAATGCAGACGACGATGAAAAAAGTTCAATTAATGCCTTGCACATGAATTAAATATTTCAATAATCACTATGTTAATAACATACCGTATTATATTACATTACCATATTCTTAATCAAGAAAATCATTAAAGTGACCTCTTGTTCAGGATGGTTAATATGTTCCTTAATATATATAATCAGGGTAGTATGTATCCCAAGTGATGACATTAATATTGTAATGACGAGATCTTATGCGTCTTTTAAGCCACACGTTGTTGCGTCAATTTGTAACAAAATATCTCTGTACGTGCTCTGTAAAAATGTGTTTCGTGTGTTCGCCTCACACGTTGTAGTCATTACTTTACGTTTATGCTGACTATGTCCGTCGCGATCTCACGAATTACCAGTACTCGCGGAGTGTGAACCTTACCTGTCCTTTGATATGTGATTGTAAATCCCGGGTGGTGCCAAATTGTTTCAACTGAAAACAATTAAAAAAATAAGACGATTGAGCAGTCGTTCTAGACGGTATTGTGGATTCAAATTACTCCCGCCACTTGCGGGTGTATTAATATCGCTGGTAGTTCGCCGAGTTTCCGACATCTAGCGCTTACCGTCACCTTCGCTCATCGCTAATGTACACAAATCATATAATACAATTTACTATGAAATAAAGAACGGTGGTTACAACTCTGTACTACTTTATTAACTTGTAATTAGTTGTTATTCATATTATACAAAATTATATCTGGATTTTAAACAAAGTTGGATTGTACACAAATCATATAATACAATTTACTATGAAATAAAGAACGGTGGTTACAACTCTGTACTACTTTATTAACTTGTAATTAGTTGTTATTCATATTATACAAAATTATATCTGGATTTTAAACAAAGTTGCTCCGGCAATAATAAGACAATTAATTCCCAAGGTTGGCGAACGATTTAGTTAGACATGGTGTCAACAAAAGTTTATTCTTCTTTCGTTCAATAAATCTGAGTTCTTGTGGTTACGAAAAAATATTAATAATGATTACAATAAAGTACACTACCTTACATTGATGGTACTTATATACTATAAGGTTTAATTACAATTCGTTCCTCAAGTTTTAAAAAGTGTGTGTTAAAAGTTAATTTTTATCCAGGTTATTTTCTGGTTTCATACAAGTTTAGTGTTTTATTTTTAATTAATCCTTGAAAGAAATTTGATTATCAGTTCGTAGTGAGAGTTAATAGTGTTGTGAGAAAAAGTTAATAAGAATTTATTCCATAAATTCAGGTAATTCAGCAATACTTATCAAATCGGTTGAATTAGGGTGAAGAATTATTCAGTTCGAAATAGGTTGGGTCCTCTTCGTCATCAATCTTCCATCATTTTTGAATTTAATTACGCCTGGTGTCTTTTTCGGATATGTTGGACTAACTTATTAATTTGGAATTTAATAATCTGGTCTCTGGCTTCGGTTGGATGGACTGGTTCCTCATCAGACTTCTTGTTTCTTCATGTTATCAATTTTGATTACTTTTATACTGTTTTAAATTAAAATTGAGTCGATTACGGGTTGGCGTCTATTCGTCTTGAGCTTCAATAATGAACTAACAGTTTCTAACGGAATAATAATAAATAATGTTTGGTTGTTATGGCAACTGTCTGTCTCTCATTGGCTGTTCATAATTTAAGTCTATTGTTATGATATTTGAATTTTTATTCAAAATGACTAAATATCTTCTGATTGCTATTATTCTTCTGTCTTCTTATCTATGTATGAGATATTATCACAACTGTTCCTATTTTCTTTCAAAGATCATTTTGACATCCCACAAAGCTGGGTTTGTTTACGTATTACTGTTTTGACAATAATGTTAATATTATGTAATTACATTTCTTTCTTATTTTATGTTCTTAATTTAACTTTTACATCTTAATATGATTCACTAATTTTACTTAACTAGTTACTTGCCCTGGAATTTCTAATACAATAGTTAATTTCTTACAATTTGTTGATTTTGGTTTTATACAGTTAGGCATTTCATAAGCCTAAGTAGTAATTGGCTATATTTTCTTATTTTACATAAAGTAAAGATTATTTCACCTTTACATATATTTTGCTTAGTGTCACTTATGACTCGTTTACTTTTTGAATGGATTTGGGTTGTTTTATAATAATTGTATGTTCTCATTACTTTACAAAATCATGGCTTGTCTATTATTTTCTAATTGCTTTTCCAATATTATTATGTTTGTCAGAATTTATCTCTTTACTTATTTATATTGCCATTTTTTATAACTTGTCTATTATTTACTATTACTTATAAAACATAACACAACATCTAGGTTTATGGTCTGTATACTTTTTTCAGCCATATTCCTTCTCATAAACTTAATTGAACAAATCTTTTAACAGTTACTATTCTAATCTTGTTTATATTTAGTTTATTCTTAATTATTTTGGTGACTAACATTATAACACCATTTATTTTATCTTACTAATTATCCCTTTGAACATAGGATGTTTTATTTATTTTGCACTTGTATTTTTTAGTATATTTTTTTCTTCTAAACTTTACTATATATTTTTTCTCTACCTAACTATGGTAACACTAATATTTTGAATCATCATGGGATTTTTACCCTGAATACCATTGTATTCCTAATCTACAATCACTCTTAATTCTAATAACAATAATGTTCTTACTCTCTGGCTCGTTTCACCATTAAACTGTAGTGTTTATCACTGGTTTTTAGGTGTCTATACTTATCTGTATGGTTTTATATTTATTTCGGGTTTACACTGGCACTTTGCACTTTTTTATGGTATTTGAGTGTTACTAGTGGGTATTCTCTAACATTAATTTATCTTTTCTCACTTAATTATGTTTGCTCCCTACCTATCCTCACTTCTGGGTTTTTTTATTACTCTATTCATAATTGTTAGTTATACTGTTAACAAGTTTCATATCATTATAGAGTTATTCACAACATTTAATTTCTATTTCTTTGGTTAGTGTACTTTAGTTGTCTTTACTTTATTTGATTTTAAAAATTGTCATTTACATTTATTATTTATTTGATTCTTTTTCATTATCATTTGAGTCTAATATTTCTCATTTCCTTTTCTATATCATTTGTTTGTGTCTTTTTATATCTTCTCATTTTATTTCATTTATTTTTTGTTTGTTTCCTTTTCATTTACTTTCTCATTTTATTTCATTTTATTGGGTCAATCACTTGGGTTGGGTCATAGTCATTTGTCTCGTCATAGTCATTTTATTTTCATTAGTTATACATTTAATATAGTTGATTCATAGTTTTTTCCTGGTATTGGTGTGGCTTTTTGTGTTGTGACAATATTCATGTGAGTGCACTAATACTAACATCAAATGAAGTGTTTCACATAATCATAACTTGCAAACATTCTTTTAATTAATTATTCAAAACAATGCTATCAAGAAAGGTAACTTCAAAAATATTTTATAGATACATATACAAAGGAATTTAGTTATTAAATTCCATTTAAATATTTCAAACATTTGTTGTCTTTAGGTATGAATGTACACCTAATGAATGGGAAGTGCTGACAAATTTAATCTGTAATATGTATTTTAATGTACACTTTTCACACGTTTGAAAACTGGTACACTATAATGCTCCTAAATTTTCAGAAAGCAGTTATGTTAGAAGCAAATTTTAACAAAAATAATTTTATTTCAAAATATAATTTATTTTCAGTATTACAATTTAAAATATGAGCACTTGTACTACAATGAAAGAAAAAAATGGAATTGTCTTGGAGTTGAAGCACTTACTGTTTCTTACAATCTGTTGTTGAATATATTTTTATGTTCTTGTAGTAGTATAAACGATATCCAATATATGTGAACACATTATTAAAAAACAAAAGCAATGTGATGAGTTTGCCCGAATGGGGAGGGGGTGAAAAGAATCAAGACGGCTTGTTCCTATGCAGTGAGTCAAGTGTCATACCTGTACGGTACAAATTAAGCTTCCACATTTACTTAGTACTACTGCATTTTTTCAATTCAAAAATGGATGTAAAAATTATGTGGGCTTACTTGTTCATATATTTGACAAAACGAATATATATTTTTGATTGCTTCTGCTGATGAAACACACATACAGTAGCGTGCAAATTAATCCAAACACAGATGTTTTTCCATAAAAAGCTACTTTATTCACAAGCTACATTTAGAAAAATAACTAGTAGCTGATATGTCCTTTGTTCTTAATGAGGTCAGAGACATGTTTCGGCATCGATTCGACAAGTGTGTTGATTTTTTTTATTTCTTCGTCACAAACCTTTATGACAGCTTCAATCAGTGCATCTTTTGTGGTACAGTTCATTTTTTCCACTCTCCGCTTTGCGATAGCCCACAAGTTATCTATTGTATTCAAATCCAGGGAATTGCCAGGCCAATTTAAAACAGAAATTTTGTGTTGTTGAAAAAAAGCTTTTACTTTTTTGGCAGTATGGCATGGTGCTAAATCTTGCTAGAACACTCCGTTGCCTTCTGGGAACAGGTCCTGAAGTTGTGTGATGACTCTTGTTTGCGGAATGTTGATGTATTCATCACTTCTTAGCATACCATTCACTGGAACCAATGATCCAGGGCCTTAAGAAGTAAAGTTACCCCAAAACATTTTTTTTTGGGGTATTAACAGATTGCTGGAGGTGCGCTGGTAACGTTTTTTCATTAGCTGCTTTTCTAACGTAAGGCACTTTTTGTCCCTGAACCAAAAAATGTGTCTCATCAGAAAACATTACATGTTTTCAGTCTTCTATTGTCCAGCTTGACCCACGCTAGCCTTTTTTTGCACATTGTGGTGGTTAAAAGCTGTTTTTTAATTGGTCGGCGAGGTTTTCATCCAGCTGCAAGCAGTCTGCGTCGAACTGTTGTCACATGAACATTTGTTCCACTAGCTGCTAACTCTCGGTTCAAATCCACAGCAGAAAGTGTAGGGTTAATTTTACTTTTTCTCACCAACATCCGATCTTGTGATGAAGTAGTTTTCTTTTTTCGGCCACAACTTCCCTTTCTTCATGGTGAAACCGAACCAGTTTCTTTGAACTCCTTACAAGAGCATTCACAGTTCCTAGGCCTACACCACACTCAATAGCTATTTGACGCTGTGTCATATTGGTGTGGTCAGAAAGAGCAACAATTTTGGAGCGTTTTCTCGGAGTTATATCCATTACTACAAATGCACTACACTACATTACACAAAGCATAGAAACTTTAAAATTCTAATTTCATAAAAAGCAATAACAAAACTTGCTCAAATTATTTTATTCACAACACAATAAACTCAAAACTCCAAGAACATAACCTCAAACTACTAAACAACATGAAGACAACTAAGAGAATGTCTTTTGGTTAAACAGTGTTACCACCGTGAACAAATAAACTGAAATTTCCCTGCGTTAAACAGATATGTCCCTGTGTTCGGATTAATTTGCATGCTACTGTACATTTTAAATTACATATTCATATGAACATCAGTGCGTTTGGTGTGTAGTATTAACAATTTTTTACTGCTAGTTTTTCTGTTTGTTTTATTTATTTGGTATTTTGTTGTGTATAACTTCCCAGTACATGACCCTTGGGCACAGTAAATTTAAAATCCCGTGCCAATAAAAAACAGTGAAATATATTATGAAGGTATTGGCGCCAGGGTGTGAGCATGTGTATGGAAAAAGAAAATAATAATATTAAACGAAAATATTAATAAATGGGGAAAAAGATGGCAATAAATTAACTGAGATCCACAACGGTTATATTGATAAGTTCAAATAAAAGTGAGAATGAAGTGGTGTGATGATTGGTGCTGACACTGGCTCACATAGTCAGGAAGGTGTTTCTGTGAGAGAAGTACTTCGCCATTTTCTTATGAACAAAACTATGTTGTGAGCAATTGGCAGCCAAAAATTGGGAAAATGTTGTTCCGAGATAGTAGCTGGAACAAAATCTTTAGTGAAGGCCACAAAACAAGTATGGTAACAGAATAATGACTTGTAAAAGATCATGCCGCGTGATAATGAGCCCAGTCACTTCACTTCTCTACCCTCTCTATTAATGATTGCATGACTGAGTGTAGACCTTCCTATATAGCTGAGCGAAATTACATTCGCAAAAGCTTTCAAATATGTGCTGGTGTATGTAAAGTTACTCGAAAACATTCAATTAGTGCCAAGGAGTGAACGGAATAAAAGTGTGAGACAGGAAAGCTTTGTAAAAGTGTAGAAAATTGTACAGTTATAATGCAGCTGTAAACTTAGCAGGTGGCGTCCTGTGAGGGAAAAACAGAGTGATTGGGGGATATCCCCAGACTTGCAATTTAAAAAGCAATTATTTAAAACCCAAGTGTTTAAAAAAGATTGTGCGAGAAATTGAAATTCAGGCGGGGGGAGAGGGACTTCAAAATTTGACATTACAATGAGAGGCGATGTCATTTTGGAATAATGCCAGCGAGAGAAAGGAAGATGCCTCACACCATACAACATGCAATATTAACTTTATTATATAGAAATTACCACAACAGGTATGATTGGACATACTATTCTAACAAAAAAGAAATTGCCATCTCAAAAAGTATTTTAAACAAAACAATTGGTGTGCGCATGAGAGAGAATAAAGGCATAGAGAACAAAAATAAAGTGTTGTTGCTGCTCTGAGGACTTTAGGCCCAAAATGAGCTGGGCACACTATGTATATTTTAATACTACAATAAAAAAATGCTCATGTTGAAGAAAACCAAAGTTAAAATAAAAATTATTTTTGTAACTGTATTGCAATGGTTATGATTTAGAAATTAATGTGGGTCAAAGTTTTATATCTGACGTATTAAAAAAAACAAAAAGAAAATTTATACTAATACTGTACCTGTGAATATAAAACGGTATTATGAGGGATAACAATCGTGTATGTTGTAATCGATAATATAAAATTAATGATAGTTTAAGTTTTTATTCATCACCCGACCTTGACCTAATCTGTGCTTGTGGGTACGCCTAAGCGGATTTGGATTTCCCCATCTTCTGGTATTTTTTTTTAGTGTCTCCGTTGTTTGTGGGTAATGTGATACAGTTCCCACATGCCGTCTATCAAGTGTGGGTGGCGACCCTGAGTGTTTCTATTTGCACCTTCACAAGTATTAGAAATTAATAAGTTTATTATAAGATTTCAGGAAAATTCAGCTACATGGTTTTGCAAATAGGAAACACTGTCCAGACACCAATTTACTTTCAAATGCCACTTGATAGAATTACCCCCCAACAAAGGATTAGAACAGGAGGTAAAGGTGTATAATTCTGTGTTGCACCCGACAGTAGAAAATTACTGCCTTATGTTGTTTTTAAAAGGAAGAGTTCTGAAAAGCAAAGTTGAAAGGTAAATGCATGGAACACTCAAGCTCATAGGGGAATGGCACTGGAGGGAGTCGCTCTGAGATGTGAGAAGAGAACTGTTGTTATCATCGTCAGTGCAGCCAATGTATAAGTATTATTCCTAATAGTAACCAAAACTTGCAAGCTGTTAAGGTTTGTTTGTAAAATGTTTACCATGAATTTTTCTCTCTCTCTCTCTCTCTCTCTCTCTCTCTCTCTCTCTCTCTCTCTCTCTCTCTCTCTCTCTGCATAGTGTCAAATTTTATTTATAAGACAACAATAGTTCACTTTGAAAGTGTGAAGATTTAAGAAAATAGTATTTATTTTTTAATTATAAACAATGCATATAAAAATAAATATAATCAGTACCGTTATTTACTTGTTTGTGAACACATGTTAAATAAATAAACCAATAAATATAATTAAAACAGTACATGCATCGGAATTTGTTGCTGTTACATATCAGAATGTTTTATAGACATATCTCTGTATTTTTTGATCCTGTCATTGTCTCTACTGTTGGGACACAAAAAAAATATAGCCTTCTGACCAGCCTGTATCGCAATGGAATGTGCAAACTGTGCACTTACACTCCTTAATGATAATTAATTATCTCTTCAGTTTATCACTGCATAAAAGAACAAGTTAGACGTATAAATTTACTTGTGAAAATGTTTTAATTCTAGACAAAAAAAAAAACTGTTTCAAGAAGAAAGAAAAATCAATATCTTTTAACCCCAAAAGTGTTCCACCCAGTAACAGAAACAGATTAATGATAAATGAGATCATTTATGCCTTACCAGCTGACAAAACAACATTTTATTGTAACTAAAGTGAAAAGTTATTACATGTGATATTGAATATTTTTACAATTTTTTTCATTTCAATATTCTACTTCATTTTATTATCCAAAACTCATACATGCATGCGCTGTGTGCACACACAAACATACATTTTACATCATAATTTAACTAATAGTCTGTACTGTTTTTATGCAAGATGAAGCAGATATATGAAAGTTGTAACACCACAAAATGTTACATAACCAAAACACACACCAGAAGGGTAAATTATGACACTAAAGTTAGAAAGTGGATAATTGTAATGAATGTAACAAAGAAGAGAAGGAACCACCAGCATAGAAGAAAGAAGAGGAAGGATCCCAAGAAGCAGTGATGAATACACTGCATGACACTACAACTTAAAAACAATGACTGACTATAACTAATGGACATGCAAAGTTCACACATAAGCTGTCAAGTGAGCCAGTTCATGACATTGATGTGTAGAGTCATGTAAATAGAAACTAAATAACCAATGGCTGTAATAAAGTAATAACAATAACAGCATTTTGGCTGAAAATAGAAAAACTATGATACAAATAACAAAGACTATTACTATACTAGCTATAGCCACAAAGCTACCAAAAGACTAGCTTTACCAACCAAGATGTAACAACATAGAATTAAGATAATTATAAACGGAAGTCTTATGTGTATAAGCAACTTCCTGATTAAAAAATGTAATTAGAAATAATAATAAACAGGTGTGAAATACCACCACTCAATTAATATTGTATGCCTTTAAATTGAGTAGGCCAAGTAAAAATGTATTTAGAGAATAAGGAATTTTCATAATAACGTATTATCATAATTATATTAAGATTTAATATTGTTCAGCTGTAAACAGCTTTTAATTAAATATCACTATAATATTGACGACTCGGAACACTAAGTTTGTTATAAGTAAAAACGTAAAGTTTTACCTTACAGCCTAAACCGGCTTTCACCTATAGAAGGCTTCATCAGAGGCTGTCGTAGGTAGCGTTGTTCGTCTTGGATATTTAGTGATATTTAGTTAAGTAACAGACACGTCATGGACAACGAAATCCAAGAGCTTTTAATTGTAACAATGTATGCAATTTTATTCATGTAGTAGTGTTCAAAAGAGAACACAGCGATAAATAATCAAATGTAAAAGATAGGAAAATAGTCGCATTGTGCATTATTAGCAGACGACAATAAGAAACCATGTTTCAAAACACTATTTTTATGTACTGTCAGTGAAAGCTAGGTGCAAACCGGCATTATGCCACATCAAAATAAAGAGCAGACAATAAGCTTTAATTTGATAATAATAACTAGAGATTGGAAGTGTAATAATTTAATAGTGAGTGTTAGCATCATTTTCTAACCAGATTTAAGAAATTGCCGGTGAATACGGACAACAACGACGATTAGGCGAGAGAGACGCGCCGGTGGCGGTTAAGAAAAACATTACGTCACTGCAACGGATTTTTGTACAAATCACAAAGGAGTTTACTCAGCGAGATTTGTCCCTAAACGCGATCTAAGACAGGGGTATATAATCAGTGAGACGCTGAGAAATTCAGATTCGCTTCCTTCATCTCGAGCTAAACAGTTGCGGCTCGACAGTGTTTTATATTTTATTAATTTACTACAACACAATAGTAGTAAATACTTCAAATTTCATTAAAATAACTATTGAAAAAGCGATTCATCATACAAGAGTGCATCGACAAGTAATAGTGAATCTTTTTAACCAGTGCGTGTAAAAGGAACGAGCAAATTGAACTTAACCTGTAAAGTTAACATCCCGTTTTTCAGTAAGAAGAGGGTTATTTCTCGTTCCAAGTGCGATTAAAGTGCAGTTATATAGCGATCAATATAATCCGATCGCTAAAGTGTTTATTTTTAATCTATAAGATTAAAAAAGCAAGGTAGTACAGTGACCAATTTTATTGTTTATCTGCCTTCTACTGATCGTAACTATCAACACACTGTACTGACGCAAAAAACAATCACACTATTAATAACGAACACTGTATTCATTTATTTAAAGGATTTAATAATCCGAAGTAAGAATTTATGTGTTAGAATTAGTTTTTATAATATTAATTAGGATCTAAGCAGATGAAATTATCGTTAACCTAAAATATAATTGCAAGTTTTTTGAAGAGGCCAAAAATGAATTACTATCATAGTTGTATCTATTAAAGCAATTAATAACATTCTATTTTGTATTTACAAGAACCTACCCATGAAGTATCTAGTTAAAAGATTAAAATTTTGTTAATAACCATAAGAGTTTTAGATTGTGCTTAACTGAGCTAGACCAGACAGCAGATGGATAACTTACTATCCGAATTGTATTAAAATAAACAATGTATTTTTATTTAATCTGATTTTAGAGGGTATAATAAACCCATAATGTTATACAGCATAACCTTTGTTTCCAATTATTTCAATTAAGATAAGCAACTCTCAGTATAGCATACACTGAGATACATTTGAAACATAATTTTTTCAGTACACTAATTGAATTATTTTAAATGCCATAAGCATTTAAACAACAGAAAAAGTGAACACACACAATTTTAAATTTAGAAACTTGTTTTTTATGGGAACTTTTCTCAAGAAAACCCATATAGCGCCCACATAACCTTCAAGGTGCTATAAAACTTAATTATAAAGTTTAAACTGGTCAAAATAACCTTGACAGTTTATTCAGTGGTGGTGAACGTCGGAACATCCAGTACTACAACCAGGTACGTGAAAAGTGTTCTTTATATTAATTTATTTGTCCAGACAACACTTGACTTTACTTACACTGACGACATTTTTCCACTGAAGAGGAGTTCGACTTCAAGTTCGACGATACCGTTGCGATCATTTACCGACCAACACTTATTATTTATCCATAATAAATTATCACACTATAATTGAATAAATCATATTTATCAATTATCATAAGAAATAATCACTGCATGTAATACACGAGAATCCATTAAACAATCGATAATTAAATCTATAAATCATATATCAAAGCTTAAAGACGGGGATCTCGTTATATTACAAAGTGACGCATCCAACGTGTGGCAGAATAACACGGGATAAACGTTTTATTACAAAATGGCGACCAACAGAGTGCGGCTTTAAAAAATACTAAATTAATAAATTTTTAATATTAAATTAGCCCGGCAAATACAATAGAACGATCATGCCTCACACACACAGACACGATACAAGGTATAAGGCCAGCCAAGGAGAAGGTGCACAGGCGAACATCGAAGCAAATATAGAGGTACAGGAGATACAACCAACAACCGAAATGGAAGCGGCAACCAACAATAACTTAGAAAATCAACAAGAAGGAACGCCTCTTGCAGAACCCGAGCAACCCAGACAAACTGAGAGGATCACACAAATAGGAGATACAGACTTCCAGGAATGGATGAAGAAGATGATGGAAGCGACAAATACAAATATGAAGAAGATGATGGAAGTGACAAATAAAAATATTGAGTCATTGAACGAAGATTTACATACAAAATTAGACGACAACAGCAAAGCGTTGAAGGAAGATAATCAGAAGAATATGGAATTTTTAAATAAGAAAATGGACGATGTCAGCCAGAAGATGGAGGAGAATAACGAGAAAATAAACACCAAAATAGATAGAGAAATAACAGTAGTCAGAAGAGAGATTGATAACCATAAGAGTTTTAGATTGTGCTTAACTGAGCTAGACCAAACAGCAGATAGATAACTTACTATCCGAATTGTATTAAAATAAACAATGTATTTTTATTTAATCTGATTTTAGAGGGTATAATAAACCCATAATGTTATACAGCATAACCTTTGTTTCCAATTATTTCAATTAAGATAAGCAACTCTCAGTATAGCATACACTGAGATACATTTGAAACATAATTTTTTCAGTACACTAGTTGAATTATTTTAAATGCCATAAGAATTTAAACAACAGAAAAAGTGAACACACACAATTTTAAATTTAGAAACTTGTTTTTTATGGGAACTTTTCTCAAGAAAACCCATATGGCGCCCACATAACCTTCAAGGTGCTATAAAACCTTAATTATAAAGTTTAAACTGGTCAAAATAACCTTGACAGTTTATTCAGTGGTGGTGAACGTCGGAACATCCAGTACTACAACCAAGTACGTGAAAAGTGTTCTTTATATTAATTTATTTGTCCAGACAACACTTGACTTTACTTACACTGACGACATTTTCCACTGAAGAGGAGTTCGACGCTACCGTTGCATTCATTTACCGACCAGCACTTATTATTTATCCATAATAAATTATCACACTATAATTGAATAAATCATATTTATCAATTATCATAAGAAATAATCACTGCATGTAATACACGAGAATCCATTAAACAATCGATAATTAAATCTATAAATCATATATCAAAGCTTAAAGACGGGGATCTCGTTATATTACAAAGTGATGCATCCAACATGTGGCAGAATAACACGGGATAAACGTTTTATTACAAAATGGCGACCAACAGAGTGCGGCTTTAAAAAATACTAAATTAATAAATTTTTAATATTAAATTAGCCCGGCAAATACAATAGAACGATCATGCCTCACACACACAGACACGATACAAGGTATAAGGCCAGCCAAGGAGAAGGTGCACAGGCGAACATCGAAGCAAATATAGAGGTACAGGAGATACAACCAACAACCGAAATGGAAGCGGCAACCAACAATAACTTAGAAAATCAACAAGAAGGAACGCCTCTTGCAGAACCCAAGCAACCCAGACAAACTGAGAGGATCACACAAACAGGAGATACAGACTTCCAGGAATGGATGAAGAAGATGATGGAAGCGACAAATACAAATATGAAGAAGATGATGGAAGTGACAAATAAAAATAGAGTCATTGAACGAAGATTTACATACAAAATTAGACGACAACAGCAAAGCGTTGAAGGAAGATAATCAGAAGAATATGGAATTTTTAAATAAGAAAATGGACGATGTCAGCCAGAAGATGGAGGAGAATAACGAGAAAATAAACACCAAAATAGATAGAGAAATAACAGTAGTCAGAAGAGAGATTGCGGAAGGACACGAGAGATGTGAACAATACAACCAGGAGCTGCAACAAACTAGAAATGAGGTTGATGGACGGATCAACAGTATTGAAGAAATTAATGAAGCCAGAATCGAGTCTCTGAAGAAGATGAGCCAGGACGAAATAAAACGAGTCAGAACGGACGTAGGAGAAATATGTGAAGAAATAGACGCATCAGTGAACACCATAAGAACTCTGACTGTCACCAATAAAGAAAAAATCGAGGAATTATGTCAACGGGAGATCCTACAAATACGCGAAGAACTCGAAACCATTCGTAACCGACCAGCCCAGGGTCACTATCTACAACCTATCGACAACCGTGATATCATCAACTTTAAAAATTATAAAAAGAACCCGATCGAATTCCTGTAACGAGTGGAGGAAAATCTGACCAGAATCCGGGAAAGCAGATGGACGGTGATACGCAGTTTGATCGACGAGTACTTCAAAGAAATACACGATAACTGGTGGACTGCAACCCGCCACGAGATCCAAAGTTACGAAGAGTTCAAGACACTGTTCAGGGCCAAATACTGGTCAGAGTCTTCTCAAAACATCGTACGTGATGATATCTATTATGGCAAATATGACGCCAGTCGAGGAACTACTCCAACTTCCTACTTCGTGGAAAGGTATGTTTGGCACAAAACCTCGAACCCAGGATACCAGAGGAGTGTCTGGTCACCAAGCTCGCTTATCATTATGAGGAGGGAGTAGCAAGATCACGACAATGAGGGCAGATAAAAACTGTCCAAGCCATGGCAGCGCTGCTCGAGGATAGCGAACACGAGGGCTACTATAGAATGAGCCGTAAAAGGAAAGACAACTTCCAAGACAGGAATAACAACCAAAATAATAACAATCCTAACTTCCGGAATTATCGAAGTAACTATAATAATTATAATAATAACAATGCAAATCAAAATAATGAGAACAATTATCGGCCAAATAATCAGGGTAATAATAATAATTACACTGGCAATAATAACAATAATATGAGACGGCCGCAAAATAATAACAACAACCCCAGCCGACCCCAGAACCAAGGTGGAAACAACCAACCCCAGCAATACAGGAGGGCCAATTACGTCCAGGCTAACAATGAGCAGGGAAGAAGGCGGTACTACCCAAGACGCCGTAGCTTCAACGGGCACGATAATGAGGAGTACCAGGATGGAGACAGGAGAAATTCAAGAGGCGCGCAACGAAGGAGCAGAAGTATCGAAGGCGACAGCCGAAATAACAATTACCGACCCCAAGTAAACTTCATACATGCCAGTAACCAACCCAACCCTAGGAGACACGATACCAGATCACAAACAGACATCACGAATAATAATGACAATGAGAATTGGGTAACAGTCTGTGACAGGCCTGGCTTTTCAATACTGCATAACCAAGCAAGTAGCGCCGGAGAATCCAGATCCGGGAGCGGAAACCAAGGACAGGACGATCCATCTATGAGGGTCCGAATGGCCTACAATCAACAGAACCCACCAGAACGCTGGATTCCCCAAGAGGAGACGGCAGCCGACCCGACACATCCCAAGACGTGAGACGACAGGAACCAGAATGTTCCGAATACCTAGCGAGATGGTAAGGCCATGAAAATAATAAAGGCACTAATGAAATATCAGTCCAGAATAAGTGTTAAAATATCTATCACTTGAAGGAGCAGAGGAGCAAAACAACAAAGCGAGTAATACAAGAGAAGGCTATAACAAGGAATGGAAGAGATAATTAAATAATAAATCCACAACTGTGAAGTAAACCACTGTTGAATAAACCTAATGAACTATAATACTCTAATACTCCGACATTAATTTCAACAAATGAAATTACAATCCAGAATAAGTGTTAAAAAATCAAACATTTGAAGGAGCAGAGGAGAAAACCACCAAAGCGAGTAATACAGAAGAAGGCTATAACAAGGAATGGAAGAGATAATTAAAGATAATTAAATAATAAATCCACAACTGTGAAGTAAACCACTATTGAATAACCCTAATATACTATAATACTCTAATACTCCAACATTAATTTCAACAAATGAAATTACAGTCCAGAATAAGTGATTTAAAATATCTATCACTTGAAGGAGCAGAGAAGCAAAACAACAAAGCGAGTAATACAGGAGAAGGCTATAACAAGGAATGGAAGAGATAATTAAATAATAAATCCACAACTGTGAAGTAAACCACTGTTGAATAAACCTAATGTACTATAATACTCTAATACTCCAACATTAATTTCAACAAATGAAATTACAATCCAGAATAAGTATTAAAAAATCAAACACTTGAAGGAGCAGAGGAGAAAACCACCAAAGCGAGTAATACAGAAGAAGGCTATAACAAGGAATGGAAGAGATAATTAAATAATAAATCCACAACTGTGAAGTAAACCACTATTGAATAAACCTAATATACTATAATACTCTAATACTCCAACATTAATTTCAACAAATGAAATTATAATCCAGAATAAGTGTTAAAACAACTATCACTTGAAGGAGTAGAGAAGCAAACCAACAAAGAGAGTAATACAGAAGAAGGCTATAACAAGGAATGGAAGAGATAATTAAATAATAAATCCACAACTGTGAAGTAAACCACTATTGAATAAACCTAATATACTATAATACTCTAATACTCCGACATTAATTTCAACAAATGAAATTACCATCCAGAATAAATGATTTAACCAACTATCATTTGAAGGAGCAGAGAAGCAAACCACCAAAGCGAGTAATATAAAGAGAAGGCTATTATAAGGAATGAAAGAGATAATTAAATAATAAATCCACAACTGTGAAGTAAACCACTATTGAATAAACCTAATAATATAATGCTCTAATACTCCAACATTAATTTCAACAAATGAAATTATAATCCAGAATAAGTGGGAAACAACTATCACTTGAAGGAGCAGAGGAGCAAAACAACAAAGAGAGTAATACAAGAGAAGGCTATTATTATAAAGGAAAGAACAAAAAAAATTGTTTATCAAAGGAATATTGTATATAACAAAAAATGATTATCAAATATTGTATACAACAAAATGTTTATCAAATGAATATTGTATATAACAAAGAGTGTTTATCAAATATTGTATACAACAAAATTGTTTATCAAATGAATATTGTAAAACCCCTGATAATCCAAGAAAATAACGAACAAAGTGTTAAAAACCCAGTGTATAAACAGAGTTAAAAGTGAACTATGGTGAAACTAAAGAAGAATTTAAAGACCAACTGCATAATTATATAGTGAAAAATTTGAGTGTGTAAATTAAAAACAGTGAAACAACCACAACAACTTACAAACTAGTATTGATAAATAGCAGCAAGGCTGATAATAATATAACAAATGTGTCAAGTTATAAAATCATGACCTGTGAAGAGAAGTATGTTAGATAAAATGATAAAGCATTAACAGTGATAATAATGGAACCTCTAATCCCTTGAATGTTATATTGAATATGATGTCTTATATTAAAAAATAAATGATATATTATGTTTTATGTGTTGTGATAGTGCAACTGTTGTTATGTGCAACTTTTTATTGTCCCAGACAGAGATGAAGAGTAACAGAAACAGATTAATGATAAATGAGATCATTTATGCATTACCAGCTGGCAAAACAACATTTTATTGTAACTAAAGTGAAAAGTTAAAGTTATTACATGTGATATTGAATATTTTTACAATTTTTTTCATTTCAATATTCTACTTCATTTTATTATCCAAAACTCATACATGCATGCGCTGTGTGCACACACAAACATACATTTTACATCATAATTTAACTAATAGTCTGTACTGTTTTTATGCAAGATGAAGCAGATATATGAAAGTTGTAACACCACAAAATGTTACATAACCAGAACACACACCAGAAGGGTAAATTATGACACTAAAGTTAGAAAGTGGATAATTGTAATGAATGTAACAAAGAAGAGAAGGAACCACCAGCATAGAAGAAAGAAGAGGAAGGATCCCAAGAAGCAGTGATGAATACACTGCATGACACTACAACTTAAAAACAATGACTGACTATAACTAATAGACATGCAAAGTTCACACATAAGCTGTCAAGTGAGCCAGTTCATGACATTGATGTGTAGAGTCATGTAAATAGAAACTAAATAACCAATGACTGTAATAAAGTAATAACAATAACAGCATTTTGGCTGAAAATAGAAAAACTATGATACAAATAACAAAGACTATTACTATACTAGCTATAGCCACAAAGCTACCAAAAGACTAGCTTTACCAACCAAGATGTAACAACATAGAATTAAGATAATTATAAACGGAAGTCTTATGTGTATAAGCAACTTCCTGATTAAAAAATGTAATTAGAAATAATAATAAACAGGTAATAAAACCTGATACCATAAAAGTATCTAGACCATGCATAAACGAATTTATGTCTGTAAATTAATAGGGAAACAGGACCCCTAATGAACATTAAATTTACTGAATAGTAAAAATAACGAAGGAGGTGTGAAATACCACCACTCAATTAATATTGTATGCCTTTAAATTGAGTAGGCCAAGTAAAAATGTATTTAGAGAATAAGGAATTTTCATAATAACGTATTATCATAATTATATTAAGATTTAATATTGTTCAGCTGTAAACAGCTTTTAATTAAATATCACTATAATATTGACGACTCGGAACACTAAGTTTTGTATAAGTAAAAACGTAAAGTTTTACCTTACAGCCTAAACCGCCTTTCACCTATAGAAGGCTTCATCAGAGGCTGTCGTAGGTAGCGTTGTTCGTCTTGGATATTTAGTGATATTTAGTTAAGTAACGGACACGTCATGGACAACGAAATCCAAGAGCTTTTAATTGTAACAATGTATGTAATTTTATTCATGTAGTAGTGTTCAAAAGAGAACACAGCGATAAATAATCAAATGTAAAAGATAGGAAAATAGTCGCATTGTGCATTATTAGCAGACGACAATAAGAAACCATGTTTCAAAACACTATTTTTATGTACTGTCAGTGAAAGCTAGGTGCAAACCGGCATTATGCCACATCAAAATAAAGAGCAGACAATAAGCTTTAATTTGATAATAATAACTTAGAGATTGGAAGTGTAATAATTTAATAGTGAGTGTTAGCATCATTTTCTAACCAGATTTAAGAAATTGCCGGTGAATACGGACAACAACGACGATTAGGCGAGAGAGACGCGCCGGTGGCGGTTAAGAAAAACATTACGTCACTGCAACGGATTTTTGTACAAATCACAAAGGAGTTTACTCAGCGAGATTTGTCCCTAAACGCGATCTAAGACAGGGGTATATAATCAGTGAGATGCTGAGAAATTCAGATTCGCTTCCTTCATCTCGAGCTAAACAGTTGCGGCTCGACAGTGTTTTATATTTTATTAATTTACTACAACACAATAGTAGTAAATACTTTAAATTTCATTAAAATAACTATTGAAAAAGCGATTCATCATACAAGAGTGCATCGACAAGTAATAGTGAATCTTTTTAACCAGTGCGTGTAAAAGGAACGAGCAAATTGAACTTAACCTGTAAAGTTAACAACCCGTTTTTCAGTAAGAACAGGGTTATTTCTCGTTCCAAGTGCGATTAAAGTGCAGTTATATAGCGATCAATATAATCCGATCGCTAAAGTGTTTATTTTTAATCTATAAGATTAAAAAAGCAAGGTAGTACAGTGACCAATTTTATTGTTTATCTGCCTTCTACTGATCGTAACTATCAACACATTGTACTGACGCAAAAAACAATCACACTATTAATAACGAACACTGTATTCATTTATTTAGAGGATTTAATAACCCGAAGTAAGAATTTATGTGTTAGAAATAGTTTTTATAATATTAATTAGGATCTAAGCAGACGAAATTATCGTTAACCTAAAATATAATTGCAAGTTTTTTGAAGAGGCCAAAAATGAATTACTATCATTGTTGTATCTATTAAAGCAATTAATAACATTCTATTTTGTATTTACAAGAACCTACCCATGAGGTATCTAGTTAAAAGATTAAAATTTTGTTAATAACCATAAGAGTTTTAGATTGTGCTTAACTGAGCTAGACCAAACAGCAGATAGATAACTTACTATCCGAATTGTATTAAAATAAACAATGTATTTTTATTTAATCTGATTTTAGAGGGTATAATAAACCCATAATGTTATACAGCATAACCTTTGTTTCCAATTATTTCAATTAAGATAAGCAACTCTCAGTATAGCATACACTGAGATACATTTGAAACATAATTTTTTCAGTACACTAGTTGAATTATTTTAAATGCCATAAGCATTTAAACAACAGAAAAAGTGAACACACACAATTTTAAATTTAGAAACTTGTTTTTTATGGGAACTTTTCTCAAGAAAACCCATATGGCGCCCACATAACCTTCAAGGTGCTATAAAACCTTAATTATAAAGTTTAAACTGGTCAAAATAACCTTGACAGTTTATTCAGTGGTGGTGAACGTCGGAACATCCAGTACTACAACCAAGTACGTGAAAAGTGTTCTTTATATTAATTTATTTGTCCAGACAACACTTGACTTTACTTACACTGACGACATTTTTCCACTGAAGAGGAGTTCGACGCTACCGTTGCATTCATTTACCGACCAGCACTTATTATTTATCCATAATAAATTATCACACTATAATTAAATAAATCATATTTATCAATTATCATAAGAAATAATCACTGCATGTAATACACGAGAATCCATTAAACAACAATCGATAATTAAATCTACAAATCATATATCAAAGCTTAAAGACGGGGATCTCGTTATATTACAAAGTGATGCATCCAACATGTGGCAGAATAACACGGGATAAACGTTTTATTACAAAATGGCGACCAACAGAGTGCGGCTTTAAAAAATACTAAATTAATAAATTTTTAATATTAAATTAGCCCGGCAAATACAATAGAACGATCATGCCTCACACACACAGACACGATACAAGGTATAAGGCCAGCCAAGGAGAAGGTGCACAGGCGAACATCGAAGCAAATATAGAGGTACAGGAGATACAACCAACAACCGAAATGGAAGCGGCAACCAACAATAACTTAGAAAATCAACAAGAAGGAACGCCTCTTGCAGAACCCAAGCAACCCAGACAAACTGAGAGGATCACACAAACAGGAGATACAGACTTCCAGGAATGGATGAAGAAGATGATGGAAGCGACAAATACAAATATGAAGAAGATGATGGAAGTGACAAATAAAAATATTGAGTCATTGAACGAAGATTTACATACAAAATTAGACGACAACAGCAAAGCGTTGAAGGAAGATAATCAGAAGAATATGGAATTTTTAAATAAGAAAATGGACGATGTCAGCCAGAAGATGGAGGAGAATAACGAGAAAATAAACACCAAAATAGATAGAGAAATAACAGTAGTCAGAAGAGAGATTGCGGAAGGACACGAGAGATGTGAACAATACAACCAGGAGCTGCAACAAACTAGAAATGAGGTTGATGGACGGATCAACAGTATTGAAGAAATTAATGAAGCCAGAATCGAGTCTCTGAAGAAGATGAGCCAGGACGAAATAAAACGAGTCAGAACGGACGTAGGAGAAATATGTGAAGAAATAGACGCATCAGTGAACACCATAAGAACCCTGACTGTCACCAATAAAGAAAAAATCGAGGAATTATGTCAACGGGAGATCCTACAAATACGCGAAGAACTCGAAACCATTCGTAACCGACCAGCCCAGGGTCACTATCTACAACCTATCGACAACCGTGATATCATCAACTTTAAAAATTATAAAAAGAACCCGATCGAATTCCTGTAACGAGTGGAGGAAAATCTGACCAGAATCCGGGAAAGCAGATGGACGGTGATACACAGTTTGATCGACGAGTACTTCAAAGAAATACACGATAACTGGTGGACTGCAACCCGCCACGAGATCCAAAGTTACGAAGAGTTCAAGACACTGTTCAGGGCCAAATACTGGTCAGAGTCTTCTCAAAACATCGTACGTGATGATATCTATTATGGCAAATATGACGCCAGTCGAGGAACTACTCCAACTTCCTACTTCGTGGAAAGGTATGTTTGGCACAAAACCTCGAACCCAGGATACCAGAGGAGTGTCTGGTCACCAAGCTCGCTTATCATTATGAGGAGGGAGTAGCAAGATCACGACAATGAGGGCAGATAAAAACTGTCCAAGCCATGGCAGCGCTGCTCGAGGATAGCGAACACGAGGGCTACTATAGAATGAGCCGTAAAAGGAAAGACAACTTCCAAGACAGGAATAACAACCAAAATAATAACAATCCTAACTTCCGGAATTATCGAAGTAACTATAATAATTATAATAATAACAATGCAAATCAAAATAATGAGAACAATTATCGGCCAAATAATCAGGGTAATAATAATAATTACACTGGCAATAATAACAATAATATGAGACGGCCGCAAAATAATAACAACCCCAGCCGACCCCAGAACCAAGGTGGAAACAACCAACCCCAGCAATACAGGAGGGCCAATTACGTCCAGGCCAACAATGAGCAGGGAAGAAGGCGGTACTACCCAAGACGCCGTAGCTTCAACGGGCACGATAATGAGGAGTACCAGGATGGAGACAGGAGAAATTCAAGAGGCGCGCAACGAAGGAGCAGAAGTATCGAAGGCGACAGCCGAAATAACAATTACCGACCCCAAGTAAACTTCATACATGCCAGTAACCAACCCAACCCTAGGAGACACGATACCAGATCACAAACAGACATCACGAATAATAATGACAATGAGAATTGGGTAACAGTCTGTGACAGGCCTGGCTTTTCAATACTGCATAACCAAGCAAGTAGCGCCGGAGAATCCAGATCCGGGAGCGGAAACCAAGGACAGGACGATCCATATATGAGGGTCCGAATGGCCTACAATCAACAGAACCCACCAGAACGCTGGATTCCCCAAGAGGAGACGGCAGCCGACCCGACACATCCCAAGACGTGAGACGACAGGAACCAGAATGTTCCGAATACCTAGCGAGATGGTAAGGCCATGAAAATAATAAAGGCACTAATGAAATATCAGTCCAGAATAAGTGTTAAAATATCTATCACTTGAAGGAGCAGAGGAGCAAAACAACAAAGCGAGTAATACAAGACAAGGCTATAACAAGGAATGGAAGAGATAATTAAATAATAAATCCACAACTGTGAAGTAAACCACTGTTGAATAAACCTAATGAACTATAATACTCTAATACTCCGACATTAATTTCAACAAATGAAATTACAATCCAGAATAAGTGTTAAAAAATCAAACATTTGAAGGAGCAGAGGAGAAAACCACCAAAGCGAGTAATACAGAAGAAGGCTATAACAAGGAATGGAAGAGATAATTAAAGATAATTAAATAATAAATCCACAACTGTGAAGTAAACCACTATTGAATAACCCTAATATACTATAATACTCTAATACTCCAACATTAATTTCAACAAATGAAATTACAGTCCAGAATAAGTGATTTAAAATATCTATCACTTGAAGGAGCAGAGAAGCAAAACAACAAAGCGAGTAATACAGGAGAAGGCTATAACAAGGAATGGAAGAGATAATTAAAAAATAAATCCACAACTGTGAAGTAAACCACTGTTGAATAAACCTAATGAACTAAAATACTCTAATACTCCGACATTAATTTCAACAAATGAAATTACAATCCAGAATAAGTGTTAAAAAATCAAACACTTGAAGGAGCAGAGGAGAAAACCACCAAAGCGAGTAATACAGAAGAAGGCTATAACAAGGAATGGAAGAGATAATTAAATAATAAATCCACAACTGTGAAGTAAACCACTATTGAATAAACCTAATATACTATAATACTCTAATACTCCGTCATTAATTTCAACAAATGAAATTACAATCCAGAATAAGTGTTAAAAAATCAAACACTTGAAGGAGCAGAGGAGAAAACCACCAAAGCGAGTAATACAGAAGAAGGCTATAACAAGGAATGGAAGAGATAATTAAATAATAAATCCACAACTGTGAAGTAAACCACTATTGAATAAACCTAATATACTATAATACTCTAATACTCCGACATTAATTTCAACAAATGAAATTATAATCCAGAATAAGTGTTAAAACAACTATCACTTGAAGGAGTTGAGAAGCAAACCAACAAAGAGCGTAATACAGTAGAAGGCTATAACAAGGAATGGAAGAGATAATTAAATAATAAATCCACAACTGTGAAGTAAACCACTATTGAATAAACCTAATATACTATAATACTCTAATACTCCAACATTAATTTCAACAAATGAAATTATAATCCAGAATAAGTGTTAAAACAACTATCACTTGAAGGAGTAGAGAAGCAAACCAACAAAGAGAGTAATACAGAAGAAGGCTATAACAAGGAATGGAAGAGATAATTAAATAATAAATCCACAACTGTGAAGTAAACCACTATTGAATAAACCTAATATACTATAATACTCTAATACTCCAACATTAATTTCAACAAATGAAATTACCATCCAGAATAAATGATTTAACCAACTATCATTTGAAGGAGCAGAGAAGCAAACCACCAAAGCGAGTAATATAAAGAGAAGGCTATTATAAGGAATGAAAGAGATAATTAAATAATAAATCCACAACTGTAAAGTAAACCACTATTGAATAAACCTAATAATATAATGCTCTAATACTCCAACATTAATTTCAACAAATGAAATTATAATCCAGAATAAGTGGTAAACAACTATCACTTGAAGGAGCAGAGGAGCAAAACAACAAAGAGAGTAATACAAGAGAAGGCTATTATTATAAAGGAAAGAACAAAAAAAATTGTTTATCAAAGGAATATTGTATATAACAAAAAATGATTATCAAATATTGTATACAACAAAATGTTTATCGAATGAATATTGTATATAACAAAGAGTGTTTATCAAATATTGTATACAACAAAATTGTTTATCAAATGAATATTGTAAAACCCCTGATAATCCAAGAAAATAACGAACAAAGTGTTAAAAACCCAGTGTATAAACAGTGTTAAAAGTGAACTATGGTGAAACTAAAGAAGAATTTAAAGACCAACTGCATAATTATATAGTGAAAAATTTGAGTGTGTAAATTAAAAACAGTGAAACAACCACAACAACTTACAAACTAGTATTGATAAATAGCAGCAAGGCTGATAATAATATAACAAATGTGTCAAGTTATAAAATCATGACCTGTGAAGAGAAGTATGTTAGATAAAATGATAAAGCAGTAACAGTGATAATAATGGAACCTCTAATCCCTTGAATGTTATATTGAATATGATATCTTATATTAAAAAATTAATGATATATTATGTTTTATGTGTTGTGATAGTGCAACTGTTGTTATGTGCAACTTTTTATTGTCCCAGACAGAGATGAACAGTAACAGAAACAGATTAATGATAAATGAGATCATTTATGCCTTACCAGCTGGCAAAACAACATTTTATTGTAACTAAAGTGAAAAGTTAAAGTTATTACATGTGATATTGAATATTTTTACAATTTTTTTCATTTCAATATTCTACTTCATTTTATTATCCAAAACTCATACATGCATGCGCTGTGTGCACACACAAACATACATTTTACATCATAATTTAACTAATAGTCTGTACTGTTTTTATGGAAGATGAAGCAGATATATGAAAGTTGTAACACCACAAAATGTTACATAACCAAAACACACACCAGAAGGGTAAATTATGACACTAAAGTTAGAAAGTGGATAATTGTAATGAATGTAACAAAGAAGAGAAGGAACCACCAGCATAGAAGAAAGAAGAGGAAGGATCCCAAGAAGCAGTGATGAATACACTGCATGACACTACAACTTAAAAACAATGACTGACTATAACTAATAGACATGCAAAGTTCACACATAAGCTGTCAAGTGAGCCAGTTCATGACATTGATGTGTAGAGTCATGTAAATAGAAACTAAATAACCAATGACTGTAATAAAGTAATAACAATAACAGCATTTTGGCTGAAAATAGAAAAACTATGATACAAATAACAAAGACTATTACTATACTAGCTATAGCCACAAAGCTACCAAAAGACTAGCTTTACCAACCAAGATGTAACAACATAGAATTAAGATAATTATAAACGGAAGTCTTATGTGTATAAGCAACTTCCTGATTAAAAAATGTAATTAGAAATAATAATAAACAGGTAATAAAACCTGATACCATAAATGTATCTAGACCATGCATAAACGAATTTATGTCTGTAAATTAATAGGGAAACAGGACCCCTAATGAACATTAAATTTACTGAATAGTAAAAATAACGAAGGAGGTGTGAAATACCACCACTCAATTAATATTGTATGCCTTTAAATTGAGTAGGCCAAGTAAAAATGTATTTAGAGAATAAGGAATTTTCATAATAACGTATTATCATAATTATATTAAGATTTAATATTGTTCAGCTGTAAACAGCTTTTAATTAAATATCACTATAATATTGATGACTCGGAACACTAAGTTTTGTATAAGTAAAAACGTAAAGTTTTACCTTACAGCCTAAACCGCCTTTCACCTATAGAAGGCTTCATCAGAGGCTGTCGTAGGTAGCGTTGTTCGTCTTGGATATTTAGTGATATTTAGTTAAGTAACGGACACGTCATGGACAACGAAATCCAAGAGCTTTTAATTGTAACAATGTATGTAATTTTATTCATGTAGTAGTGTTCAAAAGAGAACACAGCGATAAATAATCAAATGTAAAAGATAGGAAAATAGTTGCATTGTGCATTATTAGCAGACGACAATAAGAAACCATGTTTCAAAACACTATTTTTATGTACTGTCAGTGAAAGCTAGGTGCAAACCGGCATTATGCCACATCAAAATAAAGAGCAGACAATAAGCTTTAATTTGATAATAATAACTTAGAGATTGGAAGTGTAATAATTTAATAGTGAGTGTTAGCATCATTTTCTAACCAGATTTAAGAAATTGCCGGTGAATACGGACAACAACGACGATTAGGCGAGAGAGACGCGCCGGTGGCGGTTAAGAAAAACATTACGTCACTGCAACGGATTTTTGTACAAATCACAAAGGAGTTTACTCAGCGAGATTTGTCCCTAAACGCGATCTAAGACAGGGGTATATAATCAGTGAGACGCTGTGAAATTCAGATTCGCTTCCTTCATCTCGAGCTAAACAGTTGCGGCTCGACAGTGTTTTATATTTTATTAATTTACTACAACACAATAGTAGTAAATACTTCAAATTTCATTAAAATAACTATTGAAAAAGCGATTCATCATACAAGAGTGCATCGACAAGTAATAGTGAATCTTTTTAACCAGTGCGTGTAAAAGGAACGAGCAAATTGAACTTAACCTGTAAAGTTAACAACCCGTTTTTCAGTAAGAAGAAGGTTACTTCTCGTTCCAAGTGCGATTAAAGTGCAGTTATATAGCGATCAATATAATCCGATCGCTAAAGTGTTTATTTTTAATCTATAAGATTAAAAAAGCAAGGTAGTACAGTGACCAATTTTATTGTTTATCTGCCTTCTACTGATCGTAACTATCAACACATTGTACTGACGCAAAAAACAATCACACTATTAATAACGAACACTGTATTCATTTATTTAGAGGATTTAATAACCCGAAGTAAGAATTTATGTGTTAGAAATAGTTTTTATAATATTAATTAGGATCTAAGCAGACGAAATTATCGTTAACCTAAAATATAATTGCAAGTTTTTTGAAGAGGCCAAAAATGAATTACTATCATTGTTGTATCTATTAAAGCAATTAATAACATTCTATTTTGTATTTACAAGAACCTACCCATGAGGTATCTAGTTAAAAGATTAAAATTTTGTTAATAACCATAAGAGTTTTAGATTGTGCTTAACTGAGCTAGACCAAACAGCAGATAGATAACTTACTATCCGAATTGTATTAAAATAAACAATGTATTTTTATTTAATCTGATTTTAGAGGGTATAATAAACCCATAATGTTATACAGCATAACCTTTGTTTCCAATTATTTCAATTAAGATAAGCAACTCTCAGTATAGCATACACTGAGATACATTTGAAACATAATTTTTTCAGTACACTAATTGAATTATTTTAAATGCCATAAGCATTTAAACAACAGAAAAAGTGAACACACACAATTTTAAATTTAGAAACTTGTTTTTTATGGGAACTTTTCTCAAGAAAACCCATATGGCGCCCACATAACCTTCAAGGTGCTATAAAACCTTAATTATAAAGTTTAAACTGGTCAAAATAACCTTGACAGTTTATTCAGTGGTGGTGAACGTCGGAACATCCAGTACTACAACCAAGTACGTGAAAAGTGTTCTTTATATTAATTTATTTGTCCAGACAACACTTGACTTTACTTACACTGACGACATTTTTCCACTGAAGAGGAGTTCGACGCTACCGTTGCATTCATTTACCGACCAGCACTTATTATTTATCCATAATAAATTATCACACTATAATTAAATAAATCATATTTATCAATTATCATAAGAAATAATCACTGCATGTAATACACGAGAATCCATTAAACAACAATCGATAATTAAATCTATAAATCATATATCAAAGCTTAAAGACGGGGATCTCGTTATATTACAAAGTGATGCATCCAACATGTGGCAGAATAACACGGGATAAACGTTTTATTACAAAATGGCGACCAACAGAGTGCGGCTTTAAAAAATACTAAATTAATAAATTTTTAATATTAAATTAGCCCGGCAAATACAATAGAACGATCATGCCTCACACACACAGACACGATACAAGGTATAAGGCCAGCCAAGGAGAAGGTGCACAGGCGAACATCGAAGCAAATATAGAGGTACAGGAGATACAACCAACAACCGAAATGGAAGCGGCAACCAACAATAACTTAGAAAATCAACAAGAAGGAACGCCTCTTGCAGAACCCAAGCAACCCAGACAAACTGAGAGGATCACACAAACAGGAGATACAGACTTCCAGGAATGGATGAAGAAGATGATGGAAGCGACAAATACAAATATGAAGAAGATGATGGAAGTGACAAATAAAAATATTGAGTCATTGAACGAAGATTTACATACAAAATTAGACGACAACAGCAAAGGGTTGAAGGAAGATAATCAGAAGAATATGGAATTTTTAAATAAGAAAATGGACGATGTCAGCCAGAAGATGGAGGAGAATAACGAGAAAATAAACACCAAAATAGATAGAGAAATAACAGTAGTCAGAAGAGAGATTGCGGAAGGACACGAGAGATGTGAACAATACAACCAGGAGCTGCAACAAACTAGAAATGAGGTTGATGGACGGATCAACAGTATTGAAGAAATTAATGAAGCCAGAATCGAGTCTCTGAAGAAGATGAGCCAGGACGAAATAAAACGAGTCAGAACGGACGTAGGAGAAATATGTGAAGAAATAGACGCATCAGTGAACACCATAAGAACCCTGACTGTCACCAATAAAGAAAAAATCGAGGAATTATGTCAACGGGAGATCCTACAAATACGCGAAGAACTCGAAACCATTCGTAACCGACCAGCCCAGGGTCACTATCTACAACCTATCGACAACCGTGATATCATCAACTTTAAAAATTATAAAAAGAACCCGATCGAATTCCTGTAACGAGTGGAGGAAAATCTGACCAGAATCCGGGAAAGCAGATGGACGGTGATACACAGTTTGATCGACGAGTACTTCAAAGAAATACACGATAACTGGTGGACTGCAACCCGCCACGAGATCCAAAGTTACGAAGAGTTCAAGACACTGTTCAGGGCCAAATACTGGTCAGAGTCTTCTCAAAACATCGTACGTGATGATATCTATTATGGCAAATATGACGCCAGTCGAGGAACTACTCCAACTTCCTACTTCGTGGAAAGGTATGTTTGGCACAAAACCTCGAACCCAGGATACCAGAGGAGTGTCTGGTCACCAAGCTCGCTTATCATTATGAGGAGGGAGTAGCAAGATCACGACAATGAGGGCAGATAAAAACTGTCCAAGCCATGGCAGCGCTGCTCGAGGATAGCGAACACGAGGGCTACTATAGAATGAGCCGTAAAAGGAAAGACAACTTCCAAGACAGGAATAACAACCAAAATAATAACAATCCTAACTTCCGGAATTATCGAAGTAACTATAATAATTATAATAATAACAATGCAAATCAAAATAATGAGAACAATTATCGGCCAAATAATCAGGGTAATAATAATAATTACACTGGCAATAATAACAATAATATGAGACGGCCGCAAAATAATAACAACCCCAGCCGACCCCAGAACCAAGGTGGAAACAACCAACCCCAGCAATACAGGAGGGCCAATTACGTCCAGGCCAACAATGAGCAGGGAAGAAGGCGGTACTACCCAAGACGCCGTAGCTTCAACGGGCACGATAATGAGGAGTACCAGGATGGAGACAGGAGAAATTCAAGAGGCGCGCAACGAAGGAGCAGAAGTATCGAAGGCGACAGCCGAAATAACAATTACCGACCCCAAGTAAACTTCATACATGCCAGTAACCAACCCAACCCTAGGAGACACGATACCAGATCACAAACAGACATCACGAATAATAATGACAATGAGAATTGGGTAACAGTCTGTGACAGGCCTGGCTTTTCAATACTGCATAACCAAGCAAGTAGCGCCGGAGAATCCAGATCCGGGAGCGGAAACCAAGGACAGGACGATCCATCTATGAGGGTCCGAATGGCCTACAATCAACAGAACCCACCAGAACGCTGGATTCCCCAAGAGGAGACGGCAGCCGACCCGACACATCCCAAGACGTGAGACGACAGGAACCAGAATGTTCCGAATACCTAGCGAGATGGTAAGGCCATGAAAATAATAAAGGCACTAATGAAATATCAGTCCAGAATAAGTGTTAAAATATCTATCACTTGAAGGAGCAGAGGAGCAAAACAACAAAGCGAGTAATACAAGACAAGGCTATAACAAGGAATGGAAGAGATAATTAAATAATAAATCCACAACTGTGAAGTAAACCACTGTTGAATAAACCTAATGAACTATAATACTCTAATACTCCGACATTAATTTCAACAAATGAAATTACAATCCAGAATAAGTGTTAAAAAATCAAACATTTGAAGGAGCAGAGGAGAAAACCACCAAAGCGAGTAATACAGAAGAAGGCTATAACAAGGAATGGAAGAGATAATTAAAGATAATTAAATAATAAATCCACAACTGTGAAGTAAACCACTATTGAATAACCCTAATATACTATAATACTCTAATACTCCAACATTAATTTCAACAAATGAAATTACAGTCCAGAATAAGTGATTTAAAATATCTATCACTTGAAGGAGCAGAGAAGCAAAACAACAAAGCGAGTAATACAGGAGAAGGCTATAACAAGGAATGGAAGAGATAATTAAAAAATAAATCCACAACTGTGAAGTAAACCACTGTTGAATAAACCTAATGAACTAAAATACTCTAATACTCCGACATTAATTTCAACAAATGAAATTACAATCCAGAATAAGTGTTAAAAAATCAAACACTTGAAGGAGCAGAGGAGAAAACCACCAAAGCGAGTAATACAGAAGAAGGCTATAACAAGGAATGGAAGAGATAATTAAATAATAAATCCACAACTGTGAAGTAAACCACTATTGAATAAACCTAATATACTATAATACTCTAATACTCCGTCATTAATTTCAACAAATGAAATTACAATCCAGAATAAGTGTTAAAAAATCAAACACTTGAAGGAGCAGAGGAGAAAACCACCAAAGCGAGTAATACAGAAGAAGGCTATAACAAGGAATGGAAGAGATAATTAAATAATAAATCCACAACTGTGAAGTAAACCACTATTGAATAAACCTAATATACTATAATACTCTAATACTCCGACATTAATTTCAACAAATGAAATTATAATCCAGAATAAGTGTTAAAACAACTATCACTTGAAGGAGTTGAGAAGCAAACCAACAAAGAGAGTAATACAGTAGAAGGCTATAACAAGGAATGGAAGAGATAATTAAATAATAAATCCACAACTGTGAAGTAAACCACTATTGAATAAACCTAATATACTATAATACTCTAATACTCCAACATTAATTTCAACAAATGAAATTATAATCCAGAATAAGTGTTAAAACAAGTATCACTTGAAGGAGTAGAGAAGCAAACCAACAAAGAGAGTAATACAGAAGAAGGCTATAACAAGGAATGGAAGAGATAATTAAATAATAAATCCACAACTGTGAAGTAAACCACTATTGAATAAACCTAATATACTATAATACTCTAATACTCCAACATTAATTTCAACAAATGAAATTACCATCCAGAATAAATGATTTAACCAACTATCATTTGAAGGAGCAGAGAAGCAAACCACCAAAGCGAGTAATATAAAAAGAAGGCTATTATAAGGAATGAAAGAGATAATTAAATAATAAATCCACAACTGTGAAGTAAACCACTATTGAATAAACCTAATAATATAATGCTCTAATACTCCAACATTAATTTCAACAAATGAAATTATAATCCAGAATAAGTGGTAAACAACTATCACTTGAAGGAGCAGAGGAGCAAAACAACAAAGAGAGTAATACAAGAGAAGGCTATTATTATAAAGGAAAGAACAAAAAAAATTGTTTATCAAAGGAATATTGTATATAACAAAAAATGATTATCAAATATTGTATACAACAAAATGTTTATCGAATGAATATTGTATATAACAAAGAGTGTTTATCAAATATTGTATACAACAAAATTGTTTATCAAATGAATATTGTAAAACCCCTGATAATCCAAGAAAATAACGAACAAAGTGTTAAAAACCCAGTGTATAAACAGTGTTAAAAGTGAACTATGGTGAAACTAAAGAAGAATTTAAAGACCAACTGCATAATTATATAGTGAAAAATTTGAGTGTGTAAATTAAAAACAGTGAAACAACCACAAAAACTTACAAACTAGTATTGATAAATAGCAGCAAGGCTGATAATAATATAACAAATGTGTCAAGTTATAAAATCATGACCTGTGAAGAGAAGTATGTTAGATAAAATGATAAAGCAGTAACAGTGATAATAATGGAACCTCTAATCCCTTGAATGTTATATTGAATATGATATCTTATATTAAAAAATTAATGATATATTATGTTTTATGTGTTGTGATAGTGCAACTGTTGTTATGTGCAACTTTTTATTGTCCCAGACAGAGATGAACAGTAACAGAAACAGATTAATGATAAATGAGATCATTTATGCCTTACCAGCTGGCAAAACAACATTTTATTGTAACTAAAGTGAAAAGTTAAAGTTATTACATGTGATATTGAATATTTTTACAATTTTTTTCATTTCAATATTCTACTTCATTTTATTATCCAAAACTCATACATGCATGCGCTGTGTGCACACACAAACATACATTTTACATCATAATTTAACTAATAGTCTGTACTGTTTTTATGGAAGATGAAGCAGATATATGAAAGTTGTAACACCACAAAATGTTACATAACCAAAACACACACCAGAAGGGTAAATTATGACACTAAAGTTAGAAAGTGGATAATTGTAATGAATGTAACAAAGAAGAGAAGGAACCACCAGCATAGAAGAAAGAAGAGGAAGGATCCCAAGAAGCAGTGATGAATACACTGCATGACACTACAACTTAAAAACAATGACTGACTATAACTAATAGACATGCAAAGTTCACACATAAGCTGTCAAGTGAGCCAGTTCATGACATTGATGTGTAGAGTCATGTAAATAGAAACTAAATAACCAATGACTGTAATAAAGTAATAACAATAACAGCATTTTGGCTGAAAATAGAAAAACTATGATACAAATAACAAAGACTATTACTATACTAGCTATAGCCACAAAGCTACCAAAAGACTAGCTTTACCAACCAAGATGTAACAACATAGAATTAAGATAATTATAAACGGAAGTCTTATGTGTATAAGCAACTTCCTGATTAAAAAATGTAATTAGAAATAATAATAAACAGGTAATAAAACCTGATACCATAAAAGTATCTAGACCATGCATAAACGAATTTATGTCTGTAAATTAATAGGGAAACAGGACCCCTAATGAACATTAAATTTACTGAATAGTAAAAATAACGAAGGAGGTGTGAAATACCACCACTCAATTAATATTGTATGCCTTTAAATTGAGTAGGCCAAGTAAAAATGTATTTAGAGAATAAGGAATTTTCATAATAACGTATTATCATAATTATATTAAGATTTAATATTGTTCAGCTGTAAACAGCTTTTAATTAAATATCACTATAATATTGACGACTCGGAACACTAAGTTTTGTATAAGTAAAAACGTAAAGTTTTACCTTACAGCCTAAACCGCCTTTCACCTATAGAAGGCTTCATCAGAGGCTGTCGTAGGTAGCGTTGTTCGTCTTGGATATTTAGTGATATTTAGTTAAGTAACGGACACGTCATGGACAACGAAATCCAAGAGCTTTTAATTGTAACAATGTATGTAATTTTATTCATGTAGTAGTGTTCAAAAGAGAACACAGCGATAAATAATCAAATGTAAAAGATAGGAAAATAGTCGCATTGTGCATTATTAGCAGACGACAATAAGAAACCATGTTTCAAAACACTATTTTTATGTACTGTCAGTGAAAGCTAGGTGCAAACCGGCATTATGCCACATCAAAATAAAGAGCAGACAATAAGCTTTAATTTGATAATAATAACTTAGAGATTGGAAGTGTAATAATTTAATAGTGAGTGTTAGCATCATTTTCTAACCAGATTTAAGAAATTGCCGGTGAATACGGACAACAACGACGATTAGGCGAGAGAGACACGCCGGTGGCGGTTAAGAAAAACATTACGTCACTGCAACGGATTTTTGTACAAATCACAAAGGAGTTTACTCAGCGAGATTTGTCCCTAAACGCGATCTAAGACAGGGGTATATAATCAGTGAGACGCTGAGAAATTCAGATTCGCTTCCTTCATCTCGAGCTAAACAGTTGCGGCTCGACAGTGTTTTATATTTTATTAATTTACTACAACACAATAGTAGTAAATACTTCAAATTTCATTCAAATAACTATTGAAAAAGCGATTCATCATACAAGAGTGCATCGACAAGTAATAGTGAATCTTTTTAACTAGTGCGTGTAAAAGGAACGAGCAAATTGAACTTAACCTGTAAAGTTAACAAACCGTTTTTCAGTAAGAAGAGGGTTATTTCTCGTTCCAAGTGCGATTAAAGTGCAGTTATATAGCGATCAATATAATCCGATCGCTAAAGTGTTTATTTTTAATCTATAAGATTAAAAAAGCAAGGTAGTACAGTGACCAATTTTATTGTTTATCTGCCTTCTACTGATCGTAACTATCAACACATTGTACTGACGCAAAAAACAATCACACTATTAATAACGAACACTGTATTCATTTATTTAGAGGATTTAATAATCCGAAGTAAGAATTTATGTGTTAGAATTAGTTTTTATAATATTAATTAGGATCTAAGCAGATGAAATTTTCGTTAACCTAAAATATAATTGCAAGTTTTTTGAAGAGGCCAAAAATGAATTACTATCATAGTTGTATCTATTAAAGCAATTAATAACATTCTATTTTGTATTTACAAGAACCTACCCATGAAGTATCTAGTTAAAAGATTAAAATTTTGTTAATAACCATAAGAGTTTTAGATTGTGCTTAACTGAGCTAGACCAGACAGCATATGGATAACTTACTATCCGAATTGTATTAAAATAAACAATGTATTTTTATTTAATCTGATTTTAGAGGGTATAATAAACCCATAATGTTATACAGCATAACCTTTGTTTCCAATTATTTCAATTAAGATAAGCAACTCTCAGTATAGCATACACTGAGATACATTTGAAACATAATTTTTTCAGTACACTAATTGAATTATTTTAAATGCCATAAGCATTTAAACAACAGAAAAAGTGAACACACACAATTTTAAATTTAGAAACTTGTTTTTTATGGGAACTTTTCTCAAGAAAACCCATATAGCGCCCACATAACCTTCAAGGTGCTATAAAACCTTAATTATAAAGTTTAAACTGGTCAAAATAACCTTGACAGTTTATTCAGTGGTGGTGAATGTCGGAACATCCAGTACGACAACCAGGTACGTGAAAAGTGTTCTTTATATTAATTTATTTGTCCAGACAACACTGGACTTTACTTACACTGACGACATTTTTCCACTGAAGAGGAGTTCGACGCTACCGTTGCATTCATTTACCGACCAGCACTTATTATTTATCCATAATAAATTATCACACTATAATTAAATAAATCATATTTATCAATTATCATAAGAAATAATCACTGCATGTAATACACGAGAATCCATTAAACAACAATCGATAATTAAATCTATAAATCATATATCAAAGCTTAAAGACGGGGATCTCGTTATATTACAAAGTGACGCATCCAACGTGTGGCAGAATAACACGGGATAAACGTTTTATTACAAAATGGCGACCAACAGAGTGCGGCTTTAAAAAATACTAAATTAATAAATTTTTAATATTAAATTAGCCCGGCAAATACAATAGAACGATCATGCCTCACACACACAGACACGATACAAGGTATAAGGCCAGCCAAGGAGAAGGTGCACAGGCGAACATCGAAGCAAATATAGAGGTACAGGAGATACAACCAACAACCGAAATGGAAGCGGCAACCAACAATAACTTAGAAAATCAACAAGAAGGAACGCCTCTTGCAGAACCCGAGCAACCCAGACAAACTGAGAGGATCACACAAATAGGAGATACAGACTTCCAGGAATGGATGAAGAAGATGATGGAAGCGACAAATACAAATATGAAGAAGATGATGGAAGTGACAAATAAAAATATTGAGTCATTGAACGAAGATTTACATACAAAATTAGACGACAACAGCAAAGCGTTGAAGGAAGATAATCAGAAGAATATGGAATTTTTAAATAAGAAAATGGACGATGTCAGCCAGAAGATGGAGGAGAATAACGAGAAAATAAACACCAAAATAGATAGAGAAATAACAGTAGTCAGAAGAGAGGTTGCGGAAGGACACGAGAGATGTGAACAATACAACCAGGAGCTGCAACAAACTAGAAATGAGGTTGATGGACGGATCAACAGTATTGAAGAAATTAATGAAGCCAGAATCGAGTCTCTGAAGAAGATGAGCCAGGACGAAATAAAACGAGTCAGAACGGACGTAGGAGAAATATGTGAAGAAATAGACGCATCAGTGAACACCATAAGAACCCTGACTGTCACCAATAAAGAAAAAATCGAGGAATTATGTCAACGGGAGATCCTACAAATACGCGAAGAACTCGAAACCATTCGTAACCGACCAGCCCAGGGTCACTATCTACAACCCATCGACAACCGTGATATCATCAACTTTAAAAATTATAAAAAGAACCCGATCGAATTCCTGTAACGAGTGGAGGAAAATCTGACCAGAATCCGGGAAAGCAGATGGACGGTGATACGCAGTTTGATCGACGAGTACTTCAAAGAAATACACGATAACTGGTGGACTGCAACCCGCCACAAGATCCAAAGTTACGAAGAGTTCAAGACACTGTTCAGGGCCAAATACTGGTCAGAGTCTTCTCAAAACATCGTACGTGATGATATCTGTCATGGCAAATATGACGCCAGTCGAGGAACTACTCCAACTTCCTACTTCCTTGGAAAGGTATGTTTGGCACAAAACCTCGAACCCAGGATACCAGAGGAGTGTCTGGTCACCAAGCTCGCTTATCATTATGAGGAGGGAGTAGCAAGATCACGACAATGAGGGCAGATAAAAACTGTCCAAGCCATGGCAGCGCTGCTCGAGGATAGCGAACACGAGGGCTACTATAGAATGAGCCGTAAAAGGAAAGACAACTTCCAAGACAGGAATAACAACCAAAATAATAACAATCCTAACTTCCAGAATTATCGAAGTAACTATAATAATTATAATAATAACAATGCAAATCAAAATAATGAGAACAATTATCGGCCAAATAATCAGGGTAATAATAATAATTACACTGGCAATAATAACAATAATATGAGACGGCCGCAAAATAATAACAACAACCCCAGCCGACCCCAGAACCAAGGTGGAAACAACCAACCCCAGCAATACAGGAGGGCCAATTACGTCCAGGCCAACAATGAGCAGGGAAGAAGGCGGTACTACCCAAGATGCCGTAGCTTCAACGGGCACGATAATGAGGAGTACCAGGATGGAGACAGGAGAAATTCAAGAGGCGCGCAACGAAGGAGCAGAAGTATCGAAGGCGACAGCCGAAATAACAATTACCGACCCCAAGTAAACTTCATACATGCCAGTAACCAACCCAAACCTAGGAGACACGATACCAGATCACAAACAGACATCACGAATAATAATGACAATGAGAATTGGGTAACAGTCTGTGACAGGCCTGGCTTTTCAATACTGCATAACCAAGCAAGTAGCGCCGGAGAATCCAGATCCGGGAGCGGAAACCAAGGACAGGACGATCCATCTATGAGGGTCCGAATGGCCTACAATCAACAGAACCCACCAGAACGCTGGATTCCCCAAGAGGAGACGGCAGCCGACCCGACACATCCCAAGACGTGAGACGACAGGAACCAGAATGTTCCGAATACCTAGCGAGATGGTAAGGCCATGAAAATAATAAAGGCACTAATGAAATATCAGTCCAGAATAAGTGTTAAAATATCTATCACTTGAAGGAGCAGAGGAGCAAAACAACAAAGCGAGTAATACAAGAGAAGGCTATAACAAGGAATGGAAGAGATAATTAAATAATAAATCAACAACTGTGAAGTAAACCACTGTTGAATAAACCTAATGAACTATAATACTCTAATACTCCGACATTAATTTCAACAAATGAAATTACAATCCAGAATAAGTGTTAAAAAATCAAACACTTGAAGGAGCAGAGGAGAAAACCACCAAAGCGAGTAATACAGAAGAAGGCTATAACAAGGAATGGAAGAGATAATTAAATAATAAATCCACAACTGTGAAGTAAACCACTATTGAATAACCCTAATATACTATAATACTCTAATACTCCAACATTAATTTCAACAAATGAAATTACAGTCCAGAATAAGTGATTTAAAATATCTATCACTTGAAGGAGCAGAGAAGCAAAACAACAAAGTGAGTAATACAGGAGAAGGCTATAACAAGGAATGGAAGAGATAATTAAAAAATAAATCCACAACTGTGAAGTAAACCACTGTTGAATAAACCTAATGTACTATAATACTCTAATACTCTGACATTAATTTCAACAAATGAAATTACAATCCAGAATAAGTGTTAAAAAATCAAACACTTGAAGGAGCAGAGGAGAAAACCACCAAAGCGAGTAATACAGAAGAAGGCTATAACAAGGAATGGAAGAGATAATTAAATAATAAATCCACAACTGTGAAGTAAACCACTATTGAATAAACCTAATATACTATAATACTCTAATACTCCAACATTAATTTCAACAAATGAAATTATAATCCAGAATAAGTGTTAAAACAACTATCACTTGAAGGAGTAGAGAAGCAAACCAACAAAGAGAGTAATACAGAAGAAGGCTATAACAAGGAATGGAAGAGATAATTAAATAATAAATCCACAACTGTGAAGTAAACCACTATTGAATAAACCTAATATACTATAATACTCTAATACTCCGACATTAATTTCAACAAATGAAATTACAATCCAGAATAAGTGTTAAAAAATCAAACACTTGAAGGAGCAGAGGAGAAAACCACCAAAGCGAGTAATACAGAAGAAGGCTATAACAAGGAATGGAAGAGATAATTAAATAATAAATCCACAACTGTGAAGTAAACCACTATTGAATAAACCTAATATACTATAATACTCTAATACTCCAACATTAATTTCAACAAATGAAATTATAATCCAGAATAAGTGTTAAAACAACTATCACTTGAAGGAGTAGAGAAGCAAACCAACAAAGAGAGTAATACAGAAGAAGGCTATAACAAGGAATGGAAGAGATAATTAAATAATAAATCCACAACTGTGAAGTAAACCACTATTGAATAAACCTAATATACTATAATACTCTAATACTCCGACATTAATTTCAACAAATGAAATTACAATCCAGAATAAGTGTTAAAAAATCAAACACTTGAAGGAGCAGAGGAGAAAACCACCAAAGCGAGTAATACAGAAGAAGGCTATAACAAGGAATGGAAGAGATAATTAAATAATAAATCCACAACTGTGAAGTAAACCACTATTGAATAAACCTAATATACTATAATACTCTAATACTCCAACATTAATTTCAACAAATGAAATTATAATCCAGAATAAGTGTTAAAACAACTATCACTTGAAGGAGTAGAGAAGCAAACCAACAAAGAGAGTAATACAGAAGAAGGCTATAACAAGGAATGGAAGAGATAATTAAATAATAAATCCACAACTGTGAAGTAAACCACTATTGAATAAACCTAATATACTATAATACTCTAATACTCCAACATTAATTTCAACAAATGAAATTACCATCCAGAATAAATGATTTAACCAACTATCATTTGAAGGAGCAGAGAAGCAAACCACCAAAGCGAGTAATATAAAGAGAAGGCTATTATAAGGAATGAAAGAGATAATTAAATAATAAATCCACAACTGTGAAGTAAACCACTATTGAATAAACCTAATAATATAATGCTCTAATACTCCAACATTAATTTCAACAAATGAAATTATAATCCAGAATAAGTGGTAAACAACTATCACTTGAAGGAGCAGAGGAGCAAAACAACAAAGAGAGTAATACAAGAGAAGGCTATTATTATAAAGGAAAGAACAAAAAAAATTGTTTATCAAAGGAATATTGTATATAACAAAAAATGATTATCAAATATTGGATACAACAAAATGTTTATCAAATGAATATTGTATATAACAAAGAGTGTTTATCAAATATTGTATACAACAAAATTGTTTATCAAATGAATATTGTAAAACCCCTGATAATCCAAGAAAATAACGAACAAAGTGTTAAAAACCCAGTGTATAAACAGTGTTAAAAGTGAACTATGGTGAAACTAAAGAAGAATTTAAAGACCAACTGCATAATTATATAGTGAAAAATTTGAGTGTGTAAATTAAAAACAGTGAAACAACCAAAACAACTTACAAACTAGTATTGATAAATAGCAGCAAGGCTGATAACAATATAACAAATGTGTCAAGTTATAAAATCATGACCTGTGAAGAGAAGTATGTTAGATAAAATGATAAAGCATTAACAGTGATAATAATGGAACCTCTAATCCCTTGAATGTTATATTGAATATGATGTCTTATATTAAAAAATAAATGATATATTATGTTTTATGTGTTGTGATAGTGCAACTGTTGTTATGTGCAACTTTTTATTGTCCCAGACAGAGATGAACAGTAACAGAAACAGAAACAGATTAATGATAAATGAGATCATTTATGCCTTACCAGGTGGCAAAACAACATTTTATTGTAACTAAAGTGAAAAGTTAAAGTTATTACATGTGATATTGAATATTTTTACAATTTTTTTCATTTCAATATTCTACTTCATTTTATTATCCAAAACTCATACATGCATGCGCTGTGTGCACACACAAACATACATTTTACATCATAATTTAACTAATAGTCTGTACTGTTTTTATGCAAGATGAAGCAGATATATGAAAGTTGTAACACCACAAAATGTTACATAACCAAAACACACACCAGAAGGGTAAATTATGACACTAAAGTTAGAAAGAGGATAATTGTAATGAATGTAACAAAGAAGAGAAGGAACCACCAGCATAGAAGAAAGAAGAGGAAGGATCCCAAGAAGCAGTGATGAATACACTGCATGACACTTCAACTTAAAAACAATGACTGACTATAACTAATAGACATGCAAAGTTCACACATAAGCTGTCAAGTGAGCCAGTTCATGACATTGATGTGTAGAGTCATGTAAATAGAAACTAAATAACCAATGACTGTAATAAAGTAATAACAATAACAGCATTTTGGCTGAAAATAGAAAAACTATGATACAAATAACAAAGACTATTACTATACTAGCTATAGCCACAAAGCTACCAAAAGACTAGCTTTACCAACCAAGATGTAACAACATAGAATTAAGATAATTATAAACGGAAGTCTTATGTGTATAAGCAACTACCTGATTAAACAATGTAATTAGAAATAATAATAAACAGGTAATAAAACCTGATACCATAAATGTATCTAGACCATGCATAAACGAATTTATGTCTGTAAATTAATAGGGAAACAGGACCCCTAATGAACATTAAATTTACTGAATAGTAAAAATAACGAAGGAGGTGTGAAATACCACCACTCAATTAATATTGTATGCCTTTAAATTGAGTAGGCCAAGTAAAAATGTATTTAGAGAATAAGGAATTTTCATAATAACGTATTATCATAATTATATTAAGATTTAATATTGTTCAGCTGTAAACAGCTTTTAATTAAATATCACTATAATATTGACGACTCGGAACACTAAGTTTTGTATAAGTAAAAACGTAAAGTTTTACCTTACAGCCTAAACTGGCTTTCACCTATAGAAGGCTTCATCAGAGGCTGTCGTAGGTAGCGTTGTTCGTCTTGGATATTTAGTGATATTTAGTTAAGTAACGGACACGTCATGGACAACGAAATCCAAGAGCTTTTAATTGTAACAATGTATGTAATTTTATTCATGTAGTAGTGTTCAAAAGAGAACACAGCGATAAAAAATCAAATGTAAAAGATAGGAAAATAGTCGCATTGTGCATTATTAGCAGACGACAATAAGAAACTATGTTTCAAAACACTATTTTTATGTACTGTCAGTGAAAGCTAGGTGCAAACCAGCATTATGCCACATCAAAATAAAGAGCAGACAATAAGCTTTAATTTGATAATAATAACTTAGAGATTGGAAGTGTAATAATTTAATAGTGAGTGTTAGCATCATTTTCTAACCAGATTTAAGAAATTGCCGGTGAATACGGACAACAACGACGATTAGGCGAGAGAGACACGCCGGTGGCGGTTAAGAAAAACATTACGTCACTGCAACGGATTTTTGTACAAATCACAAAGGAGTTTACTCAGCGAGATTTGTCCCTAAACGCGATCTAAGACAGGGGTATATAATCAGTGAGACGCTGAGAAATTCAGATTCGCTTCCTTCATCTCGAGCTAAACAGTTGCGGCTCGACAGTGTTTTATATTTTATTAATTTACTACAACACAATAGTAGTAAATACTTCAAATTTCATTCAAATAACTATTGAAAAAGCGATTCATCATACAAGAGTGCATCGACAAGTAATAGTGAATCTTTTTAACCAGTGCGTGTAAAAGGAACGAGCAAATTGAACTTAACCTGTAAAGTTAACAAACCGTTTTTCAGTAAGAAGAGGGTTATTTCTCGTTCCAAGTGCGATTAAAGTGCAGTTATATAGCGATCAATATAATCCGATCGCTAAAGTGTTTATTTTTAATCTATAAGATTAAAAAAGCAAGGTAGTACAGTGACCAATTTTATTGTTTATCTGCCTTCTACTGATCGTAACTATCAACACATTGTACTGACGCAAAAAACAATCACACTATTAATAACGAACACTGTATTCATTTATTTAGAGGATTTAATAATCCGAAGTAAGAATTTATGTGTTAGAATTAGTTTTTATAATATTAATTAGGATCTAAGCAGATGAAATTTTCGTTAACCTAAAATATAATTGCAAGTTTTTTGAAGAGGCCAAAAATGAATTACTATCATAGTTGTATCTATTAAAGCAATTAATAACATTCTATTTTGTATTTACAAGAACCTACCCATGAAGTATCTAGTTAAAAGATTAAAATTTTGTTAATAACCATAAGAGTTTTAGATTGTGCTTAACTGAGCTAGACCAGACAGCAGATGGATAACTTACTATCCGAATTGTATTAAAATAAACAATGTATTTTTATTTAATCTGATTTTAGAGGGTATAATAAACCCATAATGTTATACAGCATAACCTTTGTTTCCAATTATTTCAATTAAGATAAGCAACTCTCAGTATAGCATACACTGAGATACATTTGAAACATAATTTTTTCAGTACACTAATTGAATTATTTTAAATGCCATAAGCATTTAAACAACAGAAAAAGTGAACACACACAATTTTAAATTTAGAAACTTGTTTTTTATGGGAACTTTTCTCAAGAAAACCCATATAGCGCCCACATAACCTTCAAGGTGCTATAAAACCTTAATTATAAAGTTTAAACTGGTCAAAATAACCTTGACAGTTTATTCAGTGGTGGTGAATGTCGGAACATCCAGTACGACAACCAGGTACGTGAAAAGTGTTCTTTATATTAATTTATTTGTCCAGACAACACTTGACTTTACTTACACTGACGACATTTTTCCACTGAAGAGGAGTTCGACGCTACCGTTGCATTCATTTACCGACCAGCACTTATTATTTATCCATAATAAATTATCACACTATAATTAAATAAATCATATTTATCAATTATCATAAGAAATAATCACTGCATGTAATACACGAGAATCCATTAAACAACAATCGATAATTAAATCTATAAATCATATATCAAAGCTTAAAGACGGGGATCTCGTTATATTACAAAGTGACGCATCCAACGTGTGGCAGAATAACACGGGATAAACGTTTTATTACAAAATGGCGACCAACAGAGTGCGGCTTTAAAAAATACTAAATTAATAAATTTTTAATATTAAATTAGCCCGGCAAATACAATAGAACGATCATGCCTCACACACACAGACACGATACAAGGTATAAGGCCAGCCAAGGAGAAGGTGCACAGGCGAACATCGAAGCAAATATAGAGGTACAGGAGATACAACCAACAACCGAAATGGAAGCGGCAACCAACAATAACTTAGAAAATCAACAAGAAGGAACGCCTCTTGCAGAACCCGAGCAACCCAGACAAACTGAGAGGATCACACAAATAGGAGATACAGACTTCCAGGAATGGATGAAGAAGATGATGGAAGCGACAAATACAAATATGAAGAAGATGATGGAAGTGACAAATAAAAATATTGAGTCATTGAACGAAGATTTACATACAAAATTAGACGACAACAGCAAAGCGTTGAAGGAAGATAATCAGAAGAATATGGAATTTTTAAATAAGAAAATGGACGATGTCAGCCAGAAGATGGAGGAGAATAACGAGAAAATAAACACCAAAATAGATAGAGAAATAACAGTAGTCAGAAGAGAGGTTGCGGAAGGACACGAGAGATGTGAACAATACAACCAGGAGCTGCAACAAACTAGAAATGAGGTTGATGGACGGATCAACAGTATTGAAGAAATTAATGAAGCCAGAATCGAGTCTCTGAAGAAGATGAGCCAGGACGAAATAAAACGAGTCAGAACGGACGTAGGAGAAATATGTGAAGAAATAGACGCATCAGTGAACACCATAAGAACCCTGACTGTCACCAATAAAGAAAAAATCGAGGAATTATGTCAACGGGAGATCCTACAAATACGCGAAGAACTCAAAACCATTCGTAACCGACCAGCCCAGGGTCACTATCTACAACCCATCGACAACCGTGATATCATCAACTTTAAAAATTATAAAAAGAACCCGATCGAATTCCTGTAACGAGTGGAGGAAAATCTGACCAGAATCCGGGAAAGCAGATGGACGGTGATACGCAGTTTGATCGACGAGTACTTCAAAGAAATACACGATAACTGGTGGACTGCAACCCGCCACAAGATCCAAAGTTACGAAGAGTTCAAGACACTGTTCAGGGCCAAATACTGGTCAGAGTCTTCTCAAAACATCGTACGTGATGATATCTGTCATGGCAAATATGACGCCAGTCGAGGAACTACTCCAACTTCCTACTTCCTTGGAAAGGTATGTTTGGCACAAAACCTCGAACCCAGGATACCAGAGGAGTGTCTGGTCACCAAGCTCGCTTATCATTATGAGGAGGGAGTAGCAAGATCACGACAATGAGGGCAGATAAAAACTGTCCAAGCCATGGCAGCGCTGCTCGAGGATAGCGAACACGAGGGCTACTATAGAATGAGCCGTAAAAGGAAAGACAACTTCCAAGACAGGAATAACAACCAAAATAATAACAATCCTAACTTCCGGAATTATCGAAGTAACTATAATAATTATAATAATAACAATGCAAATCAAAATAATGAGAACAATTATCGGCCAAATAATCAGGGTAATAATAATAATTACACTGGCAATAATAACAATAATATGAGACGGCCGCAAAATAATAACAACAACCCCAGCCGACCCCAGAACCAAGGTGGAAACAACCAACCCCAGCAATACAGGAGGGCCAATTACGTCCAGGCCAACAATGAGCAGGGAAGAAGGCGGTACTACCCAAGACGCCGTAGCTTCAACGGGCACGATAATGAGGAGTACCAGGATGGAGACAGGAGAAATTCAAGAGGCGCGCAACGAAGGAGCAGAAGTATCGAAGGCGACAGCCGAAATAACAATTACCGACCCCAAGTAAACTTCATACATGCCAGTAACCAACCCAAACCTAGGAGACACGATACCAGATCACAAACAGACATCACGAATAATAATGACAATGAGAATTGGGTAACAGTCTGTGACAGGCCTGGCTTTTCAATACTGCATAACCAAGCAAGTAGCGCCGGAGAATCCAGATCCGGGAGCGGAAACCAAGGACAGGACGATCCATCTATGAGGGTCCGAATGGCCTACAATCAACAGAACCCACCAGAACGCTGGATTCCCCAAGAGGAGACGGCAGCCGACCCGACACATCCCAAGACGTGAGACGACAGGAACCAGAATGTTCCGAATACCTAGCGAGATGGTAAGGCCATGAAAATAATAAAGGCACTAATGAAATATCAGTCCAGAATAAGTGTTAAAATATCTATCACTTGAAGGAGCAGAGGAGCAAAACAACAAAGCGAGTAATACAAGAGAAGGCTATAACAAGGAATGGAAGAGATAATTAAATAATAAATCAACAACTGTGAAGTAAACCACTGTTGAATAAACCTAATGAACTATAATACTCTAATACTCCGACATTAATTTCAACAAATGAAATTACAATCCAGAATAAGTGTTAAAAAATCAAACACTTGAAGGAGCAGAGGAGAAAACCACCAAAGCGAGTAATACAGAAGAAGGCTATAACAAGGAATGGAAGAGATAATTAAATAATAAATCCACAACTGTGAAGTAAACCACTATTGAATAACCCTAATATACTATAATACTCTAATACTCCAACATTAATTTCAACAAATGAAATTACAGTCCAGAATAAGTGATTTAAAATATCTATCACTTGAAGGAGCAGAGAAGCAAAACAACAAAGTGAGTAATACAGGAGAAGGCTATAACAAGGAATGGAAGAGATAATTAAATAATAAATCCACAACTGTGAAGTAAACCACTATTGAATAAACTTAATATACTATAATACTCTAATACTCCGACATTAATTTCAACAAATGAAATTACAATCCAGAATATGTGTTAAAAAATCAAACACTTGAAGGAGCAGAGGAGAAAACCACCAAAGCGAGTAATACAGAAGAAGGCTATAACAAGGAATGGAAGAGATAATTAAATAATAAATCCACAACTGTGAAGTAAACCACTATTGAATAAACCTAATATACTATAATACTCTAATACTCCAACATTAATTTCAACAAATGAAATTACCATCCAGAATAAATGATTTAACCAACTATCATTTGAAGGAGCAGAGAAGCAAACCACCAAAGCGAGTAATATAAAGAGAAGGCTATTATAAGGAATGAAAGAGATAATTAAATAATAAATCCACAACTGTGAAGTAAACCACTATTGAATAAACCTAATAATATAATGCTCTAATACTCCAACATTAATTTCAACAAATGAAATTATAATCCAGAATAAGTGGTAAACAACTATCACTTGAAGGAGCAGAGGAGCAAAACAACAAAGAGAGTAATACAAGAGAAGGCTATTATTATAAAGGAAAGAACAAAAAAAATTGTTTATCAAAGGAATATTGTATATAACAAAAAATGATTATCAAATATTGTATACAACAAAATGTTTATCAAATGAATATTGTATATAACAAAGAGTGTTTATCAAATATTGTATACAACAAAATTGTTTATCAAATGAATATTGTAAAACCCCTGATAATCCAAGAAAATAACGAACAAAGTGTTAAAAACCCAGTGTATAAACAGTGTTAAAAGTGAACTATGGTGAAACTAAAGAAGAATTTAAAGACCAACTGCATAATTATATAGTGAAAAATTTGAGTGTGTAAATTAAAAACAGTGAAACAACCACAACAACTTACAAACTAGTATTGATAAATAGCAGCAAGGCTGATAATAATATAACAAATGTGTCAAGTTATAAAATCATGACCTGTGAAGAGAAGTATGTTAGATAAAATGATAAAGCATTAACAGTGATAATAATGGAACCTCTAATCCCTTGAATGTTATATTGAATATGATGTCTTATATTAAAAAATAAATGATATATTATGTTTTATGTGTTGTGATAGTGCAACTGTTGTTATGTGCAACTTTTTATTGTCCCAGACAGAGATGAACAGTAACAGAAACAGATTAATGATAAATGAGATCATTTATGCCTTACCAGCTGGCAAAACAACATTTTATTGTAACTAAAGTGAAAAGTTAAAGTTATTACATGTGATATTGAATATTTTTACAATTTTTTTCATTTCAATATTCTACTTCATTTTATTATCCAAAACTCATACATGCATGCGCTGTGTGCACACACAAACATACATTTTACATCATAATTTAAATAATAGTCTGTACTGTTTTTATGGAAGATGAAGCAGATATATGAAAGTTGTAACACCACAAAATGTTACATAACCAAAACACACACCAGAAGGGTAAATTATGACACTAAAGTTAGAAAGTGGATAATTGTAATGAATGTAACAAAGAAGAGAAGGAACCACCAGCATAGAAGAAAGAAGAGGAAGGATCCCAAGAAGCAGTGATGAATACACTGCATGACACTACAACTTAAAAACAATGACTGACTATAACTAATGGACATGCAAAGTTCACACATAAGCTGTCAAGTGAGCCAGTTCATGACATTGATGTGTAGAGTCATGTAAATAGAAACTAAATAACCAATGACTGTAATAAAGTAATAACAATAACAGCATTTTGGCTGAAAATAGAAAAACTATGATACAAATAACAAAGACTATTACTATACTAGCTATAGCCACAAAGCTACCAAAAGACTAGCTTTACCAACCAAGATGTAACAACATAGAATTAAGATAATTATAAACGGAAGTCTTATGTGTATAAGCAACTTCCTGATTAAAAAATGTAATTAGAAATAATAATAAACAGGTAATAAAACCTGATACCATAAATGTATCTAGACCATGCATAAACGAATTTATGTCAGTAAATTAATAGGGAAACAGGACCCCTAATGAACATTAAATTTACTGAATAGTAAAAATAACGAAGGAGGTGTGAAATACCACCACTCAATTAATATTGTATGCCTTTAAATTGAGTAGGCCAAGTAAAAATGTATTTAGAGAATAAGGAATTTTCATAATAACGTATTATCATAATTATATTAAGATTTAATATTGTTCAGCTGTAAACAGCTTTTAATTATAACAATGTATGTAATTTTAGTCATGTTGTAGTGTTCAAAAGAGAACACAGCGATAAATAATCAAATGTAAAAGATAGGAAAATAGTCGCATTGTGCATTATTAGCAGACGACAATAAGAAACCATGTTTCAAAACACTATTTTTATGTATTGTCAGTGAAAGCTAGGTGCAAACCGGCATTATGCCACATCAAAATAAAGAGCAGACAATAAGCTTTAATTTGATAATAATAACTTAGAGATTGGAAGTGTAATAATTTAATAGTGAGTGTTAGCATCATTTTCTAACCAGATTTAAGAAATTGCCGGTGAATACGGACAACAACGACGATTAGGCAAGAGAGACGCGCCGGTGGCGGTTAAGAAAAACATTACGTCACTGTAACGGATTTTTGTACAAATCACAAAGGAGTTTACTCAGCGAGATTTGTCCTTAAACGCGATCTAAGACAGCGGTATATAATCAGTGAGACGCTGTGAAATTCAGATTCGCTTCCTTCATCTCGAGCTAAACAGTTGCGGCTCGACAGTGTTTTATATTTTATTAATTTACTACAACACAATAGTAGTAAATACTTCAAATTTCATTCAAATAACTATTGAAAAAGCGATTCATCATACAAGAGTGCATCGACAAGTAATAGTGAATCTTTTTAACCAGTGCGTGTAAAAGGAACGAGCAAATTGAACTTAACCTGTAAAGTTAACAACCCGTTTTTCAGTAAGAAGAGGGTTATTTCTCGTTCCAAGTGCGATTAAAGTGCAGTTATATAGCGATCAATATAATCCGATCGCTAAAGTGTTTATTTTTAATCTATAAGATTAAAAAAGCAAGGTAGTACAGTGACCAATTTTATTGTTTATCTGCCTTCTACTGATCGTAACTATCAACACATTGTACTGACGCAAAAAACAATCACACTATTAATAACGAACACTGTATTCATTTATTTAGAGGATTTAATAATCCGAAGTAAGAATTTATGTGTTAGAATTAGTTTTTATAATATTAATTAGGATCTAAGCAGATGAAATTATCGTTAACCTAAAATATAATTGCAAGTTTTTTGAAGAGGCCAAAAATGAATTACTATCATAGTTGTATCTATTAAAGCAATTAATAACATTCTATTTTGTATTTACAAGAACCTACCCATGAAGTATCTAGTTAAAAGATTAAAATTTTGTTAATAACCATAAGAGTTTTAGATTGTGCTTAACTGAGCTAGACCAGACAGCAGATGGATAACTTACTATCCGAATTGTATTAAAATAAACAATGTATATTTATTTAATCTGATTTTAGAGGGTATAATAAACCCATAATATTATACAGCATAACCTTTGTTTCCAATTATTTCAATTAAGATAAGCAACTCTCAGTATAGCATACACTGAGATACATTTGAAACATAATTTTTCCAGTACACTAATTGAATTATTTTAAATGCCATAAGCATTTAAACAACAGAAAAAGTGAACACACACAATTTTAAATTTAGAAACTTGTTTTTTATGGGAACTTTTCTCAAGAAAACCCATATAGCGCCCACATAACCTTCAAGGTGCTATAAAACCTTAATTATAAAGTTTAAACTGGTCAAAATAACCTTGACAGTTTATTCAGTGGTGGTGAATGTCGGAACATCCAGTACGACAACCAGGTACGTGAAAAGTGTTCTTTATATTAATTTATTTGTCCAGACAACACTTGACTTTACTTACACTGACGACATTTTTCCACTGAAGAGGAGTTCGACGCTACCGTTGCATTCATTTACCGACCAGCACTTATTATTTATCCATAATAAATTATCACACTATAATTAAATAAATCATATTTATCAATTATCATAAGAAATAATCACTGCATGTAATACACGAGAATCCATTAAACAACAATCGATAATTAAATCTATAAATCATATATCAAAGCTTAAAGACGGGGATCTCGTTATATTACAAAGTGACGCATCCAACGTGTGGCAGAATAACACGGGATAAACGTTTTATTACAAAATGGCGACCAACAGAGTGCGGCTTTAAAAAATACTAAATTAATAAATTTTTAATATTAAATTAGCCCGGCAAATACAATAGAACGATCATGCCTCACACACACAGACACGATACAAGGTATAAGGCCAGCCAAGGAGAAGGTGCACAGGCGAACATCGAAGCAAATATAGAGGTACAGGAGATACAACCAACAACCGAAATGGAAGCGGCAACCAACAATAACTTAGAAAATCAACAAGAAGGAACGCCTCTTGCAGAACCCGAGCAACCCAGACAAACTGAGAGGATCACACAAATAGGAGATACAGACTTCCAGGAATGGATGAAGAAGATGATGGAAGCGACAAATACAAATATGAAGAAGATGATGGAAGTGACAAATAAAAATATTGAGTCATTGAACGAAGATTTACATACAAAATTAGACGACAACAGCAAAGCGTTGAAGGAAGATAATCAGAAGAATATGGAATTTTTAAATAAGAAAATGGACGATGTCAGCCAGAAGATGGAGGAGAATAACGAGAAAATAAACACCAAAATAGATAGAGAAATAACAGTAGTCAGAAGAGAGGTTGCGGAAGGACACGAGAGATGTGAACAATACAACCAGGAGCTGCAACAAACTAGAAATGAGGTTGATGGACGGATCAACAGTATTGAAGAAATTAATGAAGCCAGAATCGAGTCTCTGAAGAAGATGAGCCAGGACGAAATAAAACGAGTCAGAACGGACGTAGGAGAAATATGTGAAGAAATAGACGCATCAGTGAACACCATAAGAACCCTGACTGTCACCAATAAAGAAAAAATTGAGGAATTATGTCAACGGGAGATCCTACAAATACGCGAAGAACTCGAAACCATTCGTAACCGACCAGCCCAGGGTCACTATCTACAACCCATCGACAACCGTGATATCATCAACTTTAAAAATTATAAAAAGAACCCGATCGAATTCCTGTAACGAGTGGAGGAAAATCTGACCAGAATCCGGGAAAGCAGATGGACGGTGATACGCAGTTTGATCGACGAGTACTTCAAAGAAATACACGATAACTGGTGGACTGCAACCCGCCACGAGATCCAAAGTTACGAAGAGTTCAAGACACTGTTCAGGGCCAAATACTGGTCAGAGTCTTCTCAAAACATCGTACGTGATGATATCTGTCATGGCAAATATGACGCCAGTCGAGGAACTACTCCAACTTCCTACTTCCTTGGAAAGGTATGTTTGGCACAAAACCTCGAACCCAGGATACCAGAGGAGTGTCTGGTCACCAAGCTCGCTTATCATTATGAGGAGGGAGTAGCAAGATCACAACAATGAGGGCAGATAAAAACTGTCCAAGCCATGGCAGCGCTGCTCGAGGATAGCGAACACGAGGGCTACTATAGAATGAGCCGTAAAAGGAAAGACAACTTCCCAGACAGGAATAACAACCAAAATAATAACAATCCTAACTTCCGGAATTATCGAAGTAACTATAATAATTATAATAATAACAATGCAAATCAAAATAATGAGAACAATTATCGGCCAAATAATCAGGGTAATAATAATAATTACACTGGCAATAATAACAATAATATGAGACGGCCGCAAAATAATAACAACAACCCCAGCCGACCCCAGAACCAAGGTGGAAACAACCACCCCCAGCAATACAGGAGGGCCAATTACGTCCAGGCCAACAATGAGCAGGGAAGAAGGCGGTACTACCCAAGACGCCGTAGCTTCAACGGGCACGATAATGAGGAGTACCAGGATGGAGGCAGGAGAAATTCAAGAGGCGCGCAACGAAGGAGCAGAAGTATCGAAGGCGACAGCCAAAATAACAATTACCGACCCCAAGTAAACTTCATACATGCCAGTAACCAACCCAACCCTAGGAGACACGATACCAGATCACAAACAGACATCACGAATAATAATGACAATGAGAATTGGGTAACAGTCTGTGACAGGCCTGGCTTTTCAATACTGCATAACCAAGCAAGTAGCGCCGGAGAATCCAGATCCGGGAGCGGAAACCAAGGACAGGACGATCCATCTATGAGGGTCCAAATGGCCTACAATCAACAGAACCCACCAGAACGCTGGATTCCCCAAGAGGAGACGGCAGCCGACCCGACACATCCCAAGACGTGAGACGACAGGAACCAGAATGTTCCGAATACCTAGCGAGATGGTAAGGCCATGAAAATAATAAAGGCACTAATGAAATATCAGTCCAGAATAAGTGTTAAAATATCTATCACTTGAAGGAGCAGAGGAGCAAAACAACAAAGCGAGTAATACAAGAGAAGGCTATAACAAGGAATGGAAGAGATAATTAAATAATAAATCAACAACTGTGAAGTAAACCACTGTTGAATAAACCTAATGAACTATAATACTCTAATACTCCGACATTAATTTCAACAAATGAAATTACAATCCAGAATAAGTGTTAAAAAATCAAACACTTGAAGGAGCAGAGGAGAAAACCACCAAAGCGAGTAATACAGAAGAAGGCTATAACAAGGAATGGAAGAGATAATTAAATAATAAATCCACAACTGTGAAGTAAACCACTATTGAATAACCCTAATATACTATAATACTCTAATACTCCAACATTAATTTCAACAAATGAAATTACAGTCCAGAATAAGTGATTTAAAATATCTATCACTTGAAGGAGCAGAGAAGCAAAACAACAAAGTGAGTAATACAGGAGAAGGCTATAACAAGGAATGGAAGAGATAATTAAATAATAAATCCACAACTGTGAAGTAAACCACTATTGAATAAACCTAATATACTATAATACTCTAATACTCCGACATTAATTTCAACAAATGAAATTACAATCCAGAATATGTGTTAAAAAATCAAACACTTGAAGGAGCAGAGGAGAAAACCACCAAAGCGAGTAATACAGAAGAAGGCTATAACAAGGAATGGAAGAGATAATTAAATAATAAATCCACAACTGTGAAGTAAACCACTATTGAATAAACCTAATATACTATAATACTCTAATACTCCAACATTAATTTCAACAAATGAAATTACCATCCAGAATAAATGATTTAACCAACTATCATTTGAAGGAGCAGAGAAGCAAACCACCAAAGCGAGTAATATAAAGAGAAGGCTATTATAAGGAATGAAAGAGATAATTAAATAATAAATCCACAACTGTGAAGTAAACCACTATTGAATAAACCTAATAATATAATGCTCTAATACTCCAACATTAATTTCAACAAATGAAATTATAATCCAGAATAAGTGGTAAACAACTATCACTTGAAGGAGCAGAGGAGCAAAACAACAAAGAGAGTAATACAAGAGAAGGCTATTATTATAAAGGAAAGAACAAAAAAAATTGTTTATCAAAGGAATATTGTATATAACAAAAAATGATTATCAAATATTGTATACAACAAAATGTTTATCAAATGAATATTGTATATAACAAAGAGTGTTTATCAAATATTGTATACAACAAAATTGTTTATCAAATGAATATTGTAAAACCCCTGATAATCCAAGAAAATAACGAACAAAGTGTTAAAAACCCAGTGTATAAACAGTGTTAAAAGTGAACTATGGTGAAACTAAAGAAGAATTTAAAGACCAACTGCATAATTATATAGTGAAAAATTTGAGTGTGTAAATTAAAAACAGTGAAACAACCACAACAACTTACAAACTAGTATTGATAAATAGCAGCAAGGCTGATAATAATATAACAAATGTGTCAAGTTATAAAATCATGACCTGTGAAGAGAAGTATGTTAGATAAAATGATAAAGCATTAACAGTGATAATAATGGAACCTCTAATCCCTTGAATGTTATATTGAATATGATGTCTTATATTAAAAAATAAATGATATATTATGTTTTATGTGTTGTGATAGTGCAACTGTTGTTATGTGCAACTTTTTATTGTCCCAGACAGAGATGAACAGTAACAGAAACAGATTAATGATAAATGAGATCATTTATGCCTTACCAGCTGGCAAAACAACATTTTATTGTAACTAAAGTGAAAAGTTAAAGTTATTACATGTGATATTGAATATTTTTACAATTTTTTTCATTTCAATATTCTACTTCATTTTATTATCCAAAACTCATACATGCATGCGCTGTGTGCACACACAAACATACATTTTACATCATAATTTAAATAATAGTCTGTACTGTTTTTATGGAAGATGAAGCAGATATATGAAAGTTGTAACACCACAAAATGTTACATAACCAAAACACACACCAGAAGGGTAAATTATGACACTAAAGTTAGAAAGTGGATAATTGTAATGAATGTAACAAAGAAGAGAAGGAACCACCAGCATAGAAGAAAGAAGAGGAAGGATCCCAAGAAGCAGTGATGAATACACTGCATGACACTACAACTTAAAAACAATGACTGACTATAACTAATGGACATGCAAAGTTCACACATAAGCTGTCAAGTGAGCCAGTTCATGACATTGATGTGTAGAGTCATGTAAATAGAAACTAAATAACCAATGACTGTAATAAAGTAATAACAATAACAGCATTTTGGCTGAAAATAGAAAAACTATGATACAAATAACAAAGACTATTACTATACTAGCTATAGCCACAAAGCTACCAAAAGACTAGCTTTACCAACCAAGATGTAACAACATAGAATTAAGATAATTATAAACGGAAGTCTTATGTGTATAAGCAACTTCCTGATTAAAAAATGTAATTAGAAATAATAATAAACAGGTAATAAAACCTGATACCATAAATGTATCTAGACCATGCATAAACGAATTTATGTCAGTAAATTAATAGGGAAACAGGACCCCTAATGAACATTAAATTTACTGAATAGTAAAAATAACGAAGGAGGTGTGAAATACCACCACTCAATTAATATTGTATGCCTTTAAATTGAGTAGGCCAAGTAAAAATGTATTTAGAGAATAAGGAATTTTCATAATAACGTATTATCATAATTATATTAAGATTTAATATTGTTCAGCTGTAAACAGCTTTTAATTATAACAATGTATGTAATTTTAGTCATGTTGTAGTGTTCAAAAGAGAACACAGCGATAAATAATCAAATGTAAAAGATAGGAAAATAGTCGCATTGTGCATTATTAGCAGACGACAATAAGAAACCATGTTTCAAAACACTATTTTTATGTATTGTCAGTGAAAGCTAGGTGCAAACCGGCATTATGCCACATCAAAATAAAGAGCAGACAATAAGCTTTAATTTGATAATAATAACTTAGAGATTGGAAGTGTAATAATTTAATAGTGAGTGTTAGCATCATTTTCTAACCAGATTTAAGAAATTGCCGGTGAATACGGACAACAACGACGATTAGGCAAGAGAGACGCGCCGGTGGCGGTTAAGAAAAACATTACGTCACTGTAACGGATTTTTGTACAAATCACAAAGGAGTTTACTCAGCGAGATTTGTCCTTAAACGCGATCTAAGACAGCGGTATATAATCAGTGAGACGCTGTGAAATTCAGATTCGCTTCCTTCATCTCGAGCTAAACAGTTGCGGCTCGACAGTGTTTTATATTTTATTAATTTACTACAACACAATAGTAGTAAATACTTCAAATTTCATTCAAATAACTATTGAAAAAGCGATTCATCATACAAGAGTGCATCGACAAGTAATAGTGAATCTTTTTAACCAGTGCGTGTAAAAGGAACGAGCAAATTGAACTTAACCTGTAAAGTTAACAACCCGTTTTTCAGTAAGAAGAGGGTTATTTCTCGTTCCAAGTGCGATTAAAGTGCAGTTATATAGCGATCAATATAATCCGATCGCTAAAGTGTTTATTTTTAATCTATAAGATTAAAAAAGCAAGGTAGTACAGTGACCAATTTTATTGTTTATCTGCCTTCTACTGATCGTAACTATCAACACATTGTACTGACACAAAAAACAATCACACTATTAATAACGAACACTGTATTCATTTATTTAGAGGATTTAATAATCCGAAGTAAGAATTTATGTGTTAGAATTAGTTTTTATAATATTAATTAGGATCTAAGCAGATGAAATTATCGTTAACCTAAAATATAATTGCAAGTTTTTTGAAGAGGCCAAAAATGAATTACTATCATAGTTGTATCTATTAAAGCAATTAATAACATTCTATTTTGTATTTACAAGAACCTACCCATGAAGTATCTAGTTAAAAGATTAAAATTTTGTTAATAACCATAAGAGTTTTAGATTGTGCTTAACTGAGCTAGACCAGACAGCAGATGGATAACTTACTATCCGAATTGTATTAAAATAAACAATGTATATTTATTTAATCTGATTTTAGAGGGTATAATAAACCCATAATATTATACAGCATAACCTTTGTTTCCAATTATTTCAATTAAGATAAGCAACTCTCAGTATAGCATACACTGAGATACATTTGAAACATAATTTTTCCAGTACACTAATTGAATTATTTTAAATGCCATAAGCATTTAAACAACAGAAAAAGTGAACACACACAATTTTAAATTTAGAAACTTGTTTTTTATGGGAACTTTTCTCAAGAAAACCCATATAGCGCCCACATAACCTTCAAGGTGCTATAAAACCTTAATTATAAAGTTTAAACTGGTCAAAATAACCTTGACAGTTTATTCAGTGGTGGTGAATGTCGGAACATCCAGTACGACAACCAGGTACGTGAAAAGTGTTCTTTATATTAATTTATTTGTCCAGACAACACTTGACTTTACTTACACTGACGACATTTTTCCACTGAAGAGGAGTTCGACGCTACCGTTGCATTCATTTACCGACCAGCACTTATTATTTATCCATAATAAATTATCACACTATAATTAAATAAATCATATTTATCAATTATCATAAGAAATAATCACTGCATGTAATACACGAGAATCCATTAAACAACAATCGATAATTAAATCTATAAATCATATATCAAAGCTTAAAGACGGGGATCTCGTTATATTACAAAGTGACGCATCCAACGTGTGGCAGAATAACACGGGATAAACGTTTTATTACAAAATGGCGACCAACAGAGTGCGGCTTTAAAAAATACTAAATTAATAAATTTTTAATATTAAATTAGCCCGGCAAATACAATAGAACGATCATGCCTCACACACACAGACACGATACAAGGTATAAGGCCAGCCAAGGAGAAGGTGCACAGGCGAACATCGAAGCAAATATAGAGGTACAGGAGATACAACCAACAACCGAAATGGAAGCGGCAACCAACAATAACTTAGAAAATCAACAAGAAGGAACGCCTCTTGCAGAACCCGAGCAACCCAGACAAACTGAGAGGATCACACAAATAGGAGATACAGACTTCCAGGAATGGATGAAGAAGATGATGGAAGCGACAAATACAAATATGAAGAAGATGATGGAAGTGACAAATAAAAATATTGAGTCATTGAACGAAGATTTACATACAAAATTAGACGACAACAGCAAAGCGTTGAAGGAAGATAATCAGAAGAATATGGAATTTTTAAATAAGAAAATGGACGATGTCAGCCAGAAGATGGAGGAGAATAACGAGAAAATAAACACCAAAATAGATAGAGAAATAACAGTAGTCAGAAGAGAGGTTGCGGAAGGACACGAGAGATGTGAACAATACAACCAGGAGCTGCAACAAACTAGAAATGAGGTTGATGGACGGATCAACAGTATTGAAGAAATTAATGAAGCCAGAATCGAGTCTCTGAAGAAGATGAGCCAGGACGAAATAAAACGAGTCAGAACGGACGTAGGAGAAATATGTGAAGAAATAGACGCATCAGTGAACACCATAAGAACCCTGACTGTCACCAATAAAGAAAAAATTGAGGAATTATGTCAACGGGAGATCCTACAAATACGCGAAGAACTCGAAACCATTCGTAACCGACCAGCCCAGGGTCACTATCTACAACCCATCGACAACCGTGATATCAACTTTAAAAATTATAAAAAGAACCCGATCGAATTCCTGTAACGAGTGGAGGAAAATCTGACCAGAATCCGGGAAAGCAGATGGACGGTGATACGCAGTTTGATCGACGAGTACTTCAAAGAAATACACGATAACTGGTGGACTGCAACCCGCCACGAGATCCAAAGTTACGAAGAGTTCAAGACACTGTTCAGGGCCAAATACTGGTCAGAGTCTTCTCAAAACATCGTACGTGATGATATCTGTCATGGCAAATATGACGCCAGTCGAGGAACTACTCCAACTTCCTACTTCCTTGGAAAGGTATGTTTGGCACAAAACCTCGAACCCAGGATACCAGAGGAGTGTCTGGTCACCAAGCTCGCTTATCATTATGAGGAGGGAGTAGCAAGATCACAACAATGAGGGCAGATAAAAACTGTCCAAGCCATGGCAGCGCTGCTCGAGGATAGCGAACACGAGGGCTACTATAGAATGAGCCGTAAAAGGAAAGACAACTTCCCAGACAGGAATAACAACCAAAATAATAACAATCCTAACTTCCGGAATTATCGAAGTAACTATAATAATTATAATAATAACAATGCAAATCAAAATAATGAGAACAATTATCGGCCAAATAATCAGGGTAATAATAATAATTACACTGGCAATAATAACAATAATATGAGACGGCCGCAAAATAATAACAACAACCCCAGCCGACCCCAGAACCAAGGTGGAAACAACCACCCCCAGCAATACAGGAGGGCCAATTACGTCCAGGCCAACAATGAGCAGGGAAGAAGGCGGTACTACCCAAGACGCCGTAGCTTCAACGGGCACGATAATGAGGAGTACCAGGATGGAGGCAGGAGAAATTCAAGAGGCGCGCAACGAAGGAGCAGAAGTATCGAAGGCGACAGCCAAAATAACAATTACCGACCCCAAGTAAACTTCATACATGCCAGTAACCAACCCAACCCTAGGAGACACGATACCAGATCACAAACAGACATCACGAATAATAATGACAATGAGAATTGGGTAACAGTCTGTGACAGGCCTGGCTTTTCAATACTGCATAACCAAGCAAGTAGCGCCGGAGAATCCAGATCCGGGAGCGGAAACCAAGGACAGGACGATCCATCTATGAGGGTCCGAATGGCCTACAATCAACAGAACCCACCAGAACGCTGGATTCCCCAAGAGGAGACGGCAGCCGACCCGACACATCCCAAGACGTGAGACGACAGGAACCAGAATGTTCCAAATACCTAGCGAGATGGTAAGGCCATGAAAATAATAAAGGCACTAATGAAATATCAGTCCAGAATAAGTGTTAAAATATCTATCACTTGAAGGAGCAGAGGAGCAAAACAACAAAGCGAGTAATACAAGAGAAGGCTATAACAAGGAATGGAAGAGATAATTAAATAATAAATCAACAACTGTGAAGTAAACCACTGTTGAATAAACCTAATGAACTATAATACTCTAATACTCCGACATTAATTTCAACAAATGAAATTACAATCCAGAATAAGTGTTAAAAAATCAAACACTTGAAGGAGCAGAGGAGAAAACCACCAAAGCGAGTAATACAGAAGAAGGCTATAACAAGGAATGGAAGAGATAATTAAATAATAAATCCACAACTGTGAAGTAAACCACTATTGAATAACCCTAATATACTATAATACTCTAATACTCCAACATTAATTTCAACAAATGAAATTACAGTCCAGAATAAGTGATTTAAAATATCTATCACTTGAAGGAGCAGAGAAGCAAAACAACAAAGTGAGTAATACAGGAGAAGGCTATAACAAGGAATGGAAGAGATAATTAAATAATAAATCCACAACTGTGAAGTAAACCACTATTGAATAAACCTAATATACTATAATACTCTAATACTCCGACATTAATTTCAACAAATGAAATTACAATCCAGAATATGTGTTAAAAAATCAAACACTTGAAGGAGCAGAGGAGAAAACCACCAAAGCGAGTAATACAGAAGAAGGCTATAACAAGGAATGGAAGAGATAATTAAATAATAAATCCACAACTGTGAAGTAAACCACTATTGAATAAACCTAATATACTATAATACTCTAATACTCCAACATTAATTTCAACAAATGAAATTACCATCCAGAATAAATGATTTAACCAACTATCATTTGAAGGAGCAGAGAAGCAAACCACCAAAGCGAGTAATATAAAGAGAAGGCTATTATAAGGAATGAAAGAGATAATTAAATAATAAATCCACAACTGTGAAGTAAACCACTATTGAATAAACCTAATAATATAATGCTCTAATACTCCAACATTAATTTCAACAAATGAAATTATAATCCAGAATAAGTGGTAAACAACTATCACTTGAAGGAGCAGAGGAGCAAAACAACAAAGAGAGTAATACAAGAGAAGGCTATTATTATAAAGGAAAGAACAAAAAAAATTGTTTATCAAAGGAATATTGTATATAACAAAAAATGATTATCAAATATTGTATACAACAAAATGTTTATCAAATGAATATTGTATATAACAAAGAGTGTTTATCAAATATTGTATACAACAAAATTGTTTATCAAATGAATATTGTAAAACCCCTGATAATCCAAGAAAATAACGAACAAAGTGTTAAAAACCCAGTGTATAAACAGTGTTAAAAGTGAACTATGGTGAAACTAAAGAAGAATTTAAAGACCAACTGCATAATTATATAGTGAAAAATTTGAGTGTGTAAATTAAAAACAGTGAAACAACCACAACAACTTACAAACTAGTATTGATAAATAGCAGCAAGGCTGATAATAATATAACAAATGTGTCAAGTTATAAAATCATGACCTGTGAAGAGAAGTATGTTAGATAAAATGATAAAGCATTAACAGTGATAATAATGGAACCTCTAATCCCTTGAATGTTATATTGAATATGATGTCTTATATTAAAAAATAAATGATATATTATGTTTTATGTGTTGTGATAGTGCAACTGTTGTTATGTGCAACTTTTTATTGTCCCAGACAGAGATGAACAGTAACAGAAACAGATTAATGATAAATGAGATCATTTATGCCTTACCAGCTGGCAAAACAACATTTTATTGTAACTAAAGTGAAAAGTTAAAGTTATTACATGTGATATTGAATATTTTTACAATTTTTTTCATTTCAATATTCTACTTCATTTTATTATCCAAAACTCATACATGCATGCGCTGTGTGCACACACAAACATACATTTTACATCATAATTTAAATAATAGTCTGTACTGTTTTTATGGAAGATGAAGCAGATATATGAAAGTTGTAACACCACAAAATGTTACATAACCAAAACACACACCAGAAGGGTAAATTATGACACTAAAGTTAGAAAGTGGATAATTGTAATGAATGTAACAAAGAAGAGAAGGAACCACCAGCATAGAAGAAAGAAGAGGAAGGATCCCAAGAAGCAGTGATGAATACACTGCATGACACTACAACTTAAAAACAATGACTGACTATAACTAATGGACATGCAAAGTTCACACATAAGCTGTCAAGTGAGCCAGTTCATGACATTGATGTGTAGAGTCATGTAAATAGAAACTAAATAACCAATGACTGTAATAAAGTAATAACAATAACAGCATTTTGGCTGAAAATAGAAAAACTATGATACAAATAACAAAGACTATTACTATACTAGCTATAGCCACAAAGCTACCAAAAGACTAGCTTTACCAACCAAGATGTAACAACATAGAATTAAGATAATTATAAACGGAAGTCTTATGTGTATAAGCAACTTCCTGATTAAAAAATGTAATTAGAAATAATAATAAACAGGTAATAAAACCTGATACCATAAATGTATCTAGACCATGCATAAACGAATTTATGTCAGTAAATTAATAGGGAAACAGGACCCCTAATGAACATTAAATTTACTGAATAGTAAAAATAACGAAGGAGGTGTGAAATACCACCACTCAATTAATATTGTATGCCTTTAAATTGAGTAGGCCAAGTAAAAATGTATTTAGAGAATAAGGAATTTTCATAATAACGTATTATCATAATTATATTAAGATTTAATATTGTTCAGCTGTAAACAGCTTTTAATTATAACAATGTATGTAATTTTAGTCATGTTGTAGTGTTCAAAAGAGAACACAGCGATAAATAATCAAATGTAAAAGATAGGAAAATAGTCGCATTGTGCATTATTAGCAGACGACAATAAGAAACCATGTTTCAAAACACTATTTTTATGTATTGTCAGTGAAAGCTAGGTGCAAACCGGCATTATGCCACATCAAAATAAAGAGCAGACAATAAGCTTTAATTTGATAATAATAACTTAGAGATTGGAAGTGTAATAATTTAATAGTGAGTGTTAGCATCATTTTCTAACCAGATTTAAGAAATTGCCGGTGAATACGGACAACAACGACGATTAGGCAAGAGAGACGCGCCGGTGGCGGTTAAGAAAAACATTACGTCACTGTAACGGATTTTTGTACAAATCACAAAGGAGTTTACTCAGCGAGATTTGTCCTTAAACGCGATCTAAGACAGCGGTATATAATCAGTGAGACGCTGTGAAATTCAGATTCGCTTCCTTCATCTCGAGCTAAACAGTTGCGGCTCGACAGTGTTTTATATTTTATTAATTTACTACAACACAATAGTAGTAAATACTTCAAATTTCATTCAAATAACTATTGAAAAAGCGATTCATCATACAAGAGTGCATCGACAAGTAATAGTGAATCTTTTTAACCAGTGCGTGTAAAAGGAACGAGCAAATTGAACTTAACCTGTAAAGTTAACAACCCGTTTTTCAGTAAGAAGAGGGTTATTTCTCGTTCCAAGTGCGATTAAAGTGCAGTTATATAGCGATCAATATAATCCGATCGCTAAAGTGTTTATTTTTAATCTATAAGATTAAAAAAGCAAGGTAGTACAGTGACCAATTTTATTGTTTATCTGCCTTCTACTGATCGTAACTATCAACACATTGTACTGACGCAAAAAACAATCACACTATTAATAACGAACACTGTATTCATTTATTTAGAGGATTTAATAATCCGAAGTAAGAATTTATGTGTTAGAATTAGTTTTTATAATATTAATTAGGATCTAAGCAGATGAAATTATCGTTAACCTAAAATATAATTGCAAGTTTTTTGAAGAGGCCAAAAATGAATTACTATCATAGTTGTATCTATTAAAGCAATTAATAACATTCTATTTTGTATTTACAAGAACCTACCCATGAAGTATCTAGTTAAAAGATTAAAATTTTGTTAATAACCATAAGAGTTTTAGATTGTGCTTAACTGAGCTAGACCAGACAGCAGATGGATAACTTACTATCCGAATTGTATTAAAATAAACAATGTATATTTATTTAATCTGATTTTAGAGGGTATAATAAACCCATAATATTATACAGCATAACCTTTGTTTCCAATTATTTCAATTAAGATAAGCAACTCTCAGTATAGCATACACTGAGATACATTTGAAACATAATTTTTCCAGTACACTAATTGAATTATTTTAAATGCCATAAGCATTTAAACAACAGAAAAAGTGAACACACACAATTTTAAATTTAGAAACTTGTTTTTTATGGGAACTTTTCTCAAGAAAACCCATATAGCGCCCACATAACCTTCAAGGTGCTATAAAACCTTAATTATAAAGTTTAAACTGGTCAAAATAACCTTGACAGTTTATTCAGTGGTGGTGAATGTCGGAACATCCAGTACGACAACCAGGTACGTGAAAAGTGTTCTTTATATTAATTTATTTGTCCAGACAACACTTGACTTTACTTACACTGACGACATTTTTCCACTGAAGAGGAGTTCGACGCTACCGTTGCATTCATTTACCGACCAGCACTTATTATTTATCCATAATAAATTATCACACTATAATTAAATAAATCATATTTATCAATTATCATAAGAAATAATCACTGCATGTAATACACGAGAATCCATTAAACAACAATCGATAATTAAATCTATAAATCATATATCAAAGCTTAAAGACGGGGATCTCGTTATATTACAAAGTGACGCATCCAACGTGTGGCAGAATAACACGGGATAAACGTTTTATTACAAAATGGCGACCAACAGAGTGCGGCTTTAAAAAATACTAAATTAATAAATTTTTAATATTAAATTAGCCCGGCAAATACAATAGAACGATCATGCCTCACACACACAGACACGATACAAGGTATAAGGCCAGCCAAGGAGAAGGTGCACAGGCGAACATCGAAGCAAATATAGAGGTACAGGAGATACAACCAACAACCGAAATGGAAGCGGCAACCAACAATAACTTAGAAAATCAACAAGAAGGAACGCCTCTTGCAGAACCCGAGCAACCCAGACAAACTGAGAGGATCACACAAATAGGAGATACAGACTTCCAGGAATGGATGAAGAAGATGATGGAAGCGACAAATACAAATATGAAGAAGATGATGGAAGTGACAAATAAAAATATTGAGTCATTGAACGAAGATTTACATACAAAATTAGACGACAACAGCAAAGCGTTGAAGGAAGATAATCAGAAGAATATGGAATTTTTAAATAAGAAAATGGACGATGTCAGCCAGAAGATGGAGGAGAATAACGAGAAAATAAACACCAAAATAGATAGAGAAATAACAGTAGTCAGAAGAGAGGTTGCGGAAGGACACGAGAGATGTGAACAATACAACCAGGAGCTGCAACAAACTAGAAATGAGGTTGATGGACGGATCAACAGTATTGAAGAAATTAATGAAGCCAGAATCGAGTCTCTGAAGAAGATGAGCCAGGACGAAATAAAACGAGTCAGAACGGACGTAGGAGAAATATGTGAAGAAATAGACGCATCAGTGAACACCATAAGAACCCTGACTGTCACCAATAAAGAAAAAATTGAGGAATTATGTCAACGGGAGATCCTACAAATACGCGAAGAACTCGAAACCATTCGTAACCGACCAGCCCAGGGTCACTATCTACAACCCATCGACAACCGTGATATCATCAACTTTAAAAATTATAAAAAGAACCCGATCGAATTCCTGTAACGAGTGGAGGAAAATCTGACCAGAATCCGGGAAAGCAGATGGACGGTGATACGCAGTTTGATCGACGAGTACTTCAAAGAAATACACGATAACTGGTAGACTGCAACCCGCCACGAGATCCAAAGTTACGAAGAGTTCAAGACACTGTTCAGGGCCAAATACTGGTCAGAGTCTTCTCAAAACATCGTACGTGATGATATCTGTCATGGCAAATATGACGCCAGTCGAGGAACTACTCCAACTTCCTACTTCCTTGGAAAGGTATGTTTGGCACAAAACCTCGAACCCAGGATACCAGAGGAGTGTCTGGTCACCAAGCTCGCTTATCATTATGAGGAGGGAGTAGCAAGATCACAACAATGAGGGCAGATAAAAACTGTCCAAGCCATGGCAGCGCTGCTCGAGGATAGCGAACACGAGGGCTACTATAGAATGAGCCGTAAAAGGAAAGACAACTTCCCAGACAGGAATAACAACCAAAATAATAACAATCCTAACTTCCGGAATTATCGAAGTAACTATAATAATTATAATAATAACAATGCAAATCAAAATAATGAGAACAATTATCGGCCAAATAATCAGGGTAATAATAATAATTACACTGGCAATAATAACAATAATATGAGACGGCCGCAAAATAATAACAACAACCCCAGCCGACCCCAGAACCAAGGTGGAAACAACCACCCCCAGCAATACAGGAGGGCCAATTACGTCCAGGCCAACAATGAGCAGGGAAGAAGGCGGTACTACCCAAGACGCCGTAGCTTCAACGGGCACGATAATGAGGAGTACCAGGATGGAGGCAGGAGAAATTCAAGAGGCGCGCAACGAAGGAGCAGAAGTATCGAAGGCGACAGCCAAAATAACAATTACCGACCCCAAGTAAACTTCATACATGCCAGTAACCAACCCAACCCTAGGAGACACGATACCAGATCACAAACAGACATCACGAATAATAATGACAATGAGAATTGGGTAACAGTCTGTGACAGGCCTGGCTTTTCAATACTGCATAACCAAGCAAGTAGCGCCGGAGAATCCAGATCCGGGAGCGGAAACCAAGGACAGGACGATCCATCTATGAGGGTCCGAATGGCCTACAATCAACAGAACCCACCAGAACGCTGGATTCCCCAAGAGGAGACGGCAGCCGACCCGACACATCCCAAGACGTGAGACGACAGGAACCAGAATGTTCCGAATACCTAGCGAGATGGTAAGGCCATGAAAATAATAAAGGCACTAATGAAATATCAGTCCAGAATAAGTGTTAAAATATCTATCACTTGAAGGAGCAGAGGAGCAAAACAACAAAGCGAGTAATACAAGAGAAGGCTATAACAAGGAATGGAAGAGATAATTAAATAATAAATCAACAACTGTGAAGTAAACCACTGTTGAATAAACCTAATGAACTATAATACTCTAATACTCCGACATTAATTTCAACAAATGAAATTACAATCCAGAATAAGTGTTAAAAAATCAAACACTTGAAGGAGCAGAGGAGAAAACCACCAAAGCGAGTAATACAGAAGAAGGCTATAACAAGGAATGGAAGAGATAATTAAATAATAAATCCACAACTGTGAAGTAAACCACTATTGAATAACCCTAATATACTATAATACTCTAATACTCCAACATTAATTTCAACAAATGAAATTACAGTCCAGAATAAGTGATTTAAAATATCTATCACTTGAAGGAGCAGAGAAGCAAAACAACAAAGTGAGTAATACAGGAGAAGGCTATAACAAGGAATGGAAGAGATAATTAAATAATAAATCCACAACTGTGAAGTAAACCACTATTGAATAAACCTAATATACTATAATACTCTAATACTCCGACATTAATTTCAACAAATGAAATTACAATCCAGAATATGTGTTAAAAAATCAAACACTTGAAGGAGCAGAGGAGAAAACCACCAAAGCGAGTAATACAGAAGAAGGCTATAACAAGGAATGGAAGAGATAATTAAATAATAAATCCACAACTGTGAAGTAAACCACTATTGAATAAACCTAATATACTATAATACTCTAATACTCCAACATTAATTTCAACAAATGAAATTACCATCCAGAATAAATGATTTAACCAACTATCATTTGAAGGAGCAGAGAAGCAAACCACCAAAGCGAGTAATATAAAGAGAAGGCTATTATAAGGAATGAAAGAGATAATTAAATAATAAATCCACAACTGTGAAGTAAACCACTATTGAATAAACCTAATAATATAATGCTCTAATACTCCAACATTAATTTCAACAAATGAAATTATAATCCAGAATAAGTGGTAAACAACTATCACTTGAAGGAGCAGAGGAGCAAAACAACAAAGAGAGTAATACAAGAGAAGGCTATTATTATAAAGGAAAGAACAAAAAAAATTGTTTATCAAAGGAATATTGTATATAACAAAAAATGATTATCAAATATTGTATACAACAAAATGTTTATCAAATGAATATTGTATATAACAAAGAGTGTTTATCAAATATTGTATACAACAAAATTGTTTATCAAATGAATATTGTAAAACCCCTGATAATCCAAGAAAATAACGAACAAAGTGTTAAAAACCCAGTGTATAAACAGTGTTAAAAGTGAACTATGGTGAAACTAAAGAAGAATTTAAAGACCAACTGCATAATTATATAGTGAAAAATTTGAGTGTGTAAATTAAAAACAGTGAAACAACCACAACAACTTACAAACTAGTATTGATAAATAGCAGCAAGGCTGATAATAATATAACAAATGTGTCAAGTTATAAAATCATGACCTGTGAAGAGAAGTATGTTAGATAAAATGATAAAGCATTAACAGTGATAATAATGGAACCTCTAATCCCTTGAATGTTATATTGAATATGATGTCTTATATTAAAAAATAAATGATATATTATGTTTTATGTGTTGTGATAGTGCAACTGTTGTTATGTGCAACTTTTTATTGTCCCAGACAGAGATGAACAGTAACAGAAACAGATTAATGATAAATGAGATCATTTATGCCTTACCAGCTGGCAAAACAACATTTTATTGTAACTAAAGTGAAAAGTTAAAGTTATTACATGTGATATTGAATATTTTTACAATTTTTTTCATTTCAATATTCTACTTCATTTTATTATCCAAAACTCATACATGCATGCGCTGTGTGCACACACAAACATACATTTTACATCATAATTTAAATAATAGTCTGTACTGTTTTTATGGAAGATGAAGCAGATATATGAAAGTTGTAACACCACAAAATGTTACATAACCAAAACACACACCAGAAGGGTAAATTATGACACTAAAGTTAGAAAGTGGATAATTGTAATGAATGTAACAAAGAAGAGAAGGAACCACCAGCATAGAAGAAAGAAGAGGAAGGATCCCAAGAAGCAGTGATGAATACACTGCATGACACTACAACTTAAAAACAATGACTGACTATAACTAATGGACATGCAAAGTTCACACATAAGCTGTCAAGTGAGCCAGTTCATGACATTGATGTGTAGAGTCATGTAAATAGAAACTAAATAACCAATGACTGTAATAAAGTAATAACAATAACAGCATTTTGGCTGAAAATAGAAAAACTATGATACAAATAACAAAGACTATTACTATACTAGCTATAGCCACAAAGCTACCAAAAGACTAGCTTTACCAACCAAGATGTAACAACATAGAATTAAGATAATTATAAACGGAAGTCTTATGTGTATAAGCAACTTCCTGATTAAAAAATGTAATTAGAAATAATAATAAACAGGTAATAAAACCTGATACCATAAATGTATCTAGACCATGCATAAACGAATTTATGTCAGTAAATTAATAGGGAAACAGGACCCCTAATGAACATTAAATTTACTGAATAGTAAAAATAACGAAGGAGGTGTGAAATACCACCACTCAATTAATATTGTATGCCTTTAAATTGAGTAGGCCAAGTAAAAATGTATTTAGAGAATAAGGAATTTTCATAATAACGTATTATCATAATTATATTAAGATTTAATATTGTTCAGCTGTAAACAGCTTTTAATTATAACAATGTATGTAATTTTAGTCATGTTGTAGTGTTCAAAAGAGAACACAGCGATAAATAATCAAATGTAAAAGATAGGAAAATAGTCGCATTGTGCATTATTAGCAGACGACAATAAGAAACCATGTTTCAAAACACTATTTTTATGTATTGTCAGTGAAAGCTAGGTGCAAACCGGCATTATGCCACATCAAAATAAAGAGCAGACAATAAGCTTTAATTTGATAATAATAACTTAGAGATTGGAAGTGTAATAATTTAATAGTGAGTGTTAGCATCATTTGCTAACCAGATTTAAGAAATTGCCGGTGAATACGGACAACAACGACGATTAGGCAAGAGAGACGCGCCGGTGGCGGTTAAGAAAAACATTACGTCACTGTAACGGATTTTTGTACAAATCACAAAGGAGTTTACTCAGCGAGATTTGTCCCTAAACGCGATCTAAGACAGCGGTATATAATCAGTGAGACGCTGTGAATTTAAGATTCGCTTCCTTCATCTCGAGCTAAACAGTTGCGGCTCGACAGTGTTTTATATTTTATTAATTTACTACAACACAATAGTAGTAAATACTTCAAATTTCATTCAAATAACTATTGAAAAAGCGATTGTCATACAAGAGTGCATCGACAAGTAATAGTGAATCTTTTTAACCAGTGCGTGTAAAAGGAACGAGCAAATTGAACTTAACCTGTAAAGTTAACAACCCGTTTTTCAGTAACAAGAGGGTTATTTCTCGTTCCAAGTGCGATTAAAGTGCAGTTATATAGCGATCAATATAATCCGATCGCTAAAGTGTTTATTTTTAATCTATAAGATTAAAAAAGCAAGGTAGTACAGTGACCAATTTTATTGTTTATCTGGCTTCTACTGATCGTAACTATCAACACATTGTACTGACGCAAAAAACAATCACACTATTAATAACGAACACTGTATTCATTTATTTAGAGGATTTAATAATCCGAAGTAAGAATTTATGTGTTAGAATTAGTTTTTATAATATTAATTAGGATCTAAGCAGATGAAATTATCGTTAACCTAAAATATAATTGCAAGTTTTTTGAAGAGGCCAAAAATGAATTACTATCATAGTTGTATCTATTAAAGCAATTAATAACATTCTATTTTGTATTTACAAGAACCTACCCATGACGTATCTAGGTAAAAGATTAAAATTTTGTTAATAACCATAAGAGTTTTAGATTGTGCTTAACTGAGCTAGACCAGACAGCAGATGGATAACTTACTATCCGAATTGTATTAAAATAAACAATGTATTTTTATTTAATCTGATTTTAGAGGGTATAATAAACCCATAATGTTATACAGCATAACCTTTGTTTCCAATTATTTCAATTAAGATAAGCAACTCTCAGTATAGCATACACTGAGATACATTTGAAACATAATTTTTTCAGTACACTAATTGAATTATTTTAAATGCCATAAGCATTTAAACAACAGAAAAAGTGAACACACACAATTTTAAATTTAGAAACTTGTTTTTTATGGGAACTTTTCTCAAGAAAACCCATATAGCGCCCACATAACCTTCAAGGTGCTATAAAACCTTAATTATAAAGTTTAAACTGGTCAAAATAACCTTGACAGTTTATTCAGTGGTGGTGAATGTCGGAACATCCAGTACGACAACCAGGTACATGAAAAGTGTTCTTTATATTAATTTATTTGTCCAGACAACACTTGACTTTACTTACACTGACGACATTTTTCCACTGAAGAGGAGTTCGACGCTACCGTTGCATTCATTTACCGACCAGCACTTATTATTTATCCATAATAAATTATCACACTATAATTAAATAAATCATATTTATCAATTATCATAAGAAATAATCACTGCATGTAATACACGAGAATCCATTAAACAACAATCGATAATTAAATCTATAAATCATATTTCAAAGCTTAAAGACGGGGATCTCGTTATATTACAAAGTGACGCATCCAACGTGTGGCAGAATAACACGGGATAAACGTTTTATTACAAAATGGCGACCAACAGAGTGCGGCTTTAAAAAATACTAAATTAATAAATTTTTAATATTAAATTAGCCCGGCAAATACAATAGAACGATCATGCCTCACACACACAGACACGATACAAGGTATAAGGCCAGCCAAGGAGAAGGTGCACAGGCGAACATCGAAGCAAATATAGAGGTACAGGAGATACAACCAACAACCGAAATGGAAGCGGCAACCAACAATAACTTAGAATATCAACAAGAAGGAACGCCTCTTGCAGAACCCGAGCAACCCAGACAAACTGAGAGGATCACACAAATAGGAGACACAGACTTCCAGGAATGGATGAAGAAGATGATGGAAGCGACAAATACAAATATGAAGAAGATGATGGAAGTGACAAATAAAAATATTGAGTCATTGAACGAAGATTTACATACAAAATTAGACGACAACAGCAAAGCGTTGAAGGAAGATAATCAGAAGAATATGGAATTTTTAAATAAGAAAATGGACGATGTCAGCCAGAAGATGGAGGAGAATAACGAGAAAATAAACACCAAAATAGATAGAGAAATAACAGTAGTCAGAAGAGAGGTTGCGGAAGGACACGAGAGATGTGAACAATACAACCAGGAGCTGCAACAAACTAGAAATGAGGTTGATGGACGGATCAACAGTATTGAAGAAATTAATGAAGCCAGAATCGAGTCTCTGAAGAAGATGAGCCAGGACGAAATAAAACGAGTCAGAACGGACGTAGGAGAAATATGTGAAGAAATAGACGCATCAGTGAACACCATAAGAACCCTGACTGTCACCAATAAAGAAAAAATCGAGGAATTATGTCAACGGGAGATCCAACAAATACGCGAAGAACTCGAAACCATTCGTAACCGACCAGCCCAGGGTCACTATCTACAACCCATCGACAACCGTGATATCATCAACTTTAAAAATTATAAAAAGAACCCGATCGAATTCCTGTAACGAGTGGAGGAAAATCTGACCAGAATCCGGGAAAGCAGATGGACGGTGATACGCAGTTTGATCGACGAGTACTTCAAAGAAATACACGATAACTGGTGGACTGCAACCCGCCACGAGATCCAAAGTTACGAAGAGTTCAAGACACTGTTCAGGGCCAAATACTGGTCAGAGTCTTCTCAAAACATCGTACGTGATGATATCTGTCATGGCAAATATGACGCCAGTCGAGGAACTACTCCAACTTCCTACTTCCTTGGAAAGGTATGTTTGGCACAAAACCTCGAACCCAGGATACCAGAGGAGTGTCTGGTCACCAAGCTCGCTTATCATTATGAGGAGGGAGTAGCAAGATCACGATAATGAGGGCAGATAAAAACTGTCCAAGCCATGGCAGCGCTGCTCGAGGATAGCGAACACGAGGGCTACTATAGAATGAGCCGTAAAAGGAAAGACAACTTCCAAGACAGGAATAACAACCAAAATAATAACAATCCTAACTTCCGGAATTATCGAAGTAACTATAATAATTATAATAATAACAATGCAAATCAAAATAATGAGAACAATTATCGGCCAAATAATCAGGGTAATAATAATAATTACACTGGCAATAATAACAATAATATGAGACGGCCGCAAAATAATAACAACAACCCCAGCCGACCCCAGAACCAAGGTGGAAACAACCAACCCCAGCAATACAGGAGGGCCAATTACGTCCAGGCCAACAATGAGCAGGGAAGAAGGCGGTACTACCCAAGACGCCGTAGCTTCAACGGGCACGATAACGAGGAGTACCAGGATGGAGACAGGAGAAATTCAAGAGGCGCGCAACGAAGGAGCAGAAGTATCGAAGGCGACAGCCGAAATAACAATTATCGACCCCAAGTAAACTTCATACATGCCAGTAACCAACCCAACCCTAGGAGACACGATACCAGATCACAAACAGACATCACGAATAATAATGACAATGAGAATTGGGTAACAGTCTGTGACAGGCCTGGCTTTTCAATACTGCATAACCAAGCAAGTAGCACCGGAGAATCCAGATCCGGGAGCGGAAACCAAGGACAGGACGATCCATCTATGAGGGTCCGAATGGCCTACAATCAACAGAACCCACCAGAACGCTGGATTCCCCAAGAGGAGACGGCAGCCAACCCGACACATCCCAAGACGTGAGACGACAGGAACCAGAATGTTCCGAATACCTAGCGAGATGGTAAGGCCATGAAAATAATAAAGGCACTAATGAAATATCAGTCCAGAATAAGTGTTAAAATATCTATCACTTGAAGGAGCAGAGGAGCAAAACAACAAAGCGAGTAATACAAGAGAAGGCTATAACAAGGAATGGAAGAGATAATTAAATAATAAATCCACAACTGTGAAGTAAACCACTGTTGAATAAACCTAATGAACTATAATACTCTAATACTCCGACATTAATTTCAACAAATGAAATTACAATCCAGAATAAGTGTTAAAAAATCGAACACTTGAAGGAGCAGAGGAGAAAACCACCAAAGCGAGTAATACAGAAGAAGGCTATAACAAGGAATGGAAGAGATAATTAAATAATAAATCCACAACTGTGAAGTAAACCACTATTGAATAACCCTAATATACTATAATACTCCAACATTAATTTCAACAAATGAAATTACAGTCCAGAATAAGTGATTTAAAATATCTATCACTTGAAGGAGCAGAGAAGCAAAACAACAAAGTGAGTAATACAGGAGAAGGCTATAACAAGGAATGGAAGAGATAATTAAAAAATAAATCCACAACTGTGAAGTAAACCACTGTTGAATAAACCTAATGTACTATAATACTCTAATACTCCGACATTAATTTCAACAAATGAAATTACATCCAGAATAAGTGTTAAAACAACTATCACTTGAAGGAGTAGAGAAGCAAACCAACAAAGAGAGTAATACAGAAGAAGGCTATAACAAGGAATGGAAGAGATAATTAAATAATAAATCCACAACTGTGAAGTAAACCACTATTGAATAAACCTAATATACTATAATACTCCAACATTAATTTCAACAAATGAAATTACCATCCAGAATAAATGATTTAATCAACTATCATTTGAAGGAGCAGAGAAGCAAACCACCAAAGCGAGTAATATAAAGAGAAGGCTATTATAAGGAATGAAAGAGATAATTAAATAATAAATCCACAACTGTGAAGTAAACCACTATTGAATAAACCTAATAATATAATGCTCTAATACTCCAACATTAATTTCAACAAATGAAATTATAATCCAGAATAAGTGGTAAACAACTATCACTTGAAGGAGCAGAGGAGCAAAACAACAAAGAGAGTAATACAAGAGAAGGCTATTATTATAAAGGAAAGAACAAACAAAAATTGTTTATCAAAGTAATATTGTATATAACAAAAAATGATTATCAAATATTGTATACAACAAAATGTTTATCAAATGAATATTGTATATAACAAAGAGTGTTTATCAAATATTGTATACAACAAAATTGTTTATCAAATGAATATTGTAAAACCCCTGATAATCCAAGAAAATAACGAACAAAGTGTTAAAAACCCAGTGTATAAACAGTGTTAAAAGTGAACTATGGTGAAACTAAAGAAGAATTTAAAGACCAACTGCATAATTATATAGTGAAAAATTTGAGTGTATAAATTAAAAACAGTGAAACAACCACAACAACTTACAAACTAGTATTGATAAATAGCAGCAAGGCTGATAATAATATAACAAATGTCTCAAGTTATAAAATCATGACCTGTGAAGAGAAGTATGTTAGATAAAATGATAAAGCATTAACAGTGATAATAATGGAACCTCTAATCCCTTGAATGTTATATTGAATATGATGTCTTATATTGAAAAATAAATGATATATTATGTTTTATGTGTTGTGATAGTGCAACTGTTGTTATGTGCAACTTTTTATTGTCCCAGACAGAGATGAACAGTAACAGAAACAGATTAATGATAAATGAGATCATTTATGCCTTACCAGCTGGCAAAACAACATTTTATTGTAACTAAAGTGAAAAGTTAAAGTTATTACATGTGATATTGAATATTTTTACAATTTTTTTCATTTCAATATTCTACTTCATTTTATTATCCAAAACTCATACATGCATGCGCTGTGTGCACACACAAACATACATTTTACATCATAATTTAAATAATAGTCTGTACTGTTTTTATGGAAGATGAAGCAGATATATGAAAGTTGTAACACCACAAAATGTTACATAACCAAAACACACACCAGAAGGGTAAATTATGACACTAAAGTTAGAAAGTGGATAATTGTAATGAATGTAACAAAGAAGAGAAGGAACCACCAGCATAGAAGAAAGAAGAGGAAGGATCCCAAGAAGCAGTGATGAATACACTGCATGACACTACAACTTAAAAACAATGACTGACTATAACTAATGGACATGCAAAGTTCACACATAAGCTGTCAAGTGAGCCAGTTCATGACATTGATGTGTAGAGTCATGTAAATAGAAACTAAATAACCAATGACTGTAATAAAGTAATAACAATAACAGCAGTTTGGCTGAAAATAGAAAAACTATGATACAAATAACAAAGACTATTACTATACTAGCTATAGCCACAAAGCTACCAAAAGACTAGCTTTACCAACCAAGATGTAACAACATAGAATTAAGATAATTATAAACGGAAGTCTTATGTGTATAAGCAACTTCCTGATTAAAAAATGTAATTAGAAATAATAATAAACAGGTAATAAAACCTGATACCATAAATGTATCTAGACCATGCATAAACGAATTTATGTCAGTAAATTAATAGGGAAACAGGACCCCTAATGAACATTAAATTTACTGAATAGTAAAAATAACGAAGGAGGTGTGAAATACCACCACTCAATTAATATTGTATGCCTTTAAATTGAGTAGGCCAAGTAAAAATGTATTTAGAGAATAAGGAATTTTCATAATAACGTATTATCATAATTATATTAAGATTTAATATTGTTCAGCTGTAAACAGCTTTTAATTGTAACAATGTATGTAATTTTATTCATGTAGTAGTGTTCAAAAGAGAACACAGCGATAAATAATCAAATGTAAAAGATAGGAAAATAGTCGCATTGTGCATTATTAGCAGACGACAATAAGAAACCATGTTTCAAAACACTATTTTTATGTATTGTCAGTGAAAGCTAGGTGCAAACCGGCATTATGCCACATCAAAATAAAGAGCAGACAATAAGCTTTAATTTGATAATAATAACTTAGAGATTGGAAGTGTAATAATTTAATAGCGAGTGTTAGCATCATTTTCTAACCAGATTTAAGAAATTGCCGGTGAATACGGACAACAACGACGATTAGGCGAGAGAGACGCGCCGGTGGCGGTTAAGAAAAACATTACGTCACTGTAACGGATTTTTGTACAAATCACAAAGGAGTTTACTCAGCGAGATTTGTCCCTAAACGCGATCTAAGACAGGGGTATATAATCAGTGAGACGCTGAGAAATTCAGATTCGCTTCCTTCATCTCGAGCTAAACAGTTGCGGCTCGACAGTGTTTTATATTTTATTAATTTACTACAACACAATAGTAGTAAATACTTCAAATTTCATTAAAATAACTATTGAAAAAGCGATTCATCATACAAGAGTGCATCGACAAGTAATAGTGAATCTTTTTAACCAGTGCGTGTAAAAGGAACGAGCAAATTGAACTTAACCTGTAAAGTTAACAACCCGTTTTTCAGTAAGAAGAGGGTTATTTCTCGTTCCAAGTGCGATTAAAGTGCAGTTATATAGCGATCAATATAATCCGATCGCTAAAGTGTTTATTTTTAATCTATAAGATTAAAAAAGCAAGGTAGTACAGTGACCAATTTTATTGTTTATCTGCCTTCTACTGATCGTAACTATCAACACATTGTACTGACGCAAAAAACAATCACACTATTAATAACGAACACTGTATTCATTTATTTAGAGGATTTTGAAGAGGCCAAAAATGAATTACTATCATTGTTGTATCTATTAAAGCAATTAATAACATTCTATTTTGTATTTACAAGAACCTACCCATGAGGTATCTAGTTAAAAGATTAAAATTTTGTTAATAACCATAAGAGTGTTAGATTGTGCTTAACTGAGCTAGACCAGACAGCAGATAGATAACTTACTATCCGAATTGTATTAAAATAAACAATGTATTTTTATTTAATCTGATTTTAGAGGGTATAATAAACCCATAATGTTATACAGCATAACCTTTGTTTCCAATTATTTCAATTAAGATAAGCAACTCTCAGTATAGCATACACTGAGATACATTTGAAACATAATTTTTTCAGTACACTAGTTGAATTATTTTAAATGCCATAAGCATTTAAACAACAGAAAAAGTGAACACACACAATTTTAAATTTAGAGACTTGTTTTTTATGGGAACTTTGCTCAAGAAAACCCATATGGCGCCCACATAACCTTCAAGGTGCTATAAAACCTTAATTATAAAGTTTAAACTGGTCAAAATAACCTTGACAGTTTATTCAGTGGTGGTGAATGTCGGAACATCCAGTACGACAACCAGGTACATGAAAAGTGTTCTTTATATTAATTTATTTGTCCAGACAACACTTGACTTTACTTACACTGACGACATTTTTCCACTGAAGAGGAGTTCGACGCTACCGTTGCATTCATTTACCGACCAGCACTTATTATTTATCCATAATAAATTATCACACTATAATTAAATAAATCATATTTATCAATTACATAAGAAATAATCACTGCATGTAATACACGAGAATCCATTAAACAACAATCGATAATTAAATCTATAAATCATATATCAAAGCTTAAAGACGGGGATCTCGTTATATTACAAAGTGACGCATCCAACGTGTGGCAGAATAACACCGGATAAACGTTTTATTATAAAGTATATCCATACTCATCCTTATGTTACCGACAGTATGTTTTCATAAGTGGCAAACAAAACATGCACTGGATGAACACGAGAGCACCGACATCTAGCCTGTGAAAGCTATACTATCATGAATAGTTTCATTTTTAAAAAGGAAGCTTAATTGTAATTCAGTTAGTGTATTTTGATGCTCAGGCTTACCTGCATCCAATTTTTCTTAGAACTCGGAGGAAATTAATTTGGTCCTTGAAGTTATCGTTTTCTCTAATTATGGGTAGCAATGCGCTCGCCATTCAATGCCTCTTTTGTGTGATGTGAAAATGATTAACAGTCTGTGAGTGACAAAGTTGTCCATATTTGTCTTTGGACTAATCAGGGGTTTGGTCTTTTTTTGGCTCTTAAATTGCATACTGTCCTCCTTATTTTTCTCCCTCTTTTGCAATACACGATAACGTGGGAGTTGGTATTACCATTGCCTCAGTAACTCGTTTGAAAACACTTAATTGGTACTTTCATTCCTTCAGTCACTTCTTCTCTCATAAACTGTAAAAATTAAAAATTATTCCCCATGCTTAACTGAACAACTTTCCTGTGGTTTGTTAGTTGAGCTTGAAGGAGAAGTATCCAGTTTAACAACTCACGTTTAGGTCAAAGTTAAATAATGGTTGAAATGGATAACTGGAAAACAATGATATAATTAATAATAAATTGAGATAATAATAACAAAAGTGCCAGACTGACATAGAACATAACACAGTAGTTAAAAACCTAATTAAAACGTGACACGCATATTGGCAAGACCTTCAACTGATTCTCCATTATTCTCCCGCTAAGCACAATTTCAAAGTTGATTCATTCATGACTAAATTGTTTTCAGCGCATATGCCTTTAACTTTCAATATTGCTATACATGGTATAATTACACAAGCTCAACATCAATGTGCATGTACGACACGGTGTAGTAAATCCATTTTAGTGGTCTATTGAAACAACACGGTATGCTTATATTAGACAGTTTTCATGCCTATACACTTGAAAATCTCACTAGTAGCCTGAAAACCAGCAACCTGATATAGTGATAATGCCTAGTGGCTTAACATCGATTAGGCACTAGATGTCTGCATTAATAGCTGTGATTAAAAAACCAGGACGTACTGTGGATAACTACTGAAAACTGTGATCTGACGCTGACCAGAAGGATAAATGCCCAGAAGTAACAATATGCACATGGATAAAGAACACTTGGGAGAGTATTTATGATTTTTTTTTTAAATTTCAAATGATGCATAATTTCAAGACCTTGATGGTACCGAGGATGATTTCCTTTTCCGGAATAATGTAGACTGCAGAAGTTTTTTGTTTGAAATTGTAGACTTCAAAATTATATTGTAGAGCCTCCTACTCAAGGGGTGGAGGTTTCTCAAGTAAATTTCTTATATAAACAAACTAACTATAAGTCCATATGCTTATGCTAAAAGAAAAGTATATATCAATAGAAATCAACGAGATATGCTGAACTGAGACAACAGCTACATAGTATTCATAAGTATATGACCAAGTTGATTTTGAATTTGAGACAACTCCCAATTTGGAAGTTGAAACTAAAAAAAGTCAGTTTCTAAAAAAAAATTATGAGATTGTCAAAGATTTACATTTTGGTACCTGATGTTGTTATTAGTAAAATGATGATACAATTATATATTCTTGGCAAAAATGATAATTAGTAATAGTTCCTCTTACATAATGTTAGATATCCACATACTTATATGCTCAGTCTGTAATAATATTAACCAACACAAAAGCAATGAAACTTTACTTTTTATTCATTTCACTCTCATTGTACCAATTCTGTCACCGTTTACCCATAAAATACAATATCCAGATCCCTACAGAGCACTGGATAAACAACATTTTCAAATTCTTATACTATAACTTCTGATTTGATTTGCCAAGATATTTAATTCATTTACGTATCTGTGCAACTCCAGGCTTTTTAATATTGCCTTCAAGGATAACTACTTACCGTATATAACCAATCATAATGTAACTTCTTCAAATTGTTTTTGAATTACTTATTTACTTGTACATCTCAAACTTGGACCTGCGATATCATCCCTGTACAATAACATGATCTGTATTCAGATTATTTATTAATTTTCTTTTATTTCCGGAGTGAAATGTCCCTTGACTGCATCAAGGTAAAACATGCCCCTCTGTTTCAGTAAGCCTCCTGTTCTACACAACATTCCACCATTACTTCATTATTTTCTTGACATCTGAATACACATCCACTTGCCCCACGCTCCTTGGCCACATTTTTCCTTTTTAGTATCACATCGGATGAAAGCTTTTTCCTGATTACTAATACTGCTAGCATTACTACACCTATCATTGCCTGTTGTTTTAACTATCACAGACTGTGTGCTCCTTTTTCATTTACTATATTAATTTAGTGGCATGTCAAAATACTTTGGAGTTTCATCACTATTGCCAAGTTGGCTTAACAGGTAGTTATTATTCTTTCACAGTTGGTTAACAAGTTTTTGGTATGCAAGACGTTTCTGCTAGATTGATATCCTCTGGCATAAAGAAAAATTATTTCAATTATTCGTGTACACAAAAATCTGCTCCCTTTAAACTCTTGGTGCGGTGTCTATTCTTCTTGTAGTTTTATTTGCTTTAAGCAGAGTGGTTTCTATGGTATGGCAGCCATACCATTCTGCCACTGAGTGCCTTAAAAGGATTTTCTTGTTGTTTACACATTTTTTCAGTTTGTTTTGCAAGAATCCAATCAACATTAACTTCTGACATGGCAATAACAAAATCTGCAAACATGTTGCACTACTTTCAGCAAATAATACGTTAAAACCTGCCATGTAACTAAACTCTATGTGACATAAAAACAAGTGTAATCTTAAAGACAATGCATGTAACAAGATAATTTGTATACTAACTGGACTAGTATGAAATGAGTTAATAACACGAGTTTTTGATAGGATAAATTTTTCTATGTAGACTACTTTCCTTTGAAATTCTAACAACTTTCATGTTTTTTAATTTTTCAGTCCGTGTATCCAGAGAATCCGCTGACACAAATTTTCTTTGGACAATCCATATATGTGTGTGTGTGTGTGTGATTCTCTATGTAACTGTTTTACCATCAACTTAATGTTTTTGTAACTGTATTAGCCTTTTTGTCAAATGACCTGTTAAGCTGGTTCCAGATAATATAATGGGCATTACAATTCAATGCTAATATGAGAAGTAATAACATTACTTAACAAAAACTGAAACCTAACAACAAGACACAGTTACAATGGTGTAATCTAATGGAATCAATACTACTAACTACAAACTCAACCCTTTTTATATAAATTTGAGATGACTTTATTTCTAACATATTGAATACTTGAAAAAAGGTGGTCCCTAGAATTGGGAAATATGGCATTTTTGATGAGAGACAACAAATGAAAGTAAAACTAAGAGTAGGAGTATGTACCTTAAATATGGACACCTATTATTAGGTTAATAGGATATATTGTTTAACAAGGATGAGAAATTGGCTACTGAAAGAAAGGGTATTACAGCTGTGAATCAATAGAACGATGAGAAACAAAAGAATTGGAATGCAACAGACATTATCAATAGAATATAATTAGGACAGTTAGCGATTTACATAAAGTTTATGATAGCATTCCACTGTCAAAGCTCTGGCCATTCATGGAATAAGCTGGTGTTAGGGTTGCCTAAATTACAGCAATACTATATAGTCTCTTCTTCAAGGACTGTTAAAATTGTGTTGTGCTGTTAAAGTTGAGAAATGGTGTCACAAGACTGGAAGGGTGTTCAACAGCACCTACTTTAGTCAAAATTTGTATAATGCAGCCTTGAGCAGGTGAAAAAGGTACTGGCATGAAATAGGGATCTCCATAGAAATGAGAACTATCTGCATGCTTCTACTTACACATGAACAGGTTGTGGAGGCACTGGATAAAGAGGACTCCAATTACATGATCCGAAAACTTCACAAAGAATACAAATCTTGGGGCCTGAACTTAAATTTTGAAAAACTAAACAGCTGGTTATCGGAAGTAAAAGAGTCAGCCTAACAGTAGATATGGATACTATACACATTTTTTTAAGTATCTTGGTGCACATTGTAACAAAGCCTGTTTATTGATCAATTAAAGATGAAAAAAAAAATTTTGTTTAATTTTAATTTATTGAGAAATTTTTTATTTATTTATTATTTATTAGTTTATGAGTTATTGTATTAATCCTAGTTGTTATATTAATTCCTTTCTTAGAGTACTTATTTTGGTTGGTGATGAATAGTTTGTTTAAAAACGTTAAATAGATTATGTTATTTGAATAATCGATTTATAGTATTTGTAGATTTGGTGTCTTTACTCCTTTTCGATGTCGTTCTCTTCCTCCTTGACGTCCAGGTTTCAATTAATATCTGAAATTCTTTTAATTATATACTTTATAAAGAAATAAAACTCAAATATGGAATATTTAATTTAATTTATTGATCTTGTTGCGATTAGTCGATATTGAGTCGAAATAATTATTCCCGGCTCGAACTCTTATCTCAGGTCGATTTGAATCGAGTAATTTTTTTTTTAATTTAATAACATTTTAACATTAATAGGGTTCTTTTTACTGTTATCAGAAGTCAGAAAAGGGTAATGCTGAAAAGTACAATACTTACAACTAAAAGTTCTTACTTAATACGAGGCTTATCCAGAAAGTAAGTACCGTCTGCGCATATTGTAGTATGAAGGTCACGCATGCGTAGTTACTTCCTTCTATTCGACGACAAAGTAGCCAAGCTATATTGTTTGTATACGTTCCGATTTACGTTTACTACACATTGGTAATAATTTTTAAAAAAATCGATCGGCCCGCCAGTTGTGAAATAAGAAGAGTTATTAGGTTTTTGAATGCGAGAAATCTTCATCCTTATGACATTCATCGTGAGATTTGTGAAGTTTATGGACAGAATGCGATTAGTGAAGAAAGTGGGTTAGGCTGTTTAACGATGGAAGAGAAAATGTTCACGATGAGGAGCATACCGCATACCGGACGTGTAACGATGGCGCGTGTTGATTCATTTTGTGGGGAACAATTCAGTCATCCTCTTTACAGTCCAGATTTGGCTCCTAGCGATTTCCATTTGTTTTTGCATCTGAAGAAATTTCTTGCCGGCCAGAAGTTTGAAAGTGATGATGAGATAAAGGGAAACGTCCAGCAGTGGTTGAAGTCGCAGGCGGCCGAATTCTTTGAAGCGGGCATATTAAAATTAGTGCCAATATACAACAAATGTCTCAACTTGCATGGTGACTATGTAGAAACGTAGATTAAGGTATGCAGAATTTTTGAAAAATAAATGAATTTGAAAATAATTTGTATCATTTTCTTAATGCCCAAACGGTACTTACTTTCTGGATCAGGTTAGTAATATAGAAATATTTATCATAAAAAATGTTAGTAAAATGGAAATGTTCGAAACACAGGCTATGCATAGGCTGACGTCATCACAGCTGATTGGAGTCGTCTCAACATGTTATCTCATCATACTGGCCGATTCCTTCACCTCGGATTTATACAAAGATCTTCTCAACGATTTTCCTCCAAATAAATTTTTATTATTTAAGTGTTCCTCATCAGAGCAGTAGTTATTAATTTTCTTCATTGTAGTGTGATTATTCAGTGTTCGTAATCCGTTTTTAGTTCGGTAATAGGTGTTGGTTAAAAGTGTCTTCGTTTCAAATAGTTCATCCAGAATGTCGTGAGGATTTTCACAGTGGAATTTTCTCTATTAGTGCCTTGACCGTTTCTATATCTGTTTTATAATTGCCAATCTTCATAAAAGTAATGGTTTGGTTTGAATTAGTTAATTTTTGTATGAACAACTCATATTTTAGATTTCCTTTCTTAGGCTTAGTTCTTGTCAAAAATGTTTAACTTTTTCGCTATAACCTTCTGATGCGTTCCCTTTGACGTTTAACAATCAACTCCCAGTTTTTTTTTTATCATTCAAAAGGTCCTGGCTGATTTCTTAGTAAATTTACATTGTTTTCAGTCAGCTGACACTTAAGTCTCAAGTTTGATTTTGTTCAAAAGAATTGAATTTTACATTATATTACAAATTACATTTTGATTATTATCTATTCTTATTAAATTCTAATTACATAATCAAATTCCTTATTTAATTCTGCATAATTTAATACCATACATGACATATTTTAGTGTAGTTTAACTCAAAAGTTGTAATGGGGTAAAATGGGGTATTTATTTTTATTAAATTTAATTCATTTTCAATCGTAACTCCCATGTATAAATGCGGTAGCAAGTCCCACGCAGAAAACTGTTTCAGTAAGACAAAGAACGCAGTCACATAGTGTTGCAAGGTGTGACTGGAGAACGCAGTATAATTCCCAGAATTCCAGTGCTGTGTGGCGCACACAAACGACGCTTACAGTCTCGGGCCAAGCCGAACAAACATGGCCAATTGTAACAAATTTGTTTGCCACGTGCTAGGTTGCGGGCGGAATGATAAGTGAAACCACACCCACTTGAGTGACATGACGAAAGGCAGTGCAATTTCGTCAACGCCTAACACACATGAATAACCCATACTTTAAGTACAGTGACGAACATTTTAACAGAAGAAGGCATTGATTTCCTAACCAGCAATCCGACGTGGTGGGAGTTGGGGGATACTCTCGGTACAGGAGACGACAAAAAATAACTAAACGTATCAGACGCAAGTAGTGGCGCGTGTACCCGGTCGGGCGAAAACTTTATAAAAAATGTGAAAATCTCAATGGAATTAACTCCGTTTCCCGGCCGGGAGCGCAACAAATGCATGGAGATCAAAATTAAATTTTTTTGCTATGAAAGTGCTAAACAGTCTGTAAAATAAACCGGTGTATCAAAACAAAGTCAATGAAATGAACCAGTAAGAGTAAAACATGATGAGTTAAAGAAAATCATTCGAACAAATACGCAGTGCGGCGCGTGGTCATCAGAGGCGCCAAGGGTGACGTAATCAACTGAAAATTATATTAAAAAATAATTTCATTTTTTTATTGGGCCCTAAAATAATTAAATTATGGGGAATTAAAATGGTATGGATGTTGAGCGTGAGCAGGCTGGGCTGCTTTCTTTAATATAAGATGTTTATATAAGTTTGATTGATATAAGATTGTTTCATTAATAGTTAAAAAATGTTTTGTTTTGTCTTAATTATTTGGAAAGAATTGATAACATGAGTTGAGAGGGAAAGAAATGAATAGTTCATAATTTGAAAGCCGTTTAAAGAATAAAATAAAATTTTAGTTGTCTTACACTAATGCGAGTCGAGTGTGTTATTTTCACAACCTCAAAATCACGTTTGCATTCACAGTTCGTGCTGGAATCCTGGACCCAAAATTAAGGTAGGTGAGAAGGTAATTATAATTTTATAATTCAGTAATTATTTGACGAGTAACAGATGACGCCCAAGAACAGGGACTTGAGTTAAATATTTTGATTAATTAATTAATTTTCATTAAATCGACCAGTAACAGATGGCGCCACGAACTTGGAATGAGTTCTAATTTTTTGGGAAATTAAAATTCCGCACCCACAGTGAATAACGTGATTCGGAGGTTGAGTAACAGTACGAAAAAATTACGTAAAGTACATAAGGTTGTAGGTATATGTTGAATATGTAAATTAAAGATTAGTTAAACAAAAGTCAGTAAAGTTACAACTTAAAAATGGCAGGAAATAATGAAAACGATGTAAATGAAATAACTAATGTTGACAATTTTGATAAATCAAATATTATGAATAAGTTTGAGGTACGTTCGACTCCAAGTGTGGGTCAAGATAAAATAGTAGAATTAAAGGTAACAGATCAAAGCAATGTGACTGAGGACTCGGGAGTTCAATTAACCCCAACCTCAGCAAAATTTAACAGTCAATTTAATAATGATGTAATGAATATGTTAATAACAATATCGAAGGATATGAATGAACAAAAGAAGAAATTTGATAAATTGAGCAGTGATGTTAGCGAAGTCAAGAGTAGTTTTGATATACAGAATAGTAAATTTGATATTATAAATAGTCGTTTTGACAAAATAAATACACACAATGCTAAGTTTGAGGCTAATATGAATAAACGTCTGAATGAGATGGACGAATGCTTATATACATTTAAGGAACAAGTGATAGAGTCAGTAGAGGAGCAGATTAAAAGTAAAGTAACTCAGATAATTAATAACAAGGTGAGTAATTACGGTAGTTATAATAAAGAGTTAACAAGTGATAACAATGATGTTGAAAGTGGTAATGTAATTGATAATGTGGTATCGGAGAGTGATGATAATGAGGTTAATTACAATTCTGAGAGTGAGAGAGTAATAGGTTGCAAAGGGGTAGAAACAAATGTTGATCAGTTAGAGAGAGAGTATGAAGAGAGTGTACAAGTAGAGGGGTGGCAGAGGGTAAAATTTTTTCGTGGTGTTAAGGGGGGTGAAGAAAGATCTTCACGAATGTATTGGGTAGAAAAGTGTTCTACTAATAATTGTTTTTTGAATTTTTTTGTTGTTCCTGGAGGAAGCGGGAAATGTTTTAATGTAGCAGTACCCTCTGCATGGAGTGAGAGAGAAAATGTGATATGGTGTTGTGATGAGAGAAAGAGAGAGATAGAGATTTTTGAGATAAATAGAGGTTATGAAAGGTTAGTGCAGGTTTTAGATATTGAAAGATGAAAAAAGTGACTTACATTGTGAAATAAAGATAGATGAATATTTTGATAATGCTGCTGTAAATGATGCAAACTTACCTGATGTTGTGATGAATGTAGTGGAAGAGTATGATGATAGAATGTTAAACAAAAACGACGGTGACAAGACCAGAATTCCAAATGTAGACAGGTTGTATGAGATAATAATAATGTGGGGTAAGCCTATAAAACATTGTTACTGGATAATGGAAACATTTGAGAACACAGATAGTTATTATAATAATAAAAATAACAAATTGAAGGTCGATAAAAATGATTTATGTTTTAAATATGTTAGATATTTACACGATGATGAGGGTAATTATAAACTCAGTAAATGGACATTTAAAATATTTTAGTTTATGGTTCTGACATGGCTAGATTATGAAATGGAAGTGTGGTAAACTGAAAAATGATGACAAGAAATTGTAAATAAATTTTAGTGAAATTAATTGTGTCTGTATTGTAACAAGTATGTAATGTAAACAATATGTGTATGTAGTAGAAATTGTTTTAATGATAATAATAATGCTTTAGCAGACTAAATAAATAACAAGAATAATTATGAAGGTAATTAATGAATTGTAATTGTTTTAGAGTAATGCAATTAAAATGTTGTGTTTTCAATACTTGATGGAATTAAAATAATTTGAGAGGTTTAAATATTTTTGATTGATTTAAAATGTTATATAATTGAATTTTGATGATGAATTTAAATTATTTTATGAGATTTAAATTTGATAATAATTAATAAATAAATAAATGTTAAATTGTGTTTAGTTTGTGGAATAATCTGGTTGTTAAAATGTTTCAGAAGGTACATGGAGTTATTGGTGTTTGTATTTGTGTTTATGACAGTGTATGAGTGATATACTGTAAGTATGAATTTTATAATGCAATTTATGTAAAGTAAAACTTTATATAATTTTGAAATGTATTTAGAGAAAGGTCATTCACCTGACCAGGAACGTCAGCTGATTGCTGGCGTGATGTATGTAATACTTCAATGATTTGCAGATTTTTCAATAATTAAAGGTGTCAATAATAAACTTGTAATGTTTTAAGTAAATGATGGAATTGATTGGAGATAGTTTTGAATTTTCAATGCTTCATGTAATGTAAAAGGTGGTAAATGTTAGAATTTGGGTGATTATTATTTCGTTAGGACATTTAGATCAGTCCAAGTTAAGTTTAAAGGGATGCCAGAGAGAATAATATTATTGTGAATAAATGTAATGTAGAAAATTGAGCATTAATAATGACACAGTAGAAATGGGAAATATAGGTAAAGTAATGAGTGATATATTGAGGTAATAAATAAATGGAGATATTTTGTAGATGAAAATGATGTAATGGGAGAGCAATTAGTTGATGGGGAATTTCGTAAGAGGGGTGGTGTGATAAGGCATCCTCAACGAAAAGCGTTGTGGCGGGAGGGGAACCGATATGTGCCGGAAACGGTTACCTAGGGAGGGTCCAGGAACCAAATAAGGGAATGAGCATTGGGAAGGGAACACACATCCTGAGTACAAAGGGGTAGAGAGTATTTGTTATAAGGGTAGAATGATGCGAAATGAGTTAGGGTAGTAAGTTAGAGGTAGAGAATGGTTGGTAGATATTTTGATAGACGGGTGTCATACTAGATAAAAGCTGTTAAGTGAGTATTAGAGTCAAAAGGGGGGTAAGACTATATGTAAATGCCAAGTTAGTAAGTCAAATTATTATGAATAATTGAGTCACCCAAACTAACTGAGAATGAAAATATTAAAGAAAGAAGGTCATAGTAAAAATGTAATAAAAATTATTGAAACAAGTGACGGATTTTTATAGAACTTGAGAATAATATAAAGCTATAAAATGGGTAATTGTGGTCAATTTAAATGTAAATTTTATGGTTTATTGTAAGATAATAATAACCATGTTAATTTTGTATGTCTTATTTTATTATGTTGTACTATGTTTGAAGGTAAAGAATGTTAAAGATGTTTCATGTATTTTGCGATGTAGCTTTGTGTAACATATGTATGTCAAGGTCATTCACTTGACCCAGAGAGATCAGCTGATGACTGATGTTAGAGACAGAACCATTTTCTGATAATTAATTCACACAATGGTGTCGCTTAATTGAATTAAATGATTTTAAATTTTTCTGAGATTAGTAAAAGTGATATTTAGATAAATTAAATTTTTTTGGAAAAAAAAATTATTTTTTTTATGCCTGCCATATAGGTGATATTTTGAATTTCAAGTATATTATTGTTTACATGTATTCCTAGTGTGTTTATGGAATTATACTGTTTAGTGTGTATGTATAACCAAATGTTAGGATAAGTGAGTTTATGATCTAATAAGATGTTCCATTTATGTTTTTGTGATTGTTAGTAGTAGTGAAGAAAATTGATAGGGGTGATAGATTCATGTAAAGGATTGTTAGTATTTTGATGAAAGTAATGGTAATATAACAGTTTGATTTTAAACTTAAACGAATTCTTGAACAAAATTTAAAGGATTTGAATTTAATTACCTGATGTTTTGATTTGAAAAAAAAAACTTAACGTTAATTTGCAAAAGGAAATTGAAATTTAAAGATAAATATTTTATGAATTTTAAATAAGGAATTTGTTTAGAATGTATTACTAAATATGTGTACGTGCCCAGTACTTGCTAAAGGCAGCCCAGTGTGCATGTAAGGGGGAACATATCGGTTGAGGATTTGGCACGGTATAAGGCCAGGATTTGAATTTTGGGGCAGAATGACAGAAGGTTAGGTGTACTATGGTGAGTATGTGTCCGAGCTTATGGTGTTGGGATCTCGAACAGAGAAGTCCAGAAATCTCGTTCAGGTGCAGCCATAGTCGCCGAGCTAGGGGGGTAGTTTACCCATGATGCGTTAAGAATTAGTGGGGGGTTGTTGGCACCATATCCTCTCCGATCCTCTTAGGGGTAGCAATGAGAGTTCTTCTGTCTCTACAAAAGACCTCTCATTGGGGGGGGGGGGTATTGTAATGGGGCAAAATGGGATATTTATTTTTATTAAATTTAATTCATTTTCAATCGTAACTCCCATGTATAAATGCGGTAGCAAGTCCCACGCACAAAACTGTTTCAGTAAGACAAAGAACGCAGTGACATAGTGTTGCAAGGTGTGACTGGAGAACGCAGTATAATTCCCAGAATTCAAGTGCTGTGTGGCGCACACAAACGCGCGAACACCAGCGGTGCGCACAGACGACGCTTACAGTCTCGGGCCAAGCCGAACAAACATGGCCAATTGTAACAAATTTGTTTGCCACGTGCTAGGTTGCGGGCGGAATGATAAGTGAAACTTGAGTGACGTGACGAAAGGCAGTGCAATTTCGTCAACGCCTAACACACATGAATAACCCATACTTTAAGTACAGTGACGAACATTTTAACAGAAGAAGGCATTGATTTCCTAACCAGCAATCCGACGTGGTGGGAGTTGGGGGATACTCTCGGTACAGGAGACGACGAAAAACAACTAAATGTATCCGACGCGAGTCATGGCACGTGTACCCAGTCGGGCGAAAACTTCATAAAAAATGTGAAAATCTCAGTGGAATTAACTCCGTTTCCCGGCCGGGAGCGCAACAAATGCGTGGAGATCAAAATTAAATTTTTTTGCTATGAAAGTGCTAAACAGTCTGTAAAATAAACCGGTGTATCAAAACAAAGTCAATGAAGTGAACCAGCAAGAGTAAAACGTGATGAGTTAAAGAAAATCATTCGAACAAATACGCAGTGCGGCGCGTGGTCATCAGAGGCGCCAAGGGTGACGTAATCAACTGAAACTTATATTAAAAAATTAATTTCATTTTTTTATTGGGCCCTAAATAATTAAATTATGGGGAATTAAAATGGTATGGATGTTGAGTGTGAGCAGGCTGGGCTGCTTTCTTTAATATAAGATGTTTATATAAGTTTGATTGATATAAGATTGTTTCATTAATAGATAAAAAAATTTTTTTTTTGTCTTAATTATTTGGAAAGAATTGATTACATGAGTTGAGAGGGAAAGAAATGAATAGTTCATAATTTGAAAGCCGTTTAAAGAATAAAATAAAATTTTAGTTGTCTTACACTAATGCGAGTCAAGTGTGTTATTTTCACAACCTCAAAATCACGTTTGCATTCACAGTTCGTGCTGGAATCCTGGACCCAAAATTAAGGTAGGTGAGAAGGTAATTATAATTTTATAATTCTGTAATTATTTGACGAGTAACAAAGTCATATTTACATAATACTTGCTTGTAGGCCTTTACCTCCTTTACTTGATTACAAATTAAATGGTTTACAGTATATGTTAGATCCAAATTATCATTAAACAAGATCATTGATTGAATTATTATGATTTGGTTTCTTTAATTCTCAGTAATTTGATGATTTACTTAGCTAATTTGAACCCTAACTTCAATTTAGACTTTTCTCTAGGCCCCAGTGTTAGTACACTTGCCTTTTTCTAATAATATCCTATACATTCCTTAATTACTTTCACAAAGTGTTGTTACATTTATAATAAATTGTTAGTGTGTTAAATTCAACATTTTTCATTCATTTAATTTGTTTCATTAACTTATTTACTATTAATTTATAATGTTGGTGAGGTTTACAATTTGGCCTATGTATTGATGTTAGTTCTATCACTAAGTTTACAAATATTTCAGATTGCTGTTACCCTTTCTGACGTACAATTCCAATAAAATCCTAACAACTAAATTGCCCTTACTTAACTACAACATAGTCTATGATTAATTAACATTATTTAAACATAACAAAAGTATTCTCTTAAACTAAATTTAATCCCAAGCATTCAATGCTATGGGTTCAATGAACCTCTAATACAACAAAACAAATCTGTCTTCATCTAAACAGTTTATTAAAATTAACATTTATTCAGTCTATTTCTGTTTTTGTTTATTGATTTAGGGATTTACCCTGGTTCCCCTCACTATTCACTGTATTCCCTAATCTTATCTCTAATAATTTTATCTAGTCTTGGGGAATAAGGAACATCACTTAATTTGCATTATTAATTGTTTATCAACTGCACTTCCAAGTTGAATTATGTATTGTATATAAAAAAATAACTCAATTTCTTGTTCATCATTGATAGATATTATGCTGTTTGCTTATTAGTAGTCACTTTTCACAATAAAATAAGTTACACTTGTCCACCTTTAGTCATATAATCTTATAACATAATTGCTTTTATCTTTTGTCTTGAGGTCGTCTTATATCTAACATCTTTACTTAAACTTAAGTTACAGCGTTTTTATTTTATGGTATTGTACCTTTCTTATTTTATCTTTTTGGGGTTTTATGTTTACATTCAGAGTTATAATTAAATTATATTTAGTTATTTTGTCATGTTCTTATGGGTTTCACCGTTCATTCCTATGGACTCTTTTAAATAATTTTGGTAATTCGTACTTACGGCCCTTTATAATGTGGTATTGTTTTTCAATATTTATTTTTCGATTCAGTGGGTTTGTTTATCCATGGTTTTTCCTTACCTGCTCCTATTCTATCTGGGTATATCTACACTATAAGTTGGACTATAATCAACTTCCTATTATTTATTAGAGATTGTATGTTTGGTTTTAATGAATTTGATTTCTTTGGATCTAGAATTTCAGTTTACTGTTGTTATTTAGTAATTATTCTTTATGCCAGTTTGTTTTTATTTTATATTTGCTTATTCTTGAATTATAATAAGGTAGATTTTCTGTCATGCTACATCATAACAAAAGATGGTAGCAGTGACGAAGATACCAACAACAAAATAAAACAAGGAAAAATAGTGACAGAGCAGCTGAATTCTAAGCTTTTGAGTTGGAGAATATACCACAAAACCACGGAGCAAATAACTTACACTGCCATCTTAGAAAGTACAGTCACTTATGGTTCTGAAACTTGGGAGACAAATCAAAGAAACTCCTGAAGGCTCAAAACAGTGGAGATGGATTGTTTGGAGTATCCATGTGTGCTAGAAATGAAGACATCAGGAGACAAATTCATATGGTATGGCCACATGTAATGAATGCCTGATGATTAGTGGTCTAAAAAGTTGTTAAAATGGGTTTCATGTAGAAAAAGAAAGAGGCAGACCCTGGAGATCATGAAAAGGTGTCTAATATGACAAGATGGGAAAAACAGGTCTACAACAAAGAGAATGGGATGACACAGACCTCTGCATCCAGATGCGAGAGACACAGCAGCTATACATGCACTTGCATATGGATTGATGGAACAATATTTATGGAGATGAACAAATATATTTCATAACTTAAGGATGAGAAATATAAGCACTTTTTGTTTCACGAGAACGATACAAAAAGTGTTGAGTGAGAGAGAAATATGGAAATGACTTTACTATAGAATAGCAAGTCAAGACAAAAACAACTGAATGGGAATGGACTAGGTGAGAAAAACATTGGGGGGGATGCTCACTAAGGTTGCTAATTGGAAGACAAGAGGTGTGAAGGAGCAATGGTAATGCTAGCTATTTGTACAATGGAATGATTGTTTAGATATTCTGGAATACTGGATTGGAGAACTGCTCTCCAGAGAAATGAATGGGGAACAACTGGAGAGGCATTCACTCACCAGTGGACAAACAAATACTGCTGATGATGATAAAACTTGATAGTCAATGAAAATCAGCTCAAGCTAGATAGTAATCTGTACTAATAGTTTTTAACCATTTTATAGTCACAACTCTTAAGTCTGTAGTATAATCGAAGTATTTGTTATTGACACTTTGTATTTGTAGGGAACCTTTGCATGAGGGTACTTCCACTTTTCTTACATATGCTCAAATGAGTGACTCATGCAATTTATTTTAGTTTCAGCATTGAGTGGTATGTTTTATCTGTTTAAAGAATTATCGTATACAGTACTAAATGAAAGTATTGGTTTTGTACACACATGTATGTTGCATAAGTTTTAATGATGCACACTGTTACAATTAGTTGTTTGCTGTAACCCTACTGTTCCAAAACTGTTGCATTAATTGATTTGTAGGGAATGCATAACTGTAGTAGGGCAAACTTCAGGTAATTAAAAGGAAGTAATTTATCTCCCTTTATACAAGTGGCAAAATGAATACTTTGATATTACATAATTCTTAAGATTTATTTTAAGATAGTGATTTGGTTTAACCACTGTGTAAAAAATTCACATTTCCACCTAGCTTAGCATAATTCTAATTGTTATGACAAAACTGCGCAACCTCAAATAAATAAATTAAAGTGTACAGAAAAAAAAACATTATTTTACAAGATCCAAGACCTTATAAACTAAAAGTGTTCATAATGTCCCTCCCCCATAAAATGTTCCAAGTACCCCCTCCCCTCTGAAGAGAAGAACAGCTTATATCATCATTTTAACTACTGTAACTACAATTTATTCTGACCACCTCTAACTCCATATAAATTCTGCGGTTTTCTGTTTGTGCGCACACGCATGCATAACTATTAATTTCAATATGCAATATCTGATTTGATAATCAATTATACTAAATGTTCAATTCATGTCATGAAGTAAATAGTACTTACATTTGTAGATTCATTTTTCATTTGTATCTGAGAACTGTGAATAATTTTTAGTTATGAGTTCTGGACAGGGTACTATCTGGCTGCAGAATGAAGATACTTTTTCCTATGTTCACAGTACTACAGAAATCTCAGAATTCTCTAACAGCACTGTAAAAACAGAAAACAGCAAAACCTCGCTAAAAGTCAATAGAACACAATGAATTCATAGTACAAAGAATCAAATAGGTTAAGATTTTTCTTTGTAAATCGACGTATTTAATGAACACACAAAAGTAATATAATTTGAAAAAAGTATAAAATGTGAAGGATCAAAAAAGATGAAACAAAATTCTAAAAATACACAGGTGTCTGTTTTAATCTTCTGTACACATAGTGCCATACACTACATTGTTCCAACCCACAATACTAGTTTACAAAATTTATAAGTGACACAACTTAATTATTAATCACCACAATAAAAACAATTCATAGAAATGTTAAAGTATATATTATTATATAGTAATTTGTAAATTTCATCATTGTTTCTTTTGTTTGAAATGTTAGGTTTATACAATATTAATCACTTAAGAGCCCCCTGTCCAAAATACAGACCATAAAAATCACAAATAATTATATACATTATACATAGTAATTATATTGTATAAGAATATAATTTAAATAACAGTTTTGTCCTGTTATTATCATACTGACATTCATACTGACATTTCATTAAAATGTTTTATCTAAGTGCATCTACTTGTAATAAATCATACAATACTAATTATAAATTACACAAATTTATGAAAAATTTATTAATGTATATATTAACTATCAAATATACGTTGTGAAAAGGCACTAAAGAATATCCTTGTAAAAATATACAAATGACTGTGCAGTACACACAGTTAAAAACTATTTTCTGTCATATCATTAATATTAATAACTTAAAATATTTGACTGTAGATACAATTTTTTAGTAGTATTACTTCTATTTCAAAAAAAGAAAAGAAACAACTTTACTATCTCTATACATTACTGCTTCAACTTTATGCCATACTTCCACACTTAAATACAATACGATTTATAATTGGAAATATTATGTAATATTAAATATGAAAGTAATAAATAAAAATACATTATGTTTATTTGAAAGTAATGTTGAAAAATTAAAACACACCACTTATTTCACTGGAACTGTTTTATCCATGACAACTCACTCATTATCAAATTCAGAATATTACTAAACAGAACACATTCAGATGTATTAAAAAAAAAGAAGAGGATGTATTACAGTACATACATATAGTTATTTTTCTGTTGATTGGAAAATACACTATATCCTTTTGTACATTTACAAATTTTAAGACCTTTTTTACATAATTTTTGTTCTAAAAATGTTTTTACACTGCTTTCAGAATAATCTTAAGAACAACAAAAAATAATTTCTTTCTGCATGATTTTTAAAATATATGAGTTTCATTCAAAAAATATGCACTCTGTTCCTCAGTAATATCGATATGTTATATTTATTGCTATACAAATATATAGCATGTGTGTGTATTAATAAATAAAATTAGTTCTTTTGTTACAAGGATATTTTGATACTCTATAGTATACATTACTTAACACATAGAGTATACAGCATTATCATCAGATAAATAATTATGAAAAAATAAATTTCATATTTACAATTTTCATTTTGTACAAAGCTGATATATTGTAAAGGATATACCGCTCACATGTGTGTGTGTGTGTGTGTGTGTGTGTGTGTGTGTGTGTAAATAATAGTTAATAATAAAAAAATATTATTAGTAATACTATTATTAAATTAAATTATAATTTTCACAATGTTACAATTTTCAGATTACACTGAATTTGTTGTTCAATGTATTATTTACACTTTTATATATTCATAACTTTTCCTAGTTTCTGGTTAGCTTGAGATGTTTTAACTAGTATGCTCTGTGAGTTGCTGAACTCGTTCACTACCTGAATGAAATACATTTATTAATAAACAAAATTGAATTAATATTTATTTTTTTTTAAGTGGCGAGTAAAGTTCTTCATATCTAAGATTCTTAGTGTTAGTTGAGAAACAGCATCATTGTTTTTTTAGTTAAAGCTATAACCATAATGGGTAATGACAAATAATTTAGACCTAGCTTTAAGTTTATGTATGTTTCCAGATACTCCTACGCCTATACCTAACACTTTTCACAAACACTAATAACTCATAACAATATTTAAAGTATTTTGCAAACATAGTTTACAGATTTTTGCGAGTTTTAAAAACATTTAGTACCGGTACACGTTTTGAACTCTTGTGTTACAAAATTTTGAAATTTTCTAACTCTCTTTTAGAAATAAAAGAAACTCCTTTTGGCATCTCTTTTATTTGTTACGCCAAAAGGAGTTTTACAATTTTTTTTTTCAAAAATATATTCCCTCACATTTTGATCCCTGCCCCTATAGGGGATGAATCTTAAAAACAATAAGGCTCTGTAGGTTTAAGGTATGGACACACATAATCAGTTTTAAGAGAACCAGTTGATGCATTAAAGAGTTATCATGAGACATACTCCAAAGATGCAGACAATAAATGCCCAACGGTCAAGTTGAAACTGATAAATTTGCTTCACTCATTCGATAATTATGTTATATAAATTTGAGAAAAAATTGTTATCATTAAGGAAGTGGAATTATTATTATTATTACTATAGATTTCATGTGTTAAATAATATGAAATTGTGTGCAGTATGAATATTTTTTTGTGCTATTAAACATTTTTCTAATTTGGATCACATAAAATTTATTACAGTCCAGGCTTCTGATTCTGTATAGACCACTTAGTTTGTGAATTTAAGAATCTGTAATAATTAAGATTTGGTATTAAAAAATCTGTGTTATTACTGTTAAACTATCATTTGTTTCTGAATAATTTTGAGTGTTTATGGTTTATTGTAACTACATAGGTGAAACTATATACTTATAATTTTTTATTATTGTGTGTAGAATTATTAATGGAATTATTTATTTTGTGACTTCGATATTTTTTATTATTTATTTTATCTTATTGTTAACAATGTTTAACAACTCAAATATATAAATAAGAAATTTCTTTTTTCACATTAAAGTAATCTGATGATAGTTTATACTATTGAAATACATATTATATAATTGTGTTTGTGTTTCACTACATGTCTAAGACTTAGCAAGTCGCAAAACATGTAAGATAACTTCATCAACAGTTTGATTATTCAGAAGTGTTTTAACAGCTGAATCATCAATAACAACAGTAAACAAAAGTTTAGCATTCTCCCGTAGTCTGTCTGCATAATTCATGTCTGTGAATCCTGCAGGCTGGTGGCCACAGCGACGTATAACAGCTTCTAGTAAACGATCTACAGGGGCATCTGGCCAACCAAATGCTTTGAGCGTAGTTTCATCAACCAAAAGAGTAAGAAGTTCCCTTACAGAATCTGCAAGTGCTTCCTCAGTTAAAACATTTGGTTCATCAGGATCATTCAACTCTAAGGCCGCTTCATCTGCAGCAGCTAACAACTGTTGCTGCAATTTCTTTTTCTCTGCTTCAGCCATGATTTCTTCTAGCATATCTCTATGTTTTGTACGCATATGTCGCAGCAAGCAATCCTGTCGAATAAATGCTCGTCCACATTCATCACATGACCTTGGCGGCTCCTGTGTAAAATGAAATTATATTATATGAAAAAGTAGGCAAAAGAAATTTTATTTGGGAAACAAAATACCATTATAATAAATATGCTAAACTTTGCAGATTCAATAAGCTTAACTATATTACACAGCTGACTTTTGCCCTTTCTGAGTGTACTGTGTGAGGTTGGGAATTTTTGCTCACTTCTTGGTTAGAGTCCACAATGTAGTATACGTGGCTGATCACTTGTAACAGATATTTAAGTTGCCAAATATTCAACATAAATGAATTATTGGAAAATGTCCATTAAACATATTTAGAAAAATACGGCGATAACACCACAGAATTTTAAACTGAAGTTAATATTCATTTACCATTCAGAAATTCAATAGTTTCGAAGACCTAGGGCAAGGAAATATTTGTATCGATTTCGAGAAAAATACATTCAGTTTTACAAACAATTTACAAACATAAGAAAAAGCCATGAAAACTTTACGTATGTTCCAGAAAACAAAATTATGTCTATAGTGTAAGTTTTCGATATTACCAAATCACCTGTTAAGTTATTTTTACAAATTTACAGCGATTTTTGTTCAATGGATGTATTATAATCAATCAAACAGTAAAACTTAATATTCTTGTTTACTCACCATAGTCAGAAATACAAAATTAATCAAATTAATTTCTTAACTTTTTATTGATAGAATAGTACTTTTTACAATTTACTTTTTTTAATCATTAAATTCATATTTGCTAAAAATCATTACTAACAATAGAGGAACATCACAGTATTAAGAAAAAAAGTACTTTTATCTTTTGTCTCGTGTATTTCCTGAAATGAAATTCTACTAACTGGATGTAATAATAGCTCAACTTTTGTATATTCAACTTTTACACATTACTTGGAACTAAACAAACTGTACAAATTTGAAGGCTTTACTATATACAGTAAGCACAAATGTGTTCAAATATATATCCAAAAACTGAATTTCCATTGAAATTAATTAGTGTAACATTGCTTTATTTGTATCAATGGAAAGAGAAAAGGGCTACATCATAAAAATTCAAAATGGAGTTAAGACCACAAAACTTGTTCTTTAATAGCAAATTGTTTTATAGTTTATTTATAAAGCTTAACGAGTTCAGTGAACCAACAGACAAAAACCAGCCAGCCTTGGTTACAGAAAGTAAAAAAAAACTGAGTTAGAAAGGGGTACATAAGGCACATAAATACACAATGTGTTGTGCCAGAAGTGAACCCTGGAATTCTTTGCAGGTAGGTTTAAGGTAATATTAGTTTAAAACTACTTACAGTATCATTAAACAATGTTTTTACATATGCTAATATGCTAATGGTTTTTATGAATTCAATTTTATCTGGCCAAAATATTTTAACTGCAATTATGAAAATAACAAAAAAAAGAAAAGACTACGGGCAATCATGGTGCAGCAATAATCTCGGGTGATATCGATGCTTAGCAGTCGATCACATGTAGTGGTGTGCACCAGGTCACGACACGACGTGAAGTGCTACAATAATGTGTTCTTAGATGACATACACACTGTGATGTTTATAAAAATTTTTAATGACTTCTCCAAAAGGATTGGTGTTTTTATATAACCTGATGATGAGGATTTATCCTTGAAACGCGTAGTTATTGAAAGTTTTAAAGACGTCACAAGACGGTGAGTAACCAAGTGTTTACAAACATTACAATTAAATATTTATACATGTGACTTGGAGATTATAATATAATGCAAGAAGAAATAAAAGTCTATTCAGGTCTGCAAACGATAGTCTTCAATGCCTTATCAACAATTTTGCAGTGTTCTTAAACAATCTGCATCTAAATACTCTCTATTAGTTAGTATTCCTGTGATATATGCCAAAAAAGCAAAGTCCAATTTAACATAAACTAGTGTATGTTGAAAAACTAAAATTAATGAGTAGGTTGTGCCAAGAAAAAATCACCCTTAATTAAAAGCCAACCATAAATTATTTTATACAAACAAATTGACAATTTTCATATAGCCAATTAAAAATATTTTTAATTTAGTTGTACCAGGAAGTTCTACTTAAAATTAGGATGACATATGTGCCCAATTTCATAGCATGGAGGCAAGAATAAACACTACACCTATCTTACCCAAAAAAACCTAAAAGTGCAAAAACCAAAAGTAATGACTTCGTTGGTGACAAAAGTCTGGATTTTTGTATACAAACAGATTTATGCACAAGATGCTGAAAGAAAGTGCCTTTACAATTAAGTACAACTACAGTTTCTTCAAGAGATTTCTTAAATGAAAACTAAAATCTGAGGTTAGGACATGACCTCAAGTGAATTGCTGTGGTACATGTATACATAAATGCGCAGAACTTATTTCTGGTGGGTCTTGGTAAAAGAGTAGTCTCTAGTGAGCTAATGGTTCTAAATTTTACAAACAACTTAAATAAAGATGCAAAGAGAAACACACGGATAAAATTATGTACTAGTATCACAACTGATTGCACTTCCAATAACTGCAGTTCAGGAAACTTTTTTATATGTGCCAATTGACTGTCAATATGTTTATTTCTTTTTAATGGATTATTTAGAAGATATACTGAGCTACATGTGTATACTGCCAACTATTTAGGTCAAAATAAAAATAAAACATGATCTTCGGTGTTTCTTCCTAGCCTTGATGTCCACAAAATGTTTCTGAAATTTGAGCATTAATTTCTAATCCAAGGGCATTTTTTTGTGCCTTCTGATTGTGATTTTGAACTGGTCAAAAGAAAACAGATAGACCTGTTCCATCCTTGACATGACAATGATGAGTTAACTGTTACAAAAATCCAAATAAGTGAAGGAAGAAAACTTCTGTTACATACCTTCTGTTTAAATACAGAAGATATGAAAGAGTTCAAGACATGGCGACAGAATTAAAAAAAAATCTGATCCAAGTGCTGTAACCCATTTTACTTGTTACGAGGGCTATCCAGAAAGTAACAGACGTTTTGACCGACCGTGGCGGTGGGCGGGGATAGAGCCGCCATCTTGGTGTCGGAACGTTCCTACACTCAGTACGCAACCAGCTGTGGTAGCGAGCGGTCTGTGCCCCTCTTACTTTGCTCTCTGTGACGTGTTAAAATGTGCGCTGCAATAGAAAATCCCGCCACTTGTGAGGTGCGTTCTGTGATTAGGTTTTTGTTGGCAAAAAATCACAAACCAATTGAAATTTATCGCCAACTTTGTGATGTGTACGGAAAAGGAATAATGAGTGAAAGCCGAGTGAGGCAATGGTGCATTGATTTTAAAAATGGCCGTACCAATGTTCACGATGAGGACCGCAGTGGTAGACCTAGCCATGTGACTGATGAACTGGTGATGAAAATCAACGACAAAATTCGTGAAGATCGTCGTTTCACGATTACGGAACTTTCGAAACAATTTCCCCAAATTTCACGGAGTTTGGTGCATGAAATTGTGGCGGAAAAGCTTGGTTACCACAAATTTTGTGCTAGGTGGATTCCGAAAATCCTAACGGAAGACCACAAAAAACAGAGACTGGCTGCAGCACTAACTTTCCTCGAAGATTATGACAAAAATGGTAACAAAGTTATCGATCGTATCGTAACTGGGGACGAGACTTGGGTGAAGCATGTCAATAGTGAAACAAAAAGGCAGTCGATGGAATGGGGACACACAAATTCTCCCAAGAAACCAAGGAAGTGTTTGCAAACGCTGTCAGCAAGAAAGATCATGGCTACTGTGTTTTGGGACTCTGAAGGAGTGATTCTCGTTGATTTTCTTGAACGTGGCACAACAATTAACTCAGAGAGGTATTGTGAAACACTGAGAAAGTTAAGGCGCGCGATACAAAACAAGCGTCGGGGAAAACTTAGTGCGAAGGTTTTGTTTTTTCTCGACAACGCACGTCCACACACGGCTAATCGTACCCGAGAGCCCTTCAATAGTTTTGGATGGGAGGTGTTCGATCATCCACCATACAGCCCGGATTTGGCGCCGAGCGACTATCACCTCTTCCCAGCGATGAAGACATGGCTCGCTACACAACGCTTTGATACTGACGCCGAACTGCATGCCGGTGTAAACCAGTGGTTGAAATCGCAGGCGGCAGATTTCTACAGAGACGGTATTGAAAAACTTGTACCACGGTATGATAAGTGCCTTAATTTGAATGGCGATTATGTAGAAAAATAGCTTAAGAGTGTACCTTTCAAATGTATATAATAAAATTTTGTTTTTTCATTTTGTAAATTTTTTATTTTAAAACGTCTGTTACTTTCTGGATAGCCCTCGTATTTGTGAAGCTTAATATTCTTGAGGTGAGATCCTCACCTTTAATTAATGCTCCCAACTTTATCCTTCAAATCCAAGGAAGTGAAAATCCTTCTCTATCTACTAAAGTGTACCATGAGGGGAAGTAGAAATAATAAAAGCAAAGATCAAAGACATTAATAAACTGATGCCCCACATTCCTGAGGAATATCGTGACTCTTTATAAATAAGTCTGTATTGGTTCATCGGATGATGACAGAGAAGATATAGACTGAGTTTTTACACCCCCATTTCACCTTAAAATGAAATTAAGGATTTTAAGTTCACTTGTATTTTTATAACTAAATATCTGCGATATGAGTAGGTGTTAACACACCTATGATTGTTTTCTTTTTCTCTGAAGTATTACTTGACTTTATTTCTTGTTTTTACTGAAATTTTAAAATTACTTTCAATACTTTGCAACAGAATCATATATATTTGACAAACCAGTTTTATAGGAAACATTCATGAGTAAAGTGACTATTTCTCATCCTTCCTGTTGAAAATATGCTAAAGTATACATTTTTGTGAATGGCTTGTACATAAGATGGAAATTTCAATTTTATAAAGTAATAAAATGTTGGCAGATATAAAAGATACTTATAGAAAAATGGCCTAAGTGAACTGTATAAAACACCAAATAGTACACTGAAAATTGGCATCACAAACAGTGTTACATAGATTCAAATGAGGTCCTTACCAGAAATAAAAAACAAATTTTTAATATTTTTTTGTGATTACATGTAATGATTTCTGAAAGTTTTTTCACATACTCCAAGATGTTTGTCAGGGTGGATTTAGGCCCTTTCTCTTTCTACCACCAACATTTTAAATGTTAATTTTCTGTATAGGTAGATAATATCTTATCCAAGAATTTGTATCATATTAACATTTTAATCAATTTTAGTAAACAAAATGTATGTATAGTACAAAGACTGTATTGCAACAACTTGTATTATCACTAATATATTAAAACATATAATTTATAATAAAAACAAAAAGTACAGGTGTTGAATAAATTACACTTTAACAGATCAAAGAAATAATTTACCTTTGTGTGTGTGAGGAGATGTATTTTCAATGATGATTTCATAGCAAAACATTTTTCACAAATTGGACACTTATGAGCTGTAACAAATAACAATTTGTTGAACATTGACAGTAATATGAATATTTTTTGAAAATTTATACTGCATGTACAGATTTCTTTGTACACTCTTTTTTAACTATTTATTACCATTACAAAAACACATTTATAAATAATATAATTAACTGGAAAAACACTAGGCAGAGAATATTTTAAAGAATTTTTTTTTATATTTGTCAGAATGAAACAAATACATCATAGTAATATAAATGAGGCTTTTAGTTGAAAAACTAACGTTCTCCAATATTTAATCCATTATTTCTTGGTTTCCTTCAGAGTGGTAATTCTAAAAACTATATTAAACCTATCTGCTGGATCATTCTGCTTTAGGAAATATTCATATTCATGTATTTAACTAAATCACAAACAAAATACAAGTATTTTGCAGATTCTAACAAATTTAAAAACAAGGGGAATATGAGTTTTGCTTCTATAGTAAATTATATACATTTACTTATAACAAGAATAACCGTAATAAAATATACATGTTATATATATTGTTACGCCATTATAGAACATGCTACGCGTTTCTCGGCTATTCCAGCGGAGCCCGGCTGTAATGTGTGTGTGCGCACATATTGCTGCTACTTTGAGATGAAGGACAATTACGTGACACTTGTCATGCATCCGCAACGAGACTTTTCCAGACCATACCAGTCTGCACGCTCTGTGTTCAAGGCTGCAATCAATTACACTCTAGTGTAGCACTGATATGTAGCATGGATGATTCTGGAATTTCAGCATGGTATAAATATAGCCATTCAGCGGCGCTTAGTTCAGTTTCAGTTGTGATTTATTCCAGTGTGGTTCGAAGTATTGAGGCAAAGTGTTACATGTTTTATAACTGTCCAAGACTCGTTGATATTCTTATTGCGTGTGAACAATTTTCATTTGATTTGTTGTAAGAGACTATCTTGTTGATTACAAACTGTTTAATTGTGATAATTAAAGCTGGTGATTAGTGACTTAATTGGTGTCTTGTATTTTGTTTTCCACTGTACCATATGACGATCAGTAGACTGTTGTAACTATGAGTATATTATATATTAATATATTTATATATATTCTAACTCTTTTTGCTACAGTCCGTTTCTTGATTTATATAATATATTTATTATTTATATTGAAATTACCTCAAGATATTTTATTTTCCTTACTAGGACCATGTTTCGAGAGCTATTGTGCTCTCATCTTCAGCCTTCGCGATTCTGCTTCTAGTGAAGTACCTATGTGTTGGTCTGTCGCCATTGTGGTCTCCTGTTAGTTTCTGGTATCTCAAAGTGGTATTTTTGTGTGTGTATTAGTATTTTGTGTATTTTTGATGTTGAGTGCTTTGAAAATTGTGTCTTGTTTTGTATTGATTTGTATTTGTTCGGGTATTAGTTTGTTTTGTGTTTTATGTTTGTATATTTGTAAATTTTCCCAAATGTTCATTACGGTCCCTTTGTGTAGTATGTGTTTTATTAGTGTCATATTGGTTATGTCTGGGAATTCATGTCCCATGTTTACTGCATGTGTGGATAAATTGAATTTATATATTTCTGGTTTTTTGTATGCATTTAGATGTTCAATATAACGTTTTTCCAGCTGCTGTTTTGTTTGTCCTATGTAACATTTATTGCAATCTTGGCATTCAATTTTGTATATACCGTTAGTAGTTGTATTACCTTTGTTGTGTGGGTTATTTAGTTTTTGTAAATTATTTTTATTAGTTTTGTATGCTATTTTGATGTCTGTGTTTTTAAATAATTTTGTTAGCTTTGTCATTTTATTGTTTATGTATGTGAATGTGGCCTATTTGTTGTTGTTGTTATTATTTATGTGTTGTTCATTTTGATTAATTCTTAATTGTTCAGTTTTTATTTTATATTTGATTTTATTTTCTATTTTGTTTACAGTATTTTTATTGTATCCATTTTCATGAGCAATTTGGTATATTATATTTCTTTCTTTGTCTGTTTCTTGTTTGTTTAGGGGGATTTTGTACATTCTGTTAAATAGTGAATAGAATGCTGCCATTTTATGTTGTGGTGGGTGGTCAGAATGGTTAGGTATGATGATGTTGGTAGAAGTTGGTTTTCTGTATATTGCATATTGTATGTGGTTGTTGTTTCTTGTGATGGTTATGTCTAAATAGTTGATTTTGTTATGTTTTTCTTTTTCTTCTGTGAATTGTATTTTTGGATGTATATTATTGATTTGTTTTAGTATGTTCTCTGCATCTGTGTTTTTGTTGTTTGATACATACAGTTGATCCAAACGGCACATGGATAACATACGTAGATGATGGGCTAATTACTTGTGTTAAACCTGTTAATGAAGACTTATGCCAATTATAAAGACACCACTGCATAAAGGAATTTTTAATGAATATGTTAATGTACAAATTCTTACCAAATTTGCACTATTAAAGACGCTAAGTAATTAATGCTAATTACGGATGTAAATGAAGAGTAATTAATATGTGTGGTATATGTGAGTGAAAAAAAAATTACACAAACAATGATATCGCTCATGTGACAAGGATGGTCATGAGGTCGCGATAATTCACCAAAAAGTGAGTGTAATAAAAAGGACGCTTTGGCAATCTCTAGGTTATTGAAAACAGGCCTGTTCCTGTCAAATCGCCACCAGTATAAATACCACTGGCAATTTTGAAACTATGTAATGATAAATTAAAAATCAGAATGGAGTAAAAATTGAATTATTGGCCATAAGCCAGTGACAAATTGTACAGGAAGCCATGTCAGAAAAGTTAGGCAACCAACCAATGTAAAGACACTAAATTTTATATAATAAATTAGAAGAAAGTAATAGTAGTTATTAATAGCAGATAAGTGCCATGAATTACAATAAAAACATAATATATGTAATAGGAGAATAGGTCCCAAAATTAGTATTTAGTAATGAGGGGATAGTACTTGTTAGAATGACAAGATTAAGATGAGAAAGGTAGCAAAATGTATATAATTTTCTAACAAAGAATCTGTGAAAATTCAATTGGTATAACGTGACTTTTGTAAAGGAGTATTTTATTAAGTAAGTGCAGGAACATTTTTTAATTATGGCCGGTATTAGATGGCTCAAGGATTACAAATATTAACCAATAACAGAACAGAGATTGGTTGTCAAGCACCACATAAAGGTAAGAAAGTTTGTTGATTCAACTGTTAATGGTGAAAGAGAATAGTCCAGCTTTATGAGTAGAGAAAAAAAAATCTAAAAGAACTAATTTTCAAGATAATTCAAATAACTATTGATTCAAAATGAAAGTACTAAATTATAAATAAAATGAAGAGGATGAATCACATAAAGAAACTAATGCAATAAATTAAAGTAAACAAAAAATTAAAATCGAATGCTAAACCTCACTTTCTTACAACCAAGTGAAAAAAAACTATGCTACACAAATTCCATGGTAATCCATAACCACGAGAAACTTCAACATTGGTGAAGATTAAGAATTGGAAATTCTACTCCATCCAGGGACAAATACACCAAACTTTTATTTTCGGAACTGGAGATTGGCGACAATACGACGCAGACATCTATAGACTGGTTAAGCGGCCATCACGGAAATATCGGTACTCTGCCATTACGAGTGAACCTCGTCGTTAGACAGTAAAACCAACTATGTTTAAAGATATTAGTTAATAAGATTTTATATTTAAATTTGTAATACCTTGTACTTTTATTTGGCATTTTCTGACCTTCCTAATAGTCACAAGAACCTTTCGAACCCTGAGATTAAGAAAAAATAATAATATAGTTAAAATTTAATATCTGATAATCGAATGCTGTAACATAGTCGATTCACTTAAGTGTGGTCAATCTGTTGAAACCAAGCGAAGAGAGAACGTCTGTTTTGTAAAAGAAAAAATTAAGAATCCTACATGAAAATTATGACTTATTATTTGCTGACTATTTAGTGCGTTTTAGATAATTTGTAGTTTACAGAGAGAGAAACGAGAGACAAATGCCTCAAAGGAAACTAATAAAAACACGGGAAGCATTGGAGATGATGAAGAATGGACTAGTTAATGTAATTAATCTCCCAATAGCCGACCATAGAGAAATCATGAATTTCAAAGATTATAGGAGGAGGTCAAAAGAAATTTTAGAAATAATTCACCATAAAACGGTGTGTAACAAATTAAAAAGGTCTATAGTTAAATCAAATATACCAGAGATAGAGATTTATAATAAAATGTCAGTGATAACATCAATGATTGATGTACCAGTGACACATTTGTTAAATAAAATAGAGGATAAAGTGATTGAAATAAGATTTCTAACAAGTGAAAATTTTGTATTAAAAACATTGCCGTATAAGGTAGTAGAGAGGTATGTAACTAGGACTGAAATAGTTCTGAAAACAATAGCAGTCCGAACAATAAGGGCAACTGAAATTATGGACTATGGATAAACTAAATACCATGCACTATCGAGAAAAGGGACTGATTTTTTGATTACCGACAAGGCAAACCATTTAAGAATAGAGAAGAAAAAATAATGATAATTGAAACACAAATAAAATAAGTAAAGAATAAATAAACAATATAGGAGACTTAAAAAAAATTAATGATATAAGAAAACAAAAGACAAATGAAGATTTAAGAAAACATAAACAAATAGACCATCAAAACAGGGTTTGGAAGAGCATATGACAGTTAAGAACGATAATAAGGGAATCACAATGAGTGAAGAGAGTAAGCATTTAAAACAAATAAATGAAAGTGAACTTGCAGAAGAAGAATCGATGTCTGGAAATAAATAGAATAACACAAACCATAGTTGTAACTGCTGCTAAAAAGGGGTATTGAAAAAGGAGATGAATAACACTGTGGCAAATGAATCAATTAACTACAAAATTAAATTAAATAGAGGAGGAGAAATATACCAAGGATTTTACCAAAACTGATAATAAATAATATAAAAAGTAAGGGGAGCTGCTGGGATGCAATTTATAATAAATGACAAGTATTAAGAACGCAACAGGATTCCGAGGGTATTTACAGTAACGCAACAGTTACCATTTTTACAGAGTGTAGAAAGCTACGGCGCCAATCAAAAATTATTATTATGGGCAGGGGCCAACGAGCACTGTACCATGCACGGGTGAATGGTCGGGTGAGGAATAGGTCAGAATAGTGCCACTCACAGCCGATATGCATTCATCGTGCCATTTAAAGTTAGGGAGGAATTAATAACCCCAATCAAGGAATCAACCTGAACAGGAGATAAAGCAGAGGAAGAAAGAAAAGAAACCCCAGAGGAAAGGAAAAATCAGTTGGTAACCACCTGTATAAGAAATATGAGGAAAAATAATATATTTTTTAGATTTGCCCAGAGAAGAAAAGTAAGTTATTTGCGAATTGTTATATAATAACCCAACTCAAGAAAATTCATCACAACCCAATCCCTGAAACCATAAGGAAACAAATTTTTTTTTTTAATAAAGAAGAAAAAGTTTTACAATTAAACCAAAGCATGAAGATTATAAGTTTATTTTACCCAAACCACATTCAGATAAAATAAACTTAGTTGGGAGGGGGAGTATATGTAACGTATCAAAACTAAGGTCCCGTACGTTACATAAAAATTATAATAAAAAAAAAAAAACACTAGAGTTATTCATTGTAACGAAGGTCAGGTAATTGTAAACCCTTATTGAGTAAAAATAAATGATATTAAATAAAAATACAAGGTAGCAGAGCCAATAAATGTATAGAAATACAAACTATGAAGTGGTCAGAGAAGGGGTCAGTGCAAAGAGTGAGTGATAAGTGCAGTTTTAAATAACTGACGTTTAGTTAATTTATAAAAATGAACATGTCATCATGGAATTTATGTTGGAGTTTTGTATGTAGGAGGTGTTAAATAACTACATTAAGAGTGTATTAGTTAAATGACGTTTAGTTAATTTATAAAAATGAACATGTCATCATGGAATTTATGTTGGAGTTTTGTATGTAGGAGGTGTTAAATAACTACATTAAGAGTGTATTAGTTAATTGATGTTTAGTTAATTTATAAAAATGAACATGTCACCATGGAATTTATGTTAAAATTTATATAGAGTAAATTTTTTATAACTACATTGAATAGATAATGTTTTTGTTGTTACATTATAATTGTAAACTTGGCCAGGAAGGCAATAATTGATGATAATATGCCAAAGGGTTTTACTGTAATTATGTTGTGGACATACTATACTAAAAAACTATGTAATGATAAATTAAAAACCAGAATGGAGTAAAAATTGAATTATTGGCCATAAGCTAGTGACAAATTGTACAGGAAGCCATGTCAGAAAAGTTAGGCAACCAACCAATGTAAAGACACTAAATTTTATATAATAAATTAGAAGAAAGTAATAGTAGTTATTAATAGCAGATAAGTGCCATGAATTACAATAAAAAAATAATATATGTAATAGGAGAATAGGTCCCAAAATTAGTATTTAGTAATGAGGGGATAGTACTTGTTAGAATGACAAGATTAAGATGAGAAAGGTAGCAAAATGTATATAATTTTCTAACAAAGAATCTGTGAAAATTCAATTGGTATAACGTGACTTTTGTAAAGGAGTATTTTATTAAGTAAGTGCAAGAACATTTTTTAATTATGGCCGGTATTAGATGGCTCAAGGATTACAAATATTAACCAATAACAGAACAGAGATTGGTTGTCAAGCACCACATAAAGGTAAGAAAGTTTGTTGATTCAACTGTTAATGGTGAAAGAGAATAGTCCAGCTTTATGAGTAGAGAAAAAAAAATCTAAAAGAACTAATTTTCAAGATAATTCAAATAACTATTGATTCAAAATGAAAGTACTAAATTATACATAAAATGAAGAGGATGAATGAGATAAAGAAACTAATGCAATAAATTAAAGTAAACAAAAAATTAAAATCGAATGCTAAACCTCACTTTCTTACAACCAAGTGAAAAAAAAAAAATGCTACACAAATTCCATGGTAATCCATAACCACGAGAAACTTCAACATTGGTGAAGATTAAGAATTGGAAATTCTACTCCATCCAGGGACAAATACACCAAACTTTTATTTTCGGAACTGGAGATTGGCGACAATACGACGCAGACATCTATAGACTGGTTAAGCGGCCATCACGGAAATATCGGTACTCTGCCATTACGAGTGAACCTCGTCGTTAGACAGTAAAACCAACTATGTTTAAAGATATTAGTTAATAAGATTTTATATTTAAATTTGTAATACCTTGTACTTTTATTTGGCATTTTCTGACCTTCCTAATAGTCACAAGAACCTTTCGAACCCTGAGATTAAGAAAAAATAATAATATAGTTAAAATTTAATATCTGATAATCGAATGCTGTAACATAGTCGATTCACTTAAGTGTGGTCAATCTGTTGAAACCAAGCGAAGAGAGAACGTCTGTTTTGTAAAAGAAAAAATAAAGAATCCTACATGAAAATTATGACTTATTATTTGCTGACTATTTAGTGCGTTTTAGATAATTTGTAGTTTACAGAGAGAGAAACGAGAGACAAATGCCTCAAAGGAAACTAATAAAAACACGGGAAGCATTGGAGATGATGAAGAATGGACTAGTTAATGTAATTAATCTCCCAATAGCCGACCATAGAGAAATCATGAATTTCAAAGATTATAGGAGGAGGTCAAAAGAAATTTTAGAAATAATTCACCATAAAACGGTGTGTAACAAATTAAAAAGGTCTATAGTTAAATCAAATATACCAGAGATAGAGATTTATAATAAAATGTCAGTGATAACATCAATGATTGATGTACCAGTGACACATTTGTTAAATAAAATAGAGGATAAAGTGATTGAAATAAGATTTCTAACAAGTGAAAATTTTGTATTAAAAACATTGCCGTATAAGGTAGTAGAGAGGTATGTAACTAGGACTGAAATAGTTCTGAAAACAATAGCAGTCCGAACAATAAGGGCAACTGAAATTATGGACTATGGATAAACTAAATACCATGCACTATCGAGAAATGGGACTGATTTTTTGATTACCGACAAGGCAAACCATTTAAGAATAGAGAAGAAAAAATAATGATAATTGAAACACAAATAAAATAAGTAAAGAATAAATAAACAATATAGGAGACTTAAAAAAAATTAATGATACAAGAAAACAAAAGACAAATGAACATTTAAGAAAACATAAACAAATAGACCATCAAAACAGGGTTTGGAAGAGCATATGACAGTTAAGAACGATAATAAGGGAATCACAAAGAGTGAAGAGAGTAAGCATTTAAAACAAATAAATGAAAGTGAACTTGCAGAAGAAGAATCGATGTCTGGAAATAAATAGAATAACACAAACCATAGTTGTAACTGCTGCTAAAAAGGGGTATTGAAAAGGAGAACAATAACACTGTGGCAAATGAATCAATTAACTACGAAATTAAATTAAATAGAGGAGGAGAAATATACCAAGGATTTTACCAAAACTGATAATAAATAATATAAAAAGTAAGGGGAGCTGCTGGGATGCAATTTATAATAAATGACAAGTATTAAGAACGCAACAGGATTCCGAGGGTATTTACAGTAACGCAACAGTTACCATTTTTACAGAGTGTAGAAAGCTACGGCGCCAATCAAAAATTATTATTATGGGCAGGGGCCAACGAGCACTGTACCATGCACGGGTGAATGGTCGGGTGAGGAATAGGTCAGAATAGTGCCACTCACAGCCGATATGCATTCATCGTGCCATTTAAAGTTAGGGAGGAATTAATAACCCCAATCAAGGAATCAACCTGAACAGGAGATAAAGCAGAGGAAGAAAGAAAAGAAACCCCAGAGGAAAGGAAAAATCAGTTGGTAACCACCTGTATAAGAAATATGAGGAAAAATAATATATTTTTTAGATTTGCCCAGAGAAGAAAAGTAAGTTATTTGCGAATTGTTATATAATAACCCAACTCAAGAAAATTCATCACAACCCAATCCCTGAAACCATAAGGAAACAAATTTTTTTTTTTAATAAAGAAGAAAAAGTTTTACAAATAAACCAAAGCATGAAGATTATAAGTTTATTTTACCCAAACCACATTCAGATAAAATAAACTTAGTTGGGAGGGGGAGTATATGTAACGTAACAAAACTAAGGTCCCGTACGTTACATAAAAATTATAATAAAAAAAAAAAACACTAGAGTTATTCATTGTAACGAAGGTCAGGTAATTGTAAACCCTTATTGAGTAAAAATAAATGATATTAAATAAAAATACAAGGTAGCAGAACCAATAAATGTATAGAAATACAAACTATGAAGTGGTCAGAGAAGGGGTCAGTGCAAAGAGTGAGTGATAAGTGCAGTTTTAAATAACTGACGTTTAGTTAATTTATAAAAATGAACATGTCATCATGGAATTTATGTTGGAGTTTTGTATGTACGAGGTATTAAATAACTACATTAAGAGTGTATTAGTTAATTGATGTTTAGTTAATTTATAAAAATGAACATGTCACCATGGAATTTATGTTAAAATTTATATAGAGTAAATTTTTTATAACTACATTGAATAGATAATGGTTTTGTTGTTACATTATAATTGTAAACTTGGCCAGGAAGGCAATAATTGATGATAATATGCCAAAGGGTTTTACTGTAATTTTGTTGTGGACATACTATACTAAAAAACTATGTAATGATAAATTAAAAATCAGAATGGAGTAAAAATTGAATTATTGGCCATAAGCCAGTGACAAATTGTACAGGAAGCCATGTCAGAAAAGTTAGGCAACCAACCAATGTAAAGACACTAAATTTTATATAATAAATTAGAAGAAAGTAATAGTAGTTATTAATAGCAGATAAGTGCCATGAATTACAATAAAAACATAATATATGTAATAGGAGAATAGGTCCCAAAATTAGTATTTAGTAATGAGGGGATAGTACTTGTTAGAATGACAAGATTAAGATGAGAAAGGTAGCAAAATGTATATAATTTTCTAACAAAGAATCTGTGAAAATTCAATTGGTATAACGTGACTTTTGTAAAGGAGTATTTTATTAAGTAAGTGCAGGAACATTTTTTAATTATGGCCGGTATTAGATGGCTCAAGGATTACAAATATTAACCAATAACAGAACAGAGATTGGTTGTCAAGCACCACATAAAGGTAAGAAAGTTTGTTGATTCAACTGTTAATGGTGAAAGAGAATAGTCCAGCTTTATGAGTAGAGAAAAAAAAATCTAAAAGAACTAATTTTCAAGATAATTCAAATAACTATTGATTCAAAATGAAAGTACTAAATTATAAATAAAATGAAGAGGATGAATCACATAAAGAAACTAATGCAATAAATTAAAGTAAACAAAAAATTAAAATCGAATGCTAAACCTCACTTTCTTACAACCAAGTGAAAAAAAACTATGCTACACAAATTCCATGGTAATCCATAACCACGAGAAACTTCAACATTGGTGAAGATTAAGAATTGGAAATTCTACTCCATCCAGGGACAAATACACCAAACTTTTATTTTCGGAACTGGAGATTGGCGACAATACGACGCAGACATCTATAGACTGGTTAAGCGGCCATCACGGAAATATCGGTACTCTGCCATTACGAGTGAACCTCGTCGTTAGACAGTAAAACCAACTATGTTTAAAGATATTAGTTAATAAGATTTTATATTTAAATTTGTAATACCTTGTACTTTTATTTGGCATTTTCTGACCTTCCTAATAGTCACAAGAACCTTTCGAACCCTGAGATTAAGAAAAAATAATAATATAGTTAAAATTTAATATCTGATAATCGAATGCTGTAACATAGTCGATTCACTTAAGTGTGGTCAATCTGTTGAAACCAAGCGAAGAGAGAACGTCTGTTTTGTAAAAGAAAAAATAAAGAATCCTACATGAAAATTATGACTTATTATTTGCTGACTATTTAGTGCGTTTTAGATAATTTGTAGTTTACAGAGAGAGAAACGAGAGACAAATGCCTCAAAGGAAACTAATAAAAACACGGGAAGCATTGGAGATGATGAAGAATGGACTAGTTAATGTAATTAATCTCCCAATAGCCGACCATAGAGAAATCATGAATTTCAAAGATTATAGGAGGAGGTCAAAAGAAATTTTAGAAATAATTCACCATAAAACGGTGTGTAACAAATTAAAAAGGTCTATAGTTAAATCAAATATACCAGAGATAGAGATTTATAATAAAATGTCAGTGATAACATCAATGATTGATGTACCAGTGACACATTTGTTAAATAAAATAGAGGATAAAGTGATTGAAATAAGATTTCTAACAAGTGAAAATTTTGTATTAAAAACATTGCCGTATAAGGTAGTAGAGAGGTATGTAACTAGGACTGAAATAGTTCTGAAAACAATAGCAGTCCGAACAATAAGGGCAACTGAAATTATGGACTATGGATAAACTAAATACCATGCACTATCGAGAAAAGGGACTGATTTTTTGATTACCGACAAGGCAAACCATTTAAGAATAGAGAAGAAAAAATAATGATAATTGAAACACAAATAAAATAAGTAAAGAATAAATAAACAATATAGGAGACTTAAAAAAAATTAATGATATAAGAAAACAAAAGACAAATGAAGATTTAAGAAAACATAAACAAATAGACCATCAAAACAGGGTTTGGAAGAGCATATGACAGTTAAGAACGATAATAAGGGAATCACAATGAGTGAAGAGAGTAAGCATTTAAAACAAATAAATGAAAGTGAACTTGCAGAAGAAGAATCGATGTCTGGAAATAAATAGAATAACACAAACCATAGTTGTAACTGCTGCTAAAAAGGGGTATTGAAAAAGGAGATGAATAACACTGTGGCAAATGAATCAATTAACTACAAAATTAAATTAAATAGAGGAGGAGAAATATACCAAGGATTTTACCAAAACTGATAATAAATAATATAAAAAGTAAGGGGAGCTGCTGGGATGCAATTTATAATAAATGACAAGTATTAAGAACGCAACAGGATTCCGAGGGTATTTACAGTAACGCAACAGTTACCATTTTTACAGAGTGTAGAAAGCTACGGCGCCAATCAAAAATTATTATTATGGGCAGGGGCCAACGAGCACTGTACCATGCACGGGTGAATGGTCGGGTGAGGAATAGGTCAGAATAGTGCCACTCACAGCCGATATGCATTCATCGTGCCATTTAAAGTTAGGGAGGAATTAATAACCCCAATCAAGGAATCAACCTGAACAGGAGATAAAGCAGAGGAAGAAAGAAAAGAAACCCCAGAGGAAAGGAAAAATCAGTTGGTAACCACCTGTATAAGAAATATGAGGAAAAAGAATATATTTTTTAGATTTGCCCAGAGAAGAAAAGTAAGTTATTTGCGAATTGTTATATAATAACCCAACTCAAGAAAATTCATCACAACCCAATCCCTGAAACCATAAGGAAACAAATTTTTTTTTTAATAAAGAAGAAAAAGTTTTACAATTAAACCAAAGCATGAAGATTATAAGTTTATTTTACCCAAACCACATTCAGATAAAATAAACTTAGTTGGGAGGGGGAGTATATGTAACGTATCAAAACTAAGGTCCCGTACGTTACATAAAAATTATAATAAAAAAAAAAAAACACTAGAGTTATTCATTGTAACGAAGGTCAGGTAATTGTAAACCCTTATTGAGTAAAAATAAATGATATTAAATAAAAATACAAGGTAGCAGAGCCAATAAATGTATAGAAATACAAACTATGAAGTGGTCAGAGAAGGGGTCAGTGCAAAGAGTGAGTGATAAGTGCAGTTTTAAATAACTGACGTTTAGTTAATTTATAAAAATGAACATGTCATCATGGAATTTATGTTGGAGTTTTGTATGTAGGAGGTGTTAAATAACTACATTAAGAGTGTATTAGTTAAATGACGTTTAGTTAATTTATAAAAATGAACATGTCATCATGGAATTTATGTTGGAGTTTTGTATGTAGGAGGTGTTAAATAACTACATTAAGAGTGTATTAGTTAATTGATGTTTAGTTAATTTATAAAAATGAACATGTCACCATGGAATTTATGTTAAAATTTATATAGAGTAAATTTTTTATAACTACATTGAATAGATAATGGTTTTGTTGTTACATTATAATTGTAAACTTGGCCAGGAAGGCAATAATTGATGATAATATGCCAAAGGGTTTTACTGTAATTATGTTGTGGACATACTATACTAAAAAACTATGTAATGATAAATTAAAAACCAGAATGGAGTAAAAATTGAATTATTGGCCATAAGCTAGTGACAAATTGTACAGGAAGCCATGTCAGAAAAGTTAGGCAACCAACCAATGTAAAGACACTAAATTTTATATAATAAATTAGAAGAAAGTAATAGTAGTTATTAATAGCAGATAAGTGCCATGAATTACAATAAAAAAATAATATATGTAATAGGAGAATAGGTCCCAAAATTAGTATTTAGTAATGAGGGGATAGTACTTGTTAGAATGACAAGATTAAGATGAGAAAGGTAGCAAAATGTATATAATTTTCTAACAAAGAATCTGTGAAAATTCAATTGGTATAACGTGACTTTTGTAAAGGAGTATTTTATTAAGTAAGTGCAAGAACATTTTTTAATTATGGCCGGTATTAGATGGCTCAAGGATTACAAATATTAACCAATAACAGAACAGAGATTGGTTGTCAAGCACCACATAAAGGTAAGAAAGTTTGTTGATTCAACTGTTAATGGTGAAAGAGAATAGTCCAGCTTTATGAGTAGAGAAAAAAAAATCTAAAAGAACTAATTTTCAAGATAATTCAAATAACTATTGATTCAAAATGAAAGTACTAAATTATACATAAAATGAAGAGGATGAATGAGATAAAGAAACTAATGCAATAAATTAAAGTAAACAAAAAATTAAAATCGAATGCTAAACCTCACTTTCTTACAACCAAGTGAAAAAAAAAAAATGCTACACAAATTCCATGGTAATCCATAACCACGAGAAACTTCAACATTGGTGAAGATTAAGAATTGGAAATTCTACTCCATCCAGGGACAAATACACCAAACTTTTATTTTCGGAACTGGAGATTGGCGACAATACGACGCAGACATCTATAGACTGGTTAAGCGGCCATCACGGAAATATCGGTACTCTGCCATTACGAGTGAACCTCGTCGTTAGACAGTAAAACCAACTATGTTTAAAGATATTAGTTAATAAGATTTTATATTTAAATTTGTAATACCTTGTACTTTTATTTGGCATTTTCTGACCTTCCTAATAGTCACAAGAACCTTTCGAACCCTGAGATTAAGAAAAAATAATAATATAGTTAAAATTTAATATCTGATAATCGAATGCTGTAACATAGTCGATTCACTTAAGTGTGGTCAATCTGTTGAAACCAAGCGAAGAGAGAACGTCTGTTTTGTAAAAGAAAAAATAAAGAATCCTACATGAAAATTATGACTTATTATTTGCTGACTATTTAGTGCGTTTTAGATAATTTGTAGTTTACAGAGAGAGAAACGAGAGACAAATGCCTCAAAGGAAACTAATAAAAACACGGGAAGCATTGGAGATGATGAAGAATGGACTAGTTAATGTAATTAATCTCCCAATAGCCGACCATAGAGAAATCATGAATTTCAAAGATTATAGGAGGAGGTCAAAAGAAATTTTAGAAATAATTCACCATAAAACGGTGTGTAACAAATTAAAAAGGTCTATAGTTAAATCAAATATACCAGAGATAGAGATTTATAATAAAATGTCAGTGATAACATCAATGATTGATGTACCAGTGACACATTTGTTAAATAAAATAGAGGATAAAGTGATTGAAATAAGATTTCTAACAAGTGAAAATTTTGTATTAAAAACATTGCCGTATAAGGTAGTAGAGAGGTATGTAACTAGGACTGAAATAGTTCTGAAAACAATAGCAGTCCGAACAATAAGGGCAACTGAAATTATGGACTATGGATAAACTAAATACCATGCACTATCGAGAAATGGGACTGATTTTTTGATTACCGACAAGGCAAACCATTTAAGAATAGAGAAGAAAAAATAATGATAATTGAAACACAAATAAAATAAGTAAAGAATAAATAAACAATATAGGAGACTTAAAAAAAATTAATGATACAAGAAAACAAAAGACAAATGAACATTTAAGAAAACATAAACAAATAGACCATCAAAACAGGGTTTGGAAGAGCATATGACAGTTAAGAACGATAATAAGGGAATCACAAAGAGTGAAGAGAGTAAGCATTTAAAACAAATAAATGAAAGTGAACTTGCAGAAGAAGAATCGATGTCTGGAAATAAATAGAATAACACAAACCATAGTTGTAACTGCTGCTAAAAAGGGGTATTGAAAAGGAGAACAATAACACTGTGGCAAATGAATCAATTAACTACGAAATTAAATTAAATAGAGGAGGAGAAATATACCAAGGATTTTACCAAAACTGATAATAAATAATATAAAAAGTAAGGGGAGCTGCTGGGATGCAATTTATAATAAATGACAAGTATTAAGAACGCAACAGGATTCCGAGGGTATTTACAGTAACGCAACAGTTACCATTTTTACAGAGTGTAGAAAGCTACGGCGCCAATCAAAAATTATTATTATGGGCAGGGGCCAACGAGCACTGTACCATGCACGGGTGAATGGTCGGGTGAGGAATAGGTCAGAATAGTGCCACTCACAGCCGATATGCATTCATCGTGCCATTTAAAGTTAGGGAGGAATTAATAACCCCAATCAAGGAATCAACCTGAACAGGAGATAAAGCAGAGGAAGAAAGAAAAGAAACCCCAGAGGAAAGGAAAAATCAGTTGGTAACCACCTGTATAAGAAATATGAGGAAAAATAATATATTTTTTAGATTTGCCCAGAGAAGAAAAGTAAGTTATTTGCGAATTGTTATATAATAACCCAACTCAAGAAAATTCATCACAACCCAATCCCTGAAACCATAAGGAAACAAATTTTTTTTTTTAATAAAGAAGAAAAAGTTTTACAAATAAACCAAAGCATGAAGATTATAAGTTTATTTTACCCAAACCACATTCAGATAAAATAAACTTAGTTGGGAGGGGGAGTATATGTAACGTAACAAAACTAAGGTCCCGTACGTTACATAAAAATTATAATAAAAAAAAAAAACACTAGAGTTATTCATTGTAACGAAGGTCAGGTAATTGTAAACCCTTATTGAGTAAAAATAAATGATATTAAATAAAAATACAAGGTAGCAGAACCAATAAATGTATAGAAATACAAACTATGAAGTGGTCAGAGAAGGGGTCAGTGCAAAGAGTGAGTGATAAGTGCAGTTTTAAATAACTGACGTTTAGTTAATTTATAAAAATGAACATGTCATCATGGAATTTATGTTGGAGTTTTGTATGTACGAGGTATTAAATAACTACATTAAGAGTGTATTAGTTAATTGATGTTTAGTTAATTTATAAAAATGAACATGTCACCATGGAATTTATGTTAAAATTTATATAGAGTAAATTTTTTATAACTACATTGAATAGATAATGGTTTTGTTGTTACATTATAATTGTAAACTTGGCCAGGAAGGCAATAATTGATGATAATATGCCAAAGGGTTTTACTGTAATTTTGTTGTGGACATACTATACTAAAAAACTATGTAATGATAAATTAAAAATCAGAATGGAGTAAAAATTGAATTATTGGCCATAAGCCAGTGACAAATTGTACAGGAAGCCATGTCAGAAAAGTTAGGCAACCAACCAATGTAAAGACACTAAATTTTATATAATAAATTAGAAGAAAGTAATAGTAGTTATTAATAGCAGATAAGTGCCATGAATTACAATAAAAACATAATATATGTAATAGGAGAATAGGTCCCAAAATTAGTATTTAGTAATGAGGGGATAGTACTTGTTAGAATGACAAGATTAAGATGAGAAAGGTAGCAAAATGTATATAATTTTCTAACAAAGAATCTGTGAAAATTCAATTGGTATAACGTGACTTTTGTAAAGGAGTATTTTATTAAGTAAGTGCAGGAACATTTTTTAATTATGGCCGGTATTAGATGGCTCAAGGATTACAAATATTAACCAATAACAGAACAGAGATTGGTTGTCAAGCACCACATAAAGGTAAGAAAGTTTGTTGATTCAACTGTTAATGGTGAAAGAGAATAGTCCAGCTTTATGAGTAGAGAAAAAAAAATCTAAAAGAACTAATTTTCAAGATAATTCAAATAACTATTGATTCAAAATGAAAGTACTAAATTATAAATAAAATGAAGAGGATGAATCACATAAAGAAACTAATGCAATAAATTAAAGTAAACAAAAAATTAAAATCGAATGCTAAACCTCACTTTCTTACAACCAAGTGAAAAAAAACTATGCTACACAAATTCCATGGTAATCCATAACCACGAGAAACTTCAACATTGGTGAAGATTAAGAATTGGAAATTCTACTCCATCCAGGGACAAATACACCAAACTTTTATTTTCGGAACTGGAGATTGGCGACAATACGACGCAGACATCTATAGACTGGTTAAGCGGCCATCACGGAAATATCGGTACTCTGCCATTACGAGTGAACCTCGTCGTTAGACAGTAAAACCAACTATGTTTAAAGATATTAGTTAATAAGATTTTATATTTAAATTTGTAATACCTTGTACTTTTATTTGGCATTTTCTGACCTTCCTAATAGTCACAAGAACCTTTCGAACCCTGAGATTAAGAAAAAATAATAATATAGTTAAAATTTAATATCTGATAATCGAATGCTGTAACATAGTCGATTCACTTAAGTGTGGTCAATCTGTTGAAACCAAGCGAAGAGAGAACGTCTGTTTTGTAAAAGAAAAAATAAAGAATCCTACATGAAAATTATGACTTATTATTTGCTGACTATTTAGTGCGTTTTAGATAATTTGTAGTTTACAGAGAGAGAAACGAGAGACAAATGCCTCAAAGGAAACTAATAAAAACACGGGAAGCATTGGAGATGATGAAGAATGGACTAGTTAATGTAATTAATCTCCCAATAGCCGACCATAGAGAAATCATGAATTTCAAAGATTATAGGAGGAGGTCAAAAGAAATTTTAGAAATAATTCACCATAAAACGGTGTGTAACAAATTAAAAAGGTCTATAGTTAAATCAAATATACCAGAGATAGAGATTTATAATAAAATGTCAGTGATAACATCAATGATTGATGTACCAGTGACACATTTGTTAAATAAAATAGAGGATAAAGTGATTGAAATAAGATTTCTAACAAGTGAAAATTTTGTATTAAAAACATTGCCGTATAAGGTAGTAGAGAGGTATGTAACTAGGACTGAAATAGTTCTGAAAACAATAGCAGTCCGAACAATAAGGGCAACTGAAATTATGGACTATGGATAAACTAAATACCATGCACTATCGAGAAAAGGGACTGATTTTTTGATTACCGACAAGGCAAACCATTTAAGAATAGAGAAGAAAAAATAATGATAATTGAAACACAAATAAAATAAGTAAAGAATAAATAAACAATATAGGAGACTTAAAAAAAATTAATGATATAAGAAAACAAAAGACAAATGAAGATTTAAGAAAACATAAACAAATAGACCATCAAAACAGGGTTTGGAAGAGCATATGACAGTTAAGAACGATAATAAGGGAATCACAATGAGTGAAGAGAGTAAGCATTTAAAACAAATAAATGAAAGTGAACTTGCAGAAGAAGAATCGATGTCTGGAAATAAATAGAATAACACAAACCATAGTTGTAACTGCTGCTAAAAAGGGGTATTGAAAAAGGAGATGAATAACACTGTGGCAAATGAATCAATTAACTACAAAATTAAATTAAATAGAGGAGGAGAAATATACCAAGGATTTTACCAAAACTGATAATAAATAATATAAAAAGTAAGGGGAGCTGCTGGGATGCAATTTATAATAAATGACAAGTATTAAGAACGCAACAGGATTCCGAGGGTATTTACAGTAACGCAACAGTTACCATTTTTACAGAGTGTAGAAAGCTACGGCGCCAATCAAAAATTATTATTATGGGCAGGGGCCAACGAGCACTGTACCATGCACGGGTGAATGGTCGGGTGAGGAATAGGTCAGAATAGTGCCACTCACAGCCGATATGCATTCATCGTGCCATTTAAAGTTAGGGAGGAATTAATAACCCCAATCAAGGAATCAACCTGAACAGGAGATAAAGCAGAGGAAGAAAGAAAAGAAACCCCAGAGGAAAGGAAAAATCAGTTGGTAACCACCTGTATAAGAAATATGAGGAAAAATAATATATTTTTTAGATTTGCCCAGAGAAGAAAAGTAAGTTATTTGCGAATTGTTATATAATAACCCAACTCAAGAAAATTCATCACAACCCAATCCCTGAAACCATAAGGAAACAAATTTTTTTTTTTAATAAAGAAGAAAAAGTTTTACAATTAAACCAAAGCATGAAGATTATAAGTTTATTTTACCCAAACCACATTCAGATAAAATAAACTTAGTTGGGAGGGGGAGTATATGTAACGTATCAAAACTAAGGTCCCGTACGTTACATAAAAATTATAATAAAAAAAAAAAAACACTAGAGTTATTCATTGTAACGAAGGTCAGGTAATTGTAAACCCTTATTGAGTAAAAATAAATGATATTAAATAAAAATACAAGGTAGCAGAGCCAATAAATGTATAGAAATACAAACTATGAAGTGGTCAGAGAAGGGGTCAGTGCAAAGAGTGAGTGATAAGTGCAGTTTTAAATAACTGACGTTTAGTTAATTTATAAAAATGAACATGTCATCATGGAATTTATGTTGGAGTTTTGTATGTAGGAGGTGTTAAATAACTACATTAAGAGTGTATTAGTTAAATGACGTTTAGTTAATTTATAAAAATGAACATGTCATCATGGAATTTATGTTGGAGTTTTGTATGTAGGAGGTGTTAAATAACTACATTAAGAGTGTATTAGTTAATTGATGTTTAGTTAATTTATAAAAATGAACATGTCACCATGGAATTTATGTTAAAATTTATATAGAGTAAATTTTTTATAACTACATTGAATAGATAATGTTTTTGTTGTTACATTATAATTGTAAACTTGGCCAGGAAGGCAATAATTGATGATAATATGCCAAAGGGTTTTACTGTAATTATGTTGTGGACATACTATACTAAAAAACTATGTAATGATAAATTAAAAACCAGAATGGAGTAAAAATTGAATTATTGGCCATAAGCTAGTGACAAATTGTACAGGAAGCCATGTCAGAAAAGTTAGGCAACCAACCAATGTAAAGACACTAAATTTTATATAATAAATTAGAAGAAAGTAATAGTAGTTATTAATAGCAGATAAGTGCCATGAATTACAATAAAAAAATAATATATGTAATAGGAGAATAGGTCCCAAAATTAGTATTTAGTAATGAGGGGATAGTACTTGTTAGAATGACAAGATTAAGATGAGAAAGGTAGCAAAATGTATATAATTTTCTAACAAAGAATCTGTGAAAATTCAATTGGTATAACGTGACTTTTGTAAAGGAGTATTTTATTAAGTAAGTGCAAGAACATTTTTTAATTATGGCCGGTATTAGATGGCTCAAGGATTACAAATATTAACCAATAACAGAACAGAGATTGGTTGTCAAGCACCACATAAAGGTAAGAAAGTTTGTTGATTCAACTGTTAATGGTGAAAGAGAATAGTCCAGCTTTATGAGTAGAGAAAAAAAAATCTAAAAGAACTAATTTTCAAGATAATTCAAATAACTATTGATTCAAAATGAAAGTACTAAATTATACATAAAATGAAGAGGATGAATGAGATAAAGAAACTAATGCAATAAATTAAAGTAAACAAAAAATTAAAATCGAATGCTAAATCTCACTTTCTTACAACCAAGTGAAAAAAAAAAATGCTACACAAATTCCATGGTAATCCATAACCACGAGAAACTTCAACATTGGTGAAGATTAAGAATTGGAAATTCTACTCCATCCAGGGACAAATACACCAAACTTTTATTTTCGGAACTGGAGATTGGCGACAATACGACGCAGACATCTATAGACTGGTTAAGCGGCCATCACGGAAATATCGGTACTCTGCCATTACGAGTGAACCTCGTCGTTAGACAGTAAAACCAACTATGTTTAAAGATATTAGTTAATAAGATTTTATATTTAAATTTGTAATACCTTGTACTTTTATTTGGCATTTTCTGACCTTCCTAATAGTCACAAGAACCTTTCGAACCCTGAGATTAAGAAAAAATAATAATATAGTTAAAATTTAATATCTGATAATCGAATGCTGTAACATAGTCGATTCACTTAAGTGTGGTCAATCTGTTGAAACCAAGCGAAGAGAGAACGTCTGTTTTGTAAAAGAAAAAATAAAGAATCCTACATGAAAATTATGACTTATTATTTGCTGACTATTTAGTGCGTTTTAGATAATTTGTAGTTTACAGAGAGAGAAACGAGAGACAAATGCCTCAAAGGAAACTAATAAAAACACGGGAAGCATTGGAGATGATGAAGAATGGACTAGTTAATGTAATTAATCTCCCAATAGCCGACCATAGAGAAATCATGAATTTCAAAGATTATAGGAGGAGGTCAAAAGAAATTTTAGAAATAATTCACCATAAAACGGTGTGTAACAAATTAAAAAGGTCTATAGTTAAATCAAATATACCAGAGATAGAGATTTATAATAAAATGTCAGTGATAACATCAATGATTGATGTACCAGTGACACATTTGTTAAATAAAATAGAGGATAAAGTGATTGAAATAAGATTTCTAACAAGTGAAAATTTTGTATTAAAAACATTGCCGTATAAGGTAGTAGAGAGGTATGTAACTAGGACTGAAATAGTTCTGAAAACAATAGCAGTCCGAACAATAAGGGCAACTGAAATTATGGACTATGGATAAACTAAATACCATGCACTATCGAGAAATGGGACTGATTTTTTGATTACCGACAAGGCAAACCATTTAAGAATAGAGAAGAAAAAATAATGATAATTGAAACACAAATAAAATAAGTAAAGAATAAATAAACAATATAGGAGACTTAAAAAAAATTAATGATATAAGAAAACAAAAGACAAATGAACATTTAAGAAAACATAAACAAATAGACCATCAAAACAGGGTTTGGAAGAGCATATGACAGTTAAGAACGATAATAAGGGAATCACAAAGAGTGAAGAGAGTAAGCATTTAAAACAAATAAATGAAAGTGAACTTGCAGAAGAAGAATCGATGTCTGGAAATAAATAGAATAACACAAACCATAGTTGTAACTGCTGCTAAAAAGGGGTATTGAAAAGGAGAACAATAACACTGTGGCAAATGAATCAATTAACTACGAAATTAAATTAAATAGAGGAGGAGAAATATACCAAGGATTTTACCAAAACTGATAATAAATAATATAAAAAGTAAGGGGAGCTGCTGGGATGCAATTTATAATAAATGACAAGTATTAAGAACGCAACAGGATTCCGAGGGTATTTACAGTAACGCAACAGTTACCATTTTTACAGAGTGTAGAAAGCTACGGCGCCAATCAAAAATTATTATTATGGGCAGGGGCCAACGAGCACTGTACCATGCACGGGTGAATGGTCGGGTGAGGAATAGGTCAGAATAGTGCCACTCACAGCCGATATGCATTCATCGTGCCATTTAAAGTTAGGGAGGAATTAATAACACCAATCAAGGAATCAACCTGAACAGGAGATAAAGCAGAGGAAGAAAGAAAAGAAACCCCAGAGGAAAGGAAAAATCAGTTGGTAACCACCTGTATAAGAAATATGAGGAAAAATAATATATTTTTTAGATTTGCCCAGAGAAGAAAAGTAAGTTATTTGCGAATTGTTATATAATAACCCAACTCAAGAAAATTCATCACAACCCAATCCCTGAAACCATAAGGAAACAAATTTTTTTTTTTAATAAAGAAGAAAAAGTTTTACAAATAAACCAAAGCATGAAGATTATAAGTTTATTTTACCCAAACCACATTCAGATAAAATAAACTTAGTTGGGAGGGGGAGTATATGTAACGTATCAAAACTAAGGTCCCGTACGTTACATAAAAATTATAATAAAAAAAAAAAAACACTAGAGTTATTCATTGTAACGAAGGTCAGGTAATTGTAAACCCTTATTGAGTAAAAATAAATATTAAATAAAAATACAAGGTAGCAGAACCAATAAATGTATAGAAATACAAACTATGAAGTGGTCAGAGAAGGGGTCAGTGCAAAGAGTGAGTGATAAGTGCAGTTTTAAATAACTGACGTTTAGTTAATTTATAAAAATGAACATGTCATCATGGAATTTATGTTGGAGTTTTGTATGTACGAGGTATTAAATAACTACATTAAGAGTGTATTAGTTAATTGATGTTTAGTTAATTTATAAAAATGAACATGTCACCATGGAATTTATGTTAAAATTTATATAGAGTAAATTTTTTATAACTACATTGAATAGATAATGGTTTTGTTGTTACATTATAATTGTAAACTTGGCCAGGAAGGCAATAATTGATGATAATATGCCAAAGGGTTTTACTGTAATTTTGTTGTGGACATACTATACTAAAAAACTATGTAATGATAAATTAAAAATCAGAATGGAGTAAAAATTGAATTATTGGCCATAAGCCAGTGACAAATTGTACAGGAAGCCATGTCAGAAAAGTTAGGCAACCAACCAATGTAAAGACACTAAATTTTATATAATAAATTAGAAGAAAGTAATAGTAGTTATTAATAGCAGATAAGTGCCATGAATTACAATAAAAACATAATATATGTAATAGGAGAATAGGTCCCAAAATTAGTATTTAGTAATGAGGGGATAGTACTTGTTAGAATGACAAGATTAAGATGAGAAAGGTAGCAAAATGTATATAATTTTCTAACAAAGAATCTGTGAAAATTCAATTGGTATAACGTGACTTTTGTAAAGGAGTATTTTATTAAGTAAGTGCAGGAACATTTTTTAATTATGGCCGGTATTAGATGGCTCAAGGATTACAAATATTAACCAATAACAGAACAGAGATTGGTTGTCAAGCACCACATAAAGGTAAGAAAGTTTGTTGATTCAACTGTTAATGGTGAAAGAGAATAGTCCAGCTTTATGAGTAGAGAAAAAAAAATCTAAAAGAACTAATTTTCAAGATAATTCAAATAACTATTGATTCAAAATGAAAGTACTAAATTATAAATAAAATGAAGAGGATGAATCACATAAAGAAACTAATGCAATAAATTAAAGTAAACAAAAAATTAAAATCGAATGCTAAACCTCACTTTCTTACAACCAAGTGAAAAAAAACTATGCTACACAAATTCCATGGTAATCCATAACCACGAGAAACTTCAACATTGGTGAAGATTAAGAATTGGAAATTCTACTCCATCCAGGGACAAATACACCAAACTTTTATTTTCGGAACTGGAGATTGGCGACAATACGACGCAGACATCTATAGACTGGTTAAGCGGCCATCACGGAAATATCGGTACTCTGCCATTACGAGTGAACCTCGTCGTTAGACAGTAAAACCAACTATGTTTAAAGATATTAGTTAATAAGATTTTATATTTAAATTTGTAATACCTTGTACTTTTATTTGGCATTTTCTGACCTTCCTAATAGTCACAAGAACCTTTCGAACCCTGAGATTAAGAAAAAATAATAATATAGTTAAAATTTAATATCTGATAATCGAATGCTGTAACATAGTCGATTCACTTAAGTGTGGTCAATCTGTTGAAACCAAGCGAAGAGAGAACGTCTGTTTTGTAAAAGAAAAAATAAAGAATCCTACATGAAAATTATGACTTATTATTTGCTGACTATTTAGTGCGTTTTAGATAATTTGTAGTTTACAGAGAGAGAAACGAGAGACAAATGCCTCAAAGGAAACTAATAAAAACACGGGAAGCATTGGAGATGATGAAGAATGGACTAGTTAATGTAATTAATCTCCCAATAGCCGACCATAGAGAAATCATGAATTTCAAAGATTATAGGAGGAGGTCAAAAGAAATTTTAGAAATAATTCACCATAAAACGGTGTGTAACAAATTAAAAAGGTCTATAGTTAAATCAAATATACCAGAGATAGAGATTTATAATAAAATGTCAGTGATAACATCAATGATTGATGTACCAGTGACATTTGTTAAATAAAATAGAGGATAAAGTGATTGAAATAAGATTTCTAACAAGTGAAAATTTTGTATTAAAAACATTGCCGTATAAGGTAGTAGAGAGGTATGTAACTAGGACTGAAATAGTTCTGAAAACAATAGCAGTCCGAACAATAAGGGCAACTGAAATTATGGACTATGGATAAACTAAATACCATGCACTATCGAGAAAATGGACTGATTTTTTTGATTACCGACAAGGCAAACCATTTAAGAATAGAGAAGAAAAAATAATGATAACTGAAACACAAATAAAATAAGTAAAGAATAAATAAACAATATAGGAGACTTAAAAAAAATTAATGATAATTAAGAAAACAAAAGACAAATGAAGATTTAAGAAAACATAAACAAATAGACCATCAAAACAGGGTTTGGAAGAGCATATGACAGTTAAGAACGATAATAAGGGAATCACAATGAGTGAAGAGAGTAAGCATTTAAAACAAATAAATGAAAGTGAACTTGCAGAAGAAGAATCGATGTCTGGAAATAAATAGAATAACACAAACCATAGTTGTAACTGCTGCTAAAAAGGGGTATTGAAAAAGGAGATGAATAACACTGTGGCAAATGAATCAATTAACTACAAAATTAAATTAAATAGAGGAGGAGAAATATACCAAGGATTTTACCAAAACTGATAATAAATAATATAAAAAGTAAGGGGAGCTGCTGGGATGCAATTTATAATAAATGACAAGTATTAAGAACGCAACAGGATTCCGAGGGTATTTACAGTAACGCAACAGTTACCATTTTTACAGAGTGTAGAAAGCTATGGCGCCAATCAAAAATTATTATTATGGGCAGGGGCCAACGAGCACTGTACCATGCACGGGTGAATGGTCGGGTGAGGAATAGGTCAGAATAGTGCCACTCACAGCCGATATGCATTCATCGTGCCATTTAAAGTTAGGGAGGAATTAATAACCCCAATCAAGGAATCAACCTGAACAGGAGATAAAGCAGAGGAAGAAAGAAAAGAAACCCCAGAGGAAAGGAAAAATCAGTTGGTAACCACCTGTATAAGAAATATGAGGAAAAATAATATATTTTTTAGATTTGCCCAGAGAAGAAAAGTAAGTTATTTGCGAATTGTTATATAATAACCCAACTCAAGAAAATTCATCACAACCCAATCCCTGAAACCATAAGGAACCAAATTTTTTTTTTTAATAAAGAAGAAAAAGTTTTACAATTAAACCAAAGCATGAAGATTATAAGTTTATTTTACCCAAACCACATTCAGATAAAATAAACTTAGTTGGGAGGGGGAGTATATGTAACGTATCAAAACTAAGGTCCCGTACGTTACATAAAAATTATAATAAAAAAAAAAAAACACTAGAGTTATTCATTGTAACGAAGGTCAGGTAATTGTAAACCCTTATTGAGTAAAAATAAATGATATTAAATAAAAATACAAGGTAGCAGAGCCAATAAATGTATAGAAATACAAACTATGAAGTGGTCAGAGAAGGGGTCAGTGCAAAGAGTGAGTGATAAGTGCAGTTTTAAATAACTGACGTTTAGTTAATTTATAAAAATGAACATGTCATCATGGAATTTATGTTGGAGTTTTGTATGTAGGAGGTGTTAAATAACTACATTAAGAGTGTATTAGTTAAATGACGTTTAGTTAATTTATAAAAATGAACATGTTGAAACCCTCCTTTTATTTTTTCTAAGTTTTGTAATTTTTTTTTTTGAATTTTATTTTTATTAAGTTTTTTTTTTGTAAAAGGGGAGAGACATCATATTTAGAACTAGGTAAAGAGAAACCTAGAGGAAGCAAAAGTGTGCAAGGCCCAGATACAATTACAGACATGTCCCCCCAGGTGAATGACAGGACTTGCAAATGAAAAACTCTTTTAACCAACAAGCGTGTGCTTTATTCGACCTGTAAGATTTTACATAAATAACAAGTCCGTAATTGTGTGAGCACACCATTTAAGGCAGAATTATATATATCTATGTATTTCCATTAATCCATAATGTCACCAAGTAAATGAATTGATATTACTAATTGCAAAATTTCTGCCTGATCATGTATGAGTCAAGGTTGGTAATAATCTCATTCATTAAGCAATACTAATCTATCAGTGTTGTATAATATCAATTAGGCTAGCCTGTTGTCTCAGCGAGCACATTTATGGTTATTTGATATATATTATTATGATACTCTTGTTTTAAATCAGTTACATATTCCCCAAAAATATATCTATGTATATATATAGTAAAATTACACACACAAACACATATACGACATGAATAACAAAACATCCCTCATTTCAACACTAACCTCCACATAAACCGATTCCCACTACAGTAAATAAATGAAGCCTAATATGTATAGCTAGGTACAAATATAAATAACAACGTAAAATGGAATATCACAGCTCCTAAGCATAGATTTGCTAGTATATTCACAAGCATAGTTCACACCAGAGAATGTAAGTTACCGCCCCGAAACTCAAACAGCCAAACGAACCCTTAGCTTAATCATTAAGCATTAAGTATGTGTGTAAAAGAAAATCGTTACTCATCAACAGCATCAGACAACCCCCAGCTATGTTATTAAACTCTGCCATGACCAGATGACTTGATAGCACGAGATGATTAACTCCCTAATGGTCTTAATTAGATGAAAGTTAGATCTTACAGTAAACTGCGGATGTGTGTGTATGTGTGTAACTTCTTACACATTATACAGTTATAAGATACATCATTAGGTGTACTGTGGTAATGTTCACACATGCAATAACATGATGATCACACATAATTGAACATGAGAGTTTGTGCTAGAGTCTAATTTTCAGAACTTAACGAGTGAGCTTCTGGCGGCTTCTGTGCATTCACATGTTGTAGAGAGAGAAAGAAATAGATAAACAGAATTTTCCCACCTGGATAGTCCGGTGCACTTAGTTCGTATAGGCGAGGATCAGTGATGTCACAGTCATATCACCCGTCCCTGGTGCAGCTTAGCGTTGGAAAAGTTCTTGGTTCAGCTTAGCATCGAAAAAGTCCTTGGTGGAGCTTAGCATCGGAAAGTCCTCGACTGACGGCATTGTGGCTAAAGATCGTCTCTGCTATTAGGGGGAACAGATGTTCGTTCGCCCCTGACACCCATCTCGTCCTTGGTCGAGCACCTGGAGCACGCTTTATCTAGCCTATCATAGTGATAGGTACGGAAGTCCTGGTTAGAAGTTCGCCGCCAGCCGAGACCAGATGAACAGCTTGGAGGATGAAGCAAAAATGAGAGCGAAACAACTTTTCGCTCCAGCCAAGTAACCTCCAAAGCAGGAATGTACAGACACACAGCTGGCTGGCAGCGCCAGCAGTATTGCGTGGCCACACAACCTTTTGTGTGTATAACTGACCGGCAACCAACAATCTTAACAGAGTGGCAGTGCGTGACGTCAGCGGCGCTCGTTTTTAAAATACTAATAATCTAATACGTTGCCGAAGCCAGTTCGGCACAATGTCATCATGGAATTTATGTTGGAGTTTTGTATGTAGGAGGTGTTAAATAACTACATTAAGAGTGTATTAGTTAATTGATGTTTAGTTAATTTATAAAAATGAACATGTCACCATGGAATTTATGTTAAAATTTATATAGAGTAAATTTTTTATAACTACATTGAATAGATAATGTTTTTGTTGTTACATTATAATTGTAAACTTGGCCAGGAAGGCAATAATTGATGATAATATGCCAAAGGGTTTTACTGTAATTATGTTGTGGACATACTATACTAAAAAACTATGTAATGATAAATTAAAAACCAGAATGGAGTAAAAATTGAATTATTGGCCATAAGCTAGTGACAAATTGTACAGGAAGCCATGTCAGAAAAGTTAGGCAACCAACCAATGTAAAGACACTAAATTTTATATAATAAATTAGAAGAAAGTAATAGTAGTTATTAATAGCAGATAAGTGCCATGAATTACAATAAAAACATAATATATGTAATAGGAGAATAGGTCCCAAAATTAGTATTTAGTAATGAGGGGATAGTACTTGTTAGAATGACAAGATTAAGATGAGAAAGGTAGCAAAATGTATATAATTTTCTAACAAAGAATCTGTGAAAATTCAATTGGTATAACGTGACTTTTGTAAAGGAGTATTTTATTAAGTAAGTGCAAGAACATTTTTTAATTATGGCCGGTATTAGATGGCTCAAGGATTACAAATATTAACCAATAACAGAACAGAGATTGGTTGTCAAGCACCACATAAAGGTAAGAAAGTTTGTTGATTCAACTGCTAATGGTGAAAGAGAATAGTCCAGCTTTATGAGTAGAGAAAAAAAAATCTAAAAGAACTAATTTTCAAGATAATTCAAATAACTATTGCTTCAAAATGAAAGCACTAAATTATACATAAAATGAAGAGGATGAATGACATAAAGAAACTAATGCAATAAATTAAAGTAAACAAAAAATTAAAATCGAATGCTAAACCTCACTTTCTTACAACCAAGTGAAAAAAAACTATGCTACACAAATTCCATGGTAATCCATAACCACGAGAAACTTCAACATTGGTGAAGATTAAGAATTGGAAATTCTACTCCATCCAGGGACAAATACACCTATTTTCGGAACTGGAGATTGGCGACAATACGACGCAGACATCTATAGACTGGTGAAGCGGCCATCACGGAAATATCGGTACTCTGCCATTACGAGTGAACCTCGTCGTTAGACAGTAAAACCAACTATGTTTAAAGATATTAGTTAATAAGATTTTATATTTAAATTTGTAATACCTTGTACTTTTATTTGGCATTTTCTGACCTTCCTAATAGTCACAAGAACCTTTCGAACCCTGAGATTAAGAAAAAATAATAATATAGTTAAAATTTAATATCTGATAATCGAATGCTGTAACATAGTCGATTCACTTAAGTGTGGTCAATCTGTTGAAACCAAGCGAAGAGAGAACGTCTGTTTTGTAAAAGAAAAAATAAAGAATCCTACATGAAAATTATGACTTATTATTTGCTGACTATTTAGTGCGTTTTAGATAATTTGTAGTTTACAGAGAGAGAAACGAGAGACAAATGCCTCAAAGGAAACTAATAAAAACACGGGAAGCATTGGAGATGATGAAGAATGGACTAGTTAATGTAATTAATCTCCCAATAGCCGACCATAGAGAAATCATGAATTTCAAAGATTATAGGAGGAGGTCAAAAGAAATTTTAGAAATAATTCACCATAAAACGGTGTGTAACAAATTAAAAAGGTCTATAGTTAAATCAAATATACCAGAGATAGAGATTTATAATAAAATGTCAGTGATAACATCAATGATTGATGTACCAGTGACACATTTGTTAAATAAAATAGAGGATAAAGTGATTGAAATAAGATTTCTAACAAGTGAAAATTTTGTATTAAAAACATTGCCGTATAAGGTAGTAGAGAGGTATGTAACTAGGACTGAAATAGTTCTGAAAACAATAGCAGTCCGAACAATAAGGGCAACTGAAATTATGGACTATGGATAAACTAAATACCATGCACTATCGAGAAAAGGGACTGATTTTTTGATTACCGACAAGGCAAACCATTTAAGAATAGAGAAGAAAAAATAATGATAATTGAAACACAAATAAAATAAGTAAAGAATAAATAAACAATATAGGAGACTTAAAAAAAATTAATGATATAAGAAAACAAAAGACAAATGAAGATTTAAGAAAACATAAACAAATAGACCATCAAAACAGGGTTTGGAAGAGCATATGACAGTTAAGAACGATAATAAGGGAATCACAATGAGTGAAGAGAGTAAGCATTTAAAACAAATAAATGAAAGTGAACTTGCAGAAGAAGAATCGATGTCTGGAAATAAATAGAATAACACAAACCATAGTTGTAACTGCTGCTAAAAAGGGGTATTGAAAAAGGAGATGAATAACACTGTGGCAAATGAATCAATTAACTACAAAATTAAATTAAATAGAGGAGGAGAAATATACCAAGGATTTTACCAAAACTGATAATAAATAATATAAAAAGTAAGGGGAGCTGCTGGGATGCAATTTATAATAAATGACAAGTATTAAGAACGCAACAGGATTCCGAGGGTATTTACAGTAACGCAACAGTTACCATTTTTACAGAGTGTAGAAAGCTACGGCGCCAATCAAAAATTATTATTATGGGCAGGGGCCAACGAGCACTGTACCATGCACGGGTGAATGGTCGGGTGAGGAATAGGTCAGAATAGTGCCACTCACAGCCGATATGCATTCATCGTGCCATTTAAAGTTAGGGAGGAATTAATAACCCCAATCAAGGAATCAACCTGAACAGGAGATAAAGCAGAGGAAGAAAGAAAAGAAACCCCAGAGGAAAGGAAAAATCAGTTGGTAACCACCTGTATAAGAAATATGAGGAAAAATAATATATTTTTTAGATTTGCCCAGAGAAGAAAAGTAAGTTATTTGCGAATTGTTATATAATAACCCAACTCAAGAAAATTCATCACAACCCAATCCCTGAAACCATAAGGAAACAAATTTTTTTTTTTAATAAAGAAGAAAAAGTTTTACAATTAAACCAAAGCATGAAGATTATAAGTTTATTTTACCCAAACCACATTCAGATAAAATAAACTTAGTTGGGAGGGGGAGTATATGTAACGTATCAAAACTAAGGTCCCGTACGTTACATAAAAATTATAATAAAAAAAAAAAAACACTAGAGTTATTCATTGTAACGAAGGTCAGGTAATTGTAAACCCTTATTGAGTAAAAATAAATGATATTAAATAAAAATACAAGGTAGCAGAGCCAATAAATGTATAGAAATACAAACTATGAAGTGGTCAGAGAAGGGGTCAGTGCAAAGAGTGAGTGATAAGTGCAGTTTTAAATAACTGACGTTTAGTTAATTTATAAAAATGAACATGTCATCATGGAATTTATGTTGGAGTTTTGTATGTAGGAGGTGTTAAATAACTACATTAAGAGTGTATTAGTTAAATGACGTTTAGTTAATTTATAAAAATGAACATGTCATCATGGAATTTATGTTGGAGTTTTGTATGTAGGAGGTGTTAAATAACTACATTAAGAGTGTATTAGTTAATTGATGTTTAGTTAATTTATAAAAATGAACATGTCACCATGGAATTTATGTTAAAATTTATATAGAGTAAATTTTTTATAACTACATTGAATAGATAATGTTTTTGTTGTTACATTATAATTGTAAACTTGGCCAGGAAGGCAATAATTGATGATAATATGCCAAAGGGTTTTACTGTAATTATGTTGTGGACATACTATACTAAAAAACTATGTAATGATAAATTAAAAACCAGAATGGAGTAAAAATTGAATTATTGGCCATAAGCTAGTGACAAATTGTACAGGAAGCCATGTCAGAAAAGTTAGGCAACCAACCAATGTAAAGACACTAAATTTTATATAATAAATTAGAAGAAAGTAATAGTAGTTATTAATAGCAGATAAGTGCCATGAATTACAATAAAAAAATAATATATGTAATAGGAGAATAGGTCCCAAAATTAGTATTTAGTAATGAGGGGATAGTACTTGTTAGAATGACAAGATTAAGATGAGAAAGGTAGCAAAATGTATATAATTTTCTAACAAAGAATCTGTGAAAATTCAATTGGTATAACGTGACTTTTGTAAAGGAGTATTTTATTAAGTAAGTGCAAGAACATTTTTTAATTATGGCCGGTATTAGATGGCTCAAGGATTACAAATATTAACCAATAACAGAACAGAGATTGGTTGTCAAGCACCACATAAAGGTAAGAAAGTTTGTTGATTCAACTGTTAATGGTGAAAGAGAATAGTCCAGCTTTATGAGTAGAGAAAAAAAAATCTAAAAGAACTAATTTTCAAGATAATTCAAATAACTATTGATTCAAAATGAAAGTACTAAATTATACATAAAATGAAGAGGATGAATGAGATAAAGAAACTAATGCAATAAATTAAAGTAAACAAAAAATTAAAATCGAATGCTAAATCTCACTTTCTTACAACCAAGTGAAAAAAAAAAATGCTACACAAATTCCATGGTAATCCATAACCACGAGAAACTTCAACATTGGTGAAGATTAAGAATTGGAAATTCTACTCCATCCAGGGACAAATACACCAAACTTTTATTTTCGGAACTGGAGATTGGCGACAATACGACGCAGACATCTATAGACTGGTTAAGCGGCCATCACGGAAATATCGGTACTCTGCCATTACGAGTGAACCTCGTCGTTAGACAGTAAAACCAACTATGTTTAAAGATATTAGTTAATAAGATTTTATATTTAAATTTGTAATACCTTGTACTTTTATTTGGCATTTTCTGACCTTCCTAATAGTCACAAGAACCTTTCGAACCCTGAGATTAAGAAAAAATAATAATATAGTTAAAATTTAATATCTGATAATCGAATGCTGTAACATAGTCGATTCACTTAAGTGTGGTCAATCTGTTGAAACCAAGCGAAGAGAGAACGTCTGTTTTGTAAAAGAAAAAATAAAGAATCCTACATGAAAATTATGACTTATTATTTGCTGACTATTTAGTGCGTTTTAGATAATTTGTAGTTTACAGAGAGAGAAACGAGAGACAAATGCCTCAAAGGAAACTAATAAAAACACGGGAAGCATTGGAGATGATGAAGAATGGACTAGTTAATGTAATTAATCTCCCAATAGCCGACCATAGAGAAATCATGAATTTCAAAGATTATAGGAGGAGGTCAAAAGAAATTTTAGAAATAATTCACCATAAAACGGTGTGTAACAAATTAAAAAGGTCTATAGTTAAATCAAATATACCAGAGATAGAGATTTATAATAAAATGTCAGTGATAACATCAATGATTGATGTACCAGTGACACATTTGTTAAATAAAATAGAGGATAAAGTGATTGAAATAAGATTTCTAACAAGTGAAAATTTTGTATTAAAAACATTGCCGTATAAGGTAGTAGAGAGGTATGTAACTAGGACTGAAATAGTTCTGAAAACAATAGCAGTCCGAACAATAAGGGCAACTGAAATTATGGACTATGGATAAACTAAATACCATGCACTATCGAGAAATGGGACTGATTTTTTGATTACCGACAAGGCAAACCATTTAAGAATAGAGAAGAAAAAATAATGATAATTGAAACACAAATAAAATAAGTAAAGAATAAATAAACAATATAGGAGACTTAAAAAAAATTAATGATATAAGAAAACAAAAGACAAATGAACATTTAAGAAAACATAAACAAATAGACCATCAAAACAGGGTTTGGAAGAGCATATGACAGTTAAGAACGATAATAAGGGAATCACAAAGAGTGAAGAGAGTAAGCATTTAAAACAAATAAATGAAAGTGAACTTGCAGAAGAAGAATCGATGTCTGGAAATAAATAGAATAACACAAACCATAGTTGTAACTGCTGCTAAAAAGGGGTATTGAAAAGGAGAACAATAACACTGTGGCAAATGAATCAATTAACTACGAAATTAAATTAAATAGAGGAGGAGAAATATACCAAGGATTTTACCAAAACTGATAATAAATAATATAAAAAGTAAGGGGAGCTGCTGGGATGCAATTTATAATAAATGACAAGTATTAAGAACGCAACAGGATTCCGAGGGTATTTACAGTAACGCAACAGTTACCATTTTTACAGAGTGTAGAAAGCTACGGCGCCAATCAAAAATTATTATTATGGGCAGGGGCCAACGAGCACTGTACCATGCACGGGTGAATGGTCGGGTGAGGAATAGGTCAGAATAGTGCCACTCACAGCCGATATGCATTCATCGTGCCATTTAAAGTTAGGGAGGAATTAATAACACCAATCAAGGAATCAACCTGAACAGGAGATAAAGCAGAGGAAGAAAGAAAAGAAACCCCAGAGGAAAGGAAAAATCAGTTGGTAACCACCTGTATAAGAAATATGAGGAAAAATAATATATTTTTTAGATTTGCCCAGAGAAGAAAAGTAAGTTATTTGCGAATTGTTATATAATAACCCAACTCAAGAAAATTCATCACAACCCAATCCCTGAAACCATAAGGAAACAAATTTTTTTTTTTAATAAAGAAGAAAAAGTTTTACAAATAAACCAAAGCATGAAGATTATAAGTTTATTTTACCCAAACCACATTCAGATAAAATAAACTTAGTTGGGAGGGGGAGTATATGTAACGTATCAAAACTAAGGTCCCGTACGTTACATAAAAATTATAATAAAAAAAAAAAAACACTAGAGTTATTCATTGTAACGAAGGTCAGGTAATTGTAAACCCTTATTGAGTAAAAATAAATATTAAATAAAAATACAAGGTAGCAGAACCAATAAATGTATAGAAATACAAACTATGAAGTGGTCAGAGAAGGGGTCAGTGCAAAGAGTGAGTGATAAGTGCAGTTTTAAATAACTGACGTTTAGTTAATTTATAAAAATGAACATGTCATCATGGAATTTATGTTGGAGTTTTGTATGTACGAGGTATTAAATAACTACATTAAGAGTGTATTAGTTAATTGATGTTTAGTTAATTTATAAAAATGAACATGTCACCATGGAATTTATGTTAAAATTTATATAGAGTAAATTTTTTATAACTACATTGAATAGATAATGGTTTTGTTGTTACATTATAATTGTAAACTTGGCCAGGAAGGCAATAATTGATGATAATATGCCAAAGGGTTTTACTGTAATTTTGTTGTGGACATACTATACTAAAAAACTATGTAATGATAAATTAAAAATCAGAATGGAGTAAAAATTGAATTATTGGCCATAAGCCAGTGACAAATTGTACAGGAAGCCATGTCAGAAAAGTTAGGCAACCAACCAATGTAAAGACACTAAATTTTATATAATAAATTAGAAGAAAGTAATAGTAGTTATTAATAGCAGATAAGTGCCATGAATTACAATAAAAACATAATATATGTAATAGGAGAATAGGTCCCAAAATTAGTATTTAGTAATGAGGGGATAGTACTTGTTAGAATGACAAGATTAAGATGAGAAAGGTAGCAAAATGTATATAATTTTCTAACAAAGAATCTGTGAAAATTCAATTGGTATAACGTGACTTTTGTAAAGGAGTATTTTATTAAGTAAGTGCAGGAACATTTTTTAATTATGGCCGGTATTAGATGGCTCAAGGATTACAAATATTAACCAATAACAGAACAGAGATTGGTTGTCAAGCACCACATAAAGGTAAGAAAGTTTGTTGATTCAACTGTTAATGGTGAAAGAGAATAGTCCAGCTTTATGAGTAGAGAAAAAAAAATCTAAAAGAACTAATTTTCAAGATAATTCAAATAACTATTGATTCAAAATGAAAGTACTAAATTATAAATAAAATGAAGAGGATGAATCACATAAAGAAACTAATGCAATAAATTAAAGTAAACAAAAAATTAAAATCGAATGCTAAACCTCACTTTCTTACAACCAAGTGAAAAAAAACTATGCTACACAAATTCCATGGTAATCCATAACCACGAGAAACTTCAACATTGGTGAAGATTAAGAATTGGAAATTCTACTCCATCCAGGGACAAATACACCAAACTTTTATTTTCGGAACTGGAGATTGGCGACAATACGACGCAGACATCTATAGACTGGTTAAGCGGCCATCACGGAAATATCGGTACTCTGCCATTACGAGTGAACCTCGTCGTTAGACAGTAAAACCAACTATGTTTAAAGATATTAGTTAATAAGATTTTATATTTAAATTTGTAATACCTTGTACTTTTATTTGGCATTTTCTGACCTTCCTAATAGTCACAAGAACCTTTCGAACCCTGAGATTAAGAAAAAATAATAATATAGTTAAAATTTAATATCTGATAATCGAATGCTGTAACATAGTCGATTCACTTAAGTGTGGTCAATCTGTTGAAACCAAGCGAAGAGAGAACGTCTGTTTTGTAAAAGAAAAAATAAAGAATCCTACATGAAAATTATGACTTATTATTTGCTGACTATTTAGTGCGTTTTAGATAATTTGTAGTTTACAGAGAGAGAAACGAGAGACAAATGCCTCAAAGGAAACTAATAAAAACACGGGAAGCATTGGAGATGATGAAGAATGGACTAGTTAATGTAATTAATCTCCCAATAGCCGACCATAGAGAAATCATGAATTTCAAAGATTATAGGAGGAGGTCAAAAGAAATTTTAGAAATAATTCACCATAAAACGGTGTGTAACAAATTAAAAAGGTCTATAGTTAAATCAAATATACCAGAGATAGAGATTTATAATAAAATGTCAGTGATAACATCAATGATTGATGTACCAGTGACATTTGTTAAATAAAATAGAGGATAAAGTGATTGAAATAAGATTTCTAACAAGTGAAAATTTTGTATTAAAAACATTGCCGTATAAGGTAGTAGAGAGGTATGTAACTAGGACTGAAATAGTTCTGAAAACAATAGCAGTCCGAACAATAAGGGCAACTGAAATTATGGACTATGGATAAACTAAATACCATGCACTATCGAGAAAATGGACTGATTTTTTTGATTACCGACAAGGCAAACCATTTAAGAATAGAGAAGAAAAAATAATGATAACTGAAACACAAATAAAATAAGTAAAGAATAAATAAACAATATAGGAGACTTAAAAAAAATTAATGATAATTAAGAAAACAAAAGACAAATGAAGATTTAAGAAAACATAAACAAATAGACCATCAAAACAGGGTTTGGAAGAGCATATGACAGTTAAGAACGATAATAAGGGAATCACAATGAGTGAAGAGAGTAAGCATTTAAAACAAATAAATGAAAGTGAACTTGCAGAAGAAGAATCGATGTCTGGAAATAAATAGAATAACACAAACCATAGTTGTAACTGCTGCTAAAAAGGGGTATTGAAAAAGGAGATGAATAACACTGTGGCAAATGAATCAATTAACTACAAAATTAAATTAAATAGAGGAGGAGAAATATACCAAGGATTTTACCAAAACTGATAATAAATAATATAAAAAGTAAGGGGAGCTGCTGGGATGCAATTTATAATAAATGACAAGTATTAAGAACGCAACAGGATTCCGAGGGTATTTACAGTAACGCAACAGTTACCATTTTTACAGAGTGTAGAAAGCTATGGCGCCAATCAAAAATTATTATTATGGGCAGGGGCCAACGAGCACTGTACCATGCACGGGTGAATGGTCGGGTGAGGAATAGGTCAGAATAGTGCCACTCACAGCCGATATGCATTCATCGTGCCATTTAAAGTTAGGGAGGAATTAATAACCCCAATCAAGGAATCAACCTGAACAGGAGATAAAGCAGAGGAAGAAAGAAAAGAAACCCCAGAGGAAAGGAAAAATCAGTTGGTAACCACCTGTATAAGAAATATGAGGAAAAATAATATATTTTTTAGATTTGCCCAGAGAAGAAAAGTAAGTTATTTGCGAATTGTTATATAATAACCCAACTCAAGAAAATTCATCACAACCCAATCCCTGAAACCATAAGGAACCAAATTTTTTTTTTTAATAAAGAAGAAAAAGTTTTACAATTAAACCAAAGCATGAAGATTATAAGTTTATTTTACCCAAACCACATTCAGATAAAATAAACTTAGTTGGGAGGGGGAGTATATGTAACGTATCAAAACTAAGGTCCCGTACGTTACATAAAAATTATAATAAAAAAAAAAAAACACTAGAGTTATTCATTGTAACGAAGGTCAGGTAATTGTAAACCCTTATTGAGTAAAAATAAATGATATTAAATAAAAATACAAGGTAGCAGAGCCAATAAATGTATAGAAATACAAACTATGAAGTGGTCAGAGAAGGGGTCAGTGCAAAGAGTGAGTGATAAGTGCAGTTTTAAATAACTGACGTTTAGTTAATTTATAAAAATGAACATGTCATCATGGAATTTATGTTGGAGTTTTGTATGTAGGAGGTGTTAAATAACTACATTAAGAGTGTATTAGTTAAATGACGTTTAGTTAATTTATAAAAATGAACATGTTGAAACCCTCCTTTTATTTTTTCTAAGTTTTGTAATTTTTTTTTTTGAATTTTATTTTTATTAAGTTTTTTTTTTGTAAAAGGGGAGAGACATCATATTTAGAACTAGGTAAAGAGAAACCTAGAGGAAGCAAAAGTGTGCAAGGCCCAGATACAATTACAGACATGTCCCCCCAGGTGAATGACAGGACTTGCAAATGAAAAACTCTTTTAACCAACAAGCGTGTGCTTTATTCGACCTGTAAGATTTTACATAAATAACAAGTCCGTAATTGTGTGAGCACACCATTTAAGGCAGAATTATATATATCTATGTATTTCCATTAATCCATAATGTCACCAAGTAAATGAATTGATATTACTAATTGCAAAATTTCTGCCTGATCATGTATGAGTCAAGGTTGGTAATAATCTCATTCATTAAGCAATACTAATCTATCAGTGTTGTATAATATCAATTAGGCTAGCCTGTTGTCTCAGCGAGCACATTTATGGTTATTTGATATATATTATTATGATACTCTTGTTTTAAATCAGTTACATATTCCCCAAAAATATATCTATGTATATATATAGTAAAATTACACACACAAACACATATACGACATGAATAACAAAACATCCCTCATTTCAACACTAACCTCCACATAAACCGATTCCCACTACAGTAAATAAATGAAGCCTAATATGTATAGCTAGGTACAAATATAAATAACAACGTAAAATGGAATATCACAGCTCCTAAGCATAGATTTGCTAGTATATTCACAAGCATAGTTCACACCAGAGAATGTAAGTTACCGCCCCGAAACTCAAACAGCCAAACGAACCCTTAGCTTAATCATTAAGCATTAAGTATGTGTGTAAAAGAAAATCGTTACTCATCAACAGCATCAGACAACCCCCAGCTATGTTATTAAACTCTGCCATGACCAGATGACTTGATAGCACGAGATGATTAACTCCCTAATGGTCTTAATTAGATGAAAGTTAGATCTTACAGTAAACTGCGGATGTGTGTGTATGTGTGTAACTTCTTACACATTATACAGTTATAAGATACATCATTAGGTGTACTGTGGTAATGTTCACACATGCAATAACATGATGATCACACATAATTGAACATGAGAGTTTGTGCTAGAGTCTAATTTTCAGAACTTAACGAGTGAGCTTCTGGCGGCTTCTGTGCATTCACATGTTGTAGAGAGAGAAAGAAATAGATAAACAGAATTTTCCCACCTGGATAGTCCGGTGCACTTAGTTCGTATAGGCGAGGATCAGTGATGTCACAGTCATATCACCCGTCCCTGGTGCAGCTTAGCGTTGGAAAAGTTCTTGGTTCAGCTTAGCATCGAAAAAGTCCTTGGTGGAGCTTAGCATCGGAAAGTCCTCGACTGACGGCATTGTGGCTAAAGATCGTCTCTGCTATTAGGGGGAACAGATGTTCGTTCGCCCCTGACACCCATCTCGTCCTTGGTCGAGCACCTGGAGCACGCTTTATCTAGCCTATCATAGTGATAGGTACGGAAGTCCTGGTTAGAAGTTCGCCGCCAGCCGAGACCAGATGAACAGCTTGGAGGATGAAGCAAAAATGAGAGCGAAACAACTTTTCGCTCCAGCCAAGTAACCTCCAAAGCAGGAATGTACAGACACACAGCTGGCTGGCAGCGCCAGCAGTATTGCGTGGCCACACAACCTTTTGTGTGTATAACTGACCGGCAACCAACAATCTTAACAGAGTGGCAGTGCGTGACGTCAGCGGCGCTCGTTTTTAAAATACTAATAATCTAATACGTTGCCGAAGCCAGTTCGGCACACCCTCACCCCAAAAGGGCAACATGGTTGACCCAAAACAAACAAGTCCTCAAGCACGACGGCTGCGGGAAACCTGGAAAATCTCAGACTCTAAAACCGCTCTTGGTGAGTTCAGTAACACAGGAAAACGAAAAAGCAGAAGGAAGAGGTGTGAGTCAGTGAATGTGTGTCTGAAAGAGAAGTTGTAAGTGTGAGTCCTGCATGCTCGCCGGGCCCTGGTCCGCATGCAGATATAAGAGACAGCAAAGAACAGGAGAAAGAGAAGAATCGCAGGCGCCTGCTCTGAGTACCGACCACCAAGGCCTCCCAAATCTAATAACTGAGATCCAGGAACCCAAATAGTATTCCCCCCTTCTATGGGACAAACTGTCACCATGAACTCATGCCCTATGGCAAAACTTTAGCTTGGAAATATGAGTGGTTACTCTTTCAACATCCCCACCGGGATCACCCAATTTCACTGTGACGGGAGACACAAACCGAAGAATGCGGTATGGTCCCGACCAACGATAACATAGTTTAGCGGCCCTCCTATTTATGGCTGAGCTGATCGGATGGCTCTGACAGTAGACCAAGTCGCCAATCTTAAATGGGTTCGGAATTCGCCCCTGATTGTAGCGACTACGGACGCGTTCGTGCGCACGAAGCAAATTCCTCCGGACCTCCCGCCATCTGTCCACAGTCGTGACCTCAGGATCGTTCGGCAGAAGATCATCAATGTGCCACAAATTGTCCAACGGCAAACTCGGCGAGAACCCAAACATGACTTCAAAGGGTACGGCCTTGTGACTCTCGTGTAGGGCCGTGTTAAATGCCAATTGCAACCACTTTAAATTTTGGTCCCAACAATCCTGTTGTTCAGCATGATAGGCGATAAGCGCTGAACGGAGATTCCGGTTAAATCTCTCCGCGTGGGAGGGTTGAGGGTAGTACGGGGAAGTGGTCACATGTTTGATGCCGTTAGCGAAACACATTCGCCGGAAATCTTTTGAAATGAACTGTGGTCCATTGTCAGAGACAATGGTGGACGGAAAACCGAAATGCTGAAAGACATGGGTCTGTAGCATAAGGATAGTAGAGCGAGTGTTTGCCTGTCGTAAGGGCAGTAGCCAGACAAACTTGGAAAAAGCATCCACGCAAACAAGTAGGTAAGCATTACCTGACTTGCTACGAGGGAAAGGTCCCACGTAGTCTATGAATAACTTCTCCATGGGTTTGCTCGCCACATCAGATGACAATAGACCCAATTTAGTGTTTTGAGCAGGCTTACTCAAGCCACAGAGATGACATGCTTTCACACGAGCCGCGATGTCCCTGTCCATGCCCTTCCAGATGAAATGCCTCCTAATACTGGAAATGGTCTTCGAAATTCCCTTATGGCCACCTATTGGGGAATCATGATAGTAGCTGAAGACCATTGGCACGAGCTTGCTAGGCAGCACAACCTTCGGGGCACGTCCTTTTCGTTCTCGGCAGCACAGGACGCCCTTGGACAGAAAATATGGTACCTGCACGTTACCCTCTTTTAGGTGTTGGATGATAGGACCCAACTCTTCATCATTTAACTGATGGGGTAACACATCAGTAAAAGCCAAAGGAAAATCCAGCAGAACGGAACAGGGTTGCTCAGAATTGGCCTCGCTGGGTTGGGTGAACATACGTGACAAGGCGTCTGCAACAACATTTTGTGTTCCCCTGATGTGTTGCACTTTGAATTTAAAGGATGAGATCTTGACCACCCAACGCCCTATTTTACCCAGCTGCCGGGGATGAGCGAGAAGCCAGGAGAGAGCCTGATTATCGGTCTCCAACAGGAACTCAGCGTGTTCCAAGAAACGCCTGAACTTATCTAGAGCGTACACAACAGCAAGACACTCTAGTTCATACACTGAAGACTTCCTCGCTTGTTGGGTCAAGGTCCGGGATATAAATGCCACCGGCTGCCTAGCACCATCGACTTCCTGGGACAGAACCGCCCCGAGCGCAACAGAACTCGCGTCCGTTTGCAAAATGAATTTTTTTGAAAAATCAGGCATCCTCAACACAGGGGGAGAGACGATCGCCTCCTTGAGGGTATCAAAGGCCCGCTGTTGCCTCTCTCCCCATACAAATTTGGTACCCTTTTTCCTGAGTTCATTTAAAGGTACCGCAATCTCCGCGGCATTAGGGATAAATCTACGGTAGAAATTGACCATGCCAACAAATCTGGCAACCCCTTTCGCATCCCTAGGGGGAGGAAAATCCCGGATGCCTTGTGTCCTCTCTGGGTCGACCGTCACACCCCCATATGAGACGAGATGCCCTAAAAACGAAATACTCCTTTGTGCAAACTTTACCTTTTCTGGATTGATAGTGAGGCCAGCACTCCTCAATCGGCACATCACCTCTCTCAGGTGACCCAGATGCTCCTCGAACGTTTTACTGTAGACCAAGAGGTCATCAAGATAATTAAAGACGAATTTAAATTTTACGTCATGGAAGACAGTGTCAAGTAGTCGCGTGAGGGTTTGAGCCCCCACTGCCAGACCCATGGGTACCCTAGTATATTGATAAAGATTCCATGGCACACAGAATGCCGTATAAGGGCGGCTTTCCTTAGACAGAGGAATCTGATGATAAGCGGCATTGAGGTCAAAGATGGTGAAGTACCTGGCCCCACTAAACCAATCGAACGCGGAATGTAAATCGGGAAGAGGAACTGAATCCACTTCAATATTAGCATTGAGTTTGCGATAGTCAATTACCAAACGCTGTTTACCTCCAGGCTTGGGCACCAGAAATGCTGGACTAGCATAACTAGAGTTGGAAGGTTCAATGACCCCTTGTTTAAGCAACTCTTGAACCTTCTCTCTTAGAACATCCGTCTTTGGAGGGGCGAATTTATATGGGTGTGAGCGGACTACGGCGGAGTCCGTTAAACGGATCTTATATTCCAAAAGATGTGTGAGCCCCAGGTTGGGAGTTAATACAGTGGGGAACTGCTCACACAAATGATCTAAAGCATGCCTCTGGGACGGGGTGAGATGGTCTCTTTCTGAATCGGGACACACAACCTCTTGGACACCTCCCTTAGCTCCCTGGTATCCAAGGAAAGGAATGACAACCTCCCGATTGAATTTAAAATAACAGTGGTGCGCTTGAAGATCTAAAACGAGACCACTCTTGGAGATGAAATCTGCACCCACAATGCAGTCGACTCCCAGAGCAGGAGAAACCAAAAATCGCCACACCCATGAAAAACACTCGATTTTAATACTCAGGGAAACCACCCGGGAGATGGGCAGAATATCCCGCGATGCAGTCCAGCATACCACGGAAGACCGATCCGACCCTAATAGTAAGCCCTGTTGTTCAAGGTCCTCACATACTCTAGATGAAATTATGGATCGGGCTGATCCAGAGTCAACCAAGGCTTTGAGCTGACCCTTTTTCAACTCGACCAACAGGAAGGGGCATACTGAACTGTAGTTGGGGACAGTTCGCAGGACCTTGGAGCCGGATGACCCGGGATTAGCTATCCGCCTGGGGTTAAGTGAAATCGGAAGAGAACAGCCTAACGGGGAAGACCACTCCCGACTTATCTTCCCCGAGAATTTACGTTTTTTGAAAGCTGACCTTTTCGGGAAGTCCCTTGACGCAGTCTAGCATCGTTACAATTGCGCGCGACGTGACCGGATCTATGACACCTAGAACAAAATAAGTCTTGTACTTCACAGCTCTGAACCGGCGCAGGCCTAGGACCCCAAGACCCGGGCTGCCCGACTCGTCGCTCGAAATTAGGGCGTTCTGAACGCCTCCTAGCCTCGCGGGCTCTAATATCGTCATTACCCTGTATAGTGGTCGACTCGGCGCACAGCCGGTCTAAGTCAATAAAACTTTGGGGGCGGGCAGCGAATGTCAAACGTGACCGTTCCTCCGGCGTCACGCCCTGCAAAATAGTATGAATGACATCAGACTCTGACAACCCCAGCCTCAGGATCCGGGCCGCGTCTTTAACACTGGAAATGAAATGAGCAAGGGACTCTCCGCTTGCTTGAACTCTATAGAAATGCTTGTGTCGTAACCGGTCATGTAACCTTCCCGGTACGAAAGCGTCCAGGACTTCCCGATGGAAATGGTCTATGCCACCACCATCCTTAAGGGTACTTGTCACGCGCTCAGCCATAGATCCCCGACAATACGGGTAAATGAGCTCAAGCAAAGTCCGCTCCGACAGCCCAGGGAAATCGGCCAACTGAAAAAACACGCGCAAGAATCTCAAAAGCGCCTCCGGATCCAGACCATCGACAACTGGGAGACGCTGAATGACATCCGACAGTGGGTTAGGAAGCTTGTGATAGCTTGCGGTGGCCATATCGGAAAAGGCAGGAACATGCACAGGGGGTTCCACCCTGGCTGCCGTCTCGACAGAAGAAGAAGAAGAACCGGAATTCGGATCTACATGGCGAGGCTGGCCGAGAGAAAACTCCCGCAATGCCATCGCCACTTGCTCCCTAAGAGTGACAACATTTTTCTCTAATTCCGAGGTGGTAGCCTGTGATTCAGCATTCTGTAAACGGCATAGAACGTGTTGTAAACGTTGGCGCACCCTCTGTCTAGCCGTAGAGGTGGGTGCCGCCGACTGCAGGCCTTCGGCCAAATCGCGCAGTTCTACAAATTTTTCCGAGCACAGCTCCACCTCGGCGGTGACATCCATAAGTAATACTCTCCCACTCGGTGCCTCACCGGAGGCAAGAGCCTCACGGAGTTGCTTCCTTAATGAAACAACAGTTTCCTGCGGCTTCCGTCCCCGGAACCGGACCTCCCACTCGAGCTCATCTTTCACAAACAAATCCACATTTACCGGAATGGACATGACCGCGCAATCCACACACACACACCACGTAAAAGCAAGAATTAAAGAGAACGACAGGAAGAACTTGATCATACAAGTGGCTCCAGAATACTCTAGCGATACGACGAGATGGGTGTCATAAAAGCAGAGAAACAGCCATGCAAAATGCCCAGAAGAGAACACAACACAAAACAATCCAACTAACTCACTAAATACACCACACAAGTACACATAAAATTCGATATAATCGAAAATATAAAGTATCACATCCATGCCCTTGGTCGGACCATAACCGCACTCAAAATACGATACCGCAACTCAACGCCCTCAATAAACAATTACCATACAACTGGGATGCTACCAAACACGTTGTCTAATCCAAAAGACAAGTCATAATCAAACTCAACAAGTACCGACGGCCCTCATCATGTCCAGACTCCGTATGAGCTCCAGGGTATGTGCAAGTGCAACCAATCAGCACACATTCATTAAAACAAATTAATCACATTCTCATAACCCCTTTTCAAAATTCATCTCGCACTCAACATCACAAAATAATCACTTAAACACTAACACATATTAAATTATTTTAAACTTCATTAACCCCCTATTCATTTTATAAAATGTGCTCTTTTTCTCTGGTTGTTCATTCTGTTAATTTATTACACTATCATTAAGTTTTCTTACAACACTTGGATTCTAATCAAAAATAATTTGAAGTAATTTGCAAGTCCTAACACCAGCTGACATGTCTGTAGACACACTAAGTTTCATTTAAGAAAATAAATACAAGTCCCCAGATTCTAAAATTTCACAAGTTCAACAGAGAAAATAAGGCAGAAATCATACCTACTATCCATCCAGAATCATAAAAACCACGCTCTGAACTAACATTTGAAACCCCCCTTTTATTTTTTCTAAGTTTTGTAATTTTTTTTTTTTTGAATTTTATTTAATTTTATTTTTATTAAGTTTTTTTTTTGTAAAAGGGGAGAGACATCATATTTAGAACTAGGTAAAGAGAAACCTAGAGGAAGCAAAAGTGTGCAAGGCCCAGATACAATTACAGACATGTCCCCCCAGGTGAATGACAGGACTTGCAAATGAAAAACTCTTTTAACCAACAAGCGTGTGCTTTATTCGACCTGTAAGATTTTACATAAATAACAAGTCCGTAATTGTGTGAGCACACCATTTAAGGCAGAATTATATATATCTATGTATTTCCATTAATCCATAATGTCACCAAGTAAATGAATTGATATTACTAATTGCAAAATTTCTGCCTGATCATGTATGAGTCAAGGTTGGTAATAATCTCATTCATTAAGCAATACTAATCTATCAGTGTTGTATAATATCAATTAGGCTAGCCTGTTGTCTCAGCGAGCACATTTATGGTTATTTGATATATATTATTATGATACTCTTGTTTTAAATCAGTTACATATTCCCCAAAAATATATCTATGTATATATATAGTAAAATTACACACACAAACACATATACGACATGAATAACAAAACATCCCTCATTTCAACACTAACCTCCACATAAACCGATTCCCACTACAGTAAATAAATGAAGCCTAATATGTATAGCTAGGTACAAATATAAATAACAACGTAAAATGGAATATCACAGCTCCTAAGCATAGATTTGCTAGTATATTCACAAGCATAGTTCACACCAGAGAATGTAAGTTACCGCCCCGAAACTCAAACAGCCAAACGAACCCTTAGCTTAATCATTAAGCATTAAGTATGTGTGTAAAAGAAAATCGTTACTCATCAACAGCATCAGACAACCCCCAGCTATGTTATTAAACTCTGCCATGACCAGATGACTTGATAGCACGAGATGATTAACTCCCTAATGGTCTTAATTAGATGAAAGTTAGATCTTACAGTAAACTGCGGATGTGTGTGTATGTGTGTAACTTCTTACACATTATACAGTTATAAGATACATCATTAGGTGTACTGTGGTAATGTTCACACATGCAATAACATGATGATCACACATAATTGAACATGAGAGTTTGTGCTAGAGTCTAATTTTCAGAACTTAACGAGTGAGCTTCTGGCGGCTTCTGTGCATTCACATGTTGTAGAGAGAGAAAGAAATAGATAAACAGAATTTTCCCACCTGGATAGTCCGGTGCACTTAGTTCGTATAGGCGAGGATCAGTGATGTCACAGTCATATCACCCGTCCCTGGTGCAGCTTAGCGTTGGAAAAGTTCTTGGTTCAGCTTAGCATCGAAAAAGTCCTTGGTGGAGCTTAGCATCGGAAAGTCCTCGACTGACGGCATTGTGGCTAAAGATCGTCTCTGCTATTAGGGGGAACAGATGTTCGTTCGCCCCTGACACCCATCTCGTCCTTGGTCGAGCACCTGGAGCACGCTTTATCTAGCCTATCATAGTGATAGGTACGGAAGTCCTGGTTAGAAGTTCGCCGCCAGCCGAGACCAGATGAACAGCTTGGAGGATGAAGCAAAAATGAGAGCGAAACAACTTTTCGCTCCAGCCAAGTAACCTCCAAAGCAGGAATGTACAGACACACAGCTGGCTGGCAGCGCCAGCAGTATTGCGTGGCCACACAACCTTTTGTGTGTATAACTGACCGGCAACCAACAATCTTAACAGAGTGGCAGTGCGTGACGTCAGCGGCGCTCGTTTTTAAAATACTAATAATCTAATACGTTGCCGAAGCCAGTTCGGCACAATGTCATCATGGAATTTATGTTGGAGTTTTGTATGTAGGAGGTGTTAAATAACTACATTAAGAGTGTATTAGTTAATTGATGTTTAGTTAATTTATAAAAATGAACATGTCACCATGGAATTTATGTTAAAATTTATATAGAGTAAATTTTTTATAACTACATTGAATAGATAATGTTTTTGTTGTTACATTATAATTGTAAACTTGGCCAGGAAGGCAATAATTGATGATAATATGCCAAAGGGTTTTACTGTAATTATGTTGTGGACATACTATACTAAAAAACTATGTAATGATAAATTAAAAACCAGAATGGAGTAAAAATTGAATTATTGGCCATAAGCTAGTGACAAATTGTACAGGAAGCCATGTCAGAAAAGTTAGGCAACCAACCAATGTAAAGACACTAAATTTTATATAATAAATTAGAAGAAAGTAATAGTAGTTATTAATAGCAGATAAGTGCCATGAATTACAATAAAAACATAATATATGTAATAGGAGAATAGGTCCCAAAATTAGTATTTAGTAATGAGGGGATAGTACTTGTTAGAATGACAAGATTAAGATGAGAAAGGTAGCAAAATGTATATAATTTTCTAACAAAGAATCTGTGAAAATTCAATTGGTATAACGTGACTTTTGTAAAGGAGTATTTTATTAAGTAAGTGCAAGAACATTTTTTAATTATGGCCGGTATTAGATGGCTCAAGGATTACAAATATTAACCAATAACAGAACAGAGATTGGTTGTCAAGCACCACATAAAGGTAAGAAAGTTTGTTGATTCAACTGTTAATGGTGAAAGAGAATAGTCCAGCTTTATGAGTAGAGAAAAAAAAATCTAAAAGAACTAATTTTCAAGATAATTCAAATAACTATTGATTCAAAATGAAAGCACTAAATTATACATAAAATGAAGAGGATGAATGACATAAAGAAACTAATGCAATAAATTAAAGTAAACAAAAAATTAAAATCGAATGCTAAACCTCACTTTCTTACAACCAAGTGAAAAAAAACTATGCTACACAAATTCCATGGTAATCCATAACCACGAGAAACTTCAACATTGGTGAAGATTAAGAATTGGAAATTCTACTCCATCCAGGGACAAATACACCTATTTTCGGAACTGGAGATTGGCGACAATACGACGCAGACATCTATAGACTGGTGAAGCGGCCATCACGGAAATATCGGTACTCTGCCATTACGAGTGAACCTCGTCGTTAGACAGTAAAACCAACTATGTTTAAAGATATTAGTTAATAAGATTTTATATTTAAATTTGTAATACCTTGTACTTTTATTTGGCATTTTCTGACCTTCCTAATAGTCACAAGAACCTTTCGAACCCTGAGATTAAGAAAAAATAATAATATAGTTAAAATTTAATATCTGATAATCGAATGCTGTAACATAGTCGATTCACTTAAGTGTGGTCAATCTGTTGAAACCAAGCGAAGAGAGAACGTCTGTTTTGTAAAAGAAAAAATAAAGAATCCTACATGAAAATTATGACTTATTATTTGCTGACTATTTAGTGTGTTTTAGATAATGTGTAGTTTACAGAGAGAGAAACGAGAGACAAATGCCTCAAAGGAAACTAATAAAAACACGGGAAGCATTGGAGATGATGAAGAATGGACTAGTTAATGTAATTAATCTCCCAATAGCCGACCATAGAGAAATCATGAATTTCAAAGATTATAGGAGGAGGTCAAAAGAAATTTTAGAAATAATTCACCATAAAACGGTGTGTAACAAATTAAAAAGGTCTATAGTTAAATCAAATATACCAGAGATAGAGATTTATAATAAAATGTCAGTGATAACATCAATGATTGATGTACCAGTGACACATTTGTTAAATAAAATAGAGGATAAAGTGATTGAAATAAGATTTCTAACAAGTGAAAATTTTGTATTAAAAACATTGCCGTATAAGGTAGTAGAGAGGTATGTAACTAGGACTGAAATAGTTCTGAAAACAATAGCAGTCCGAACAATAAGGGCAACTGAAATTATGGACTATGGATAAACTAAATACCATGCACTATCGAGAAATGGGACTGATTTTTGATTACCGACAAGGCAAACCATTTAAGAATAGAGAAGAAAAAATAATGATAATTGAAACACAAATAAAATAAGTAAAGAATAAATAAACAATATAGGAGACTTAAAAAAAATTAATGATATAAGAAAACAAAAGACAAATGAACATTTAAGAAAACATAAACAAATAGACCATCAAAACAGGGTTTGGAAGAGCATATGACAGTTAAGAACGATAATAAGGGAATCACAATGAGTGAAGAGAGTAAGCATTTAAAACAAATAAATGAAAGTGAACTTGCAGAAGAAGAATCGATGTCTGGAAATAAATAGAATAACACAAACCATAGTTGTAACTGCTGCTAAAAAGGGGTATTGAAAAAGGAGATGAATAACAATGTGGCAAATGAATCAATTAACTACGAAATTAAATTAAATAGAGGAGGAGAAATATACCAAGGATTTTACCAAAACTGATAATAAATAATATAAAAAGTAAGGGGAGCTGCTGGTATGCAATTTATAATAAATGACAAGTATTAAGAACGCAACAGGATTCCGAGGGTATTTACAGTAACGCAACAGTTACCATTTTTACAGAGTGTAGAAAGCTACGGCGCCAATCAAAAATTATTATTATGGGCAGGGGCCAACGAGCACTGTACCATGCACGGGTGAATGGTCAGGTGAGGAATAGGTCAGAATAGTGCCACTCACAGCCGATATGCATTCATCGTGCCATTTAAAGTTAGGGAGGAATTAATAACCCCAATCAAGGAATCAACCTGAACAGGAGATAAAGCAGAGGAAGAAAGAAAAGAAACCCCAGAGGAAAGGAAAAATCAGTTGGTAACCACCTGTATAAGAAATATGAGGAAAAATAATATATTTTTTAGATTTGCCCAGAGAAGAAAAGTAAGTTATTTGCGAATTGTTATATAATAACCCAACTCAAGAAAATTCATCACAACCCAATCCCTGAAACCATAAGGAAACAAATTTTTTTTTTTAATAAAGAAGAAAAAGTTTTACAAATAAACCAAAGCATGAAGATTATAAGTTTATTTTACCCAAACCACATTCAGATAAAATAAACTTAGTTGGGAGGGGGAGTATATGTAACGTATCAAAACTAAGGTCCCGTACGTTACATAAAAATTATAATAAAAAAAAAAACACTAGAGTTATTCATTGTAACGAAGGTCAGGTAATTGTAAACCCTTATTGAGTAAAAATAAATGATATTAAATAAAAATACAAGGTAGCAGAGCCAATAAATGTATAGAAATACAAACTATCAAATGGTCAGAGAAGGGGTCAGTGCAAAGAGTGAGTGATAAGTGCAGTTTTAAATAACTGACGTTTAGTTAATTTATAAAAATGAACATGTCATCATGGAATTTATGTTGGAGTTTTGTATGTAGGAGGTGTTAAATAACTACATTAAGAGTGTATTAGTTAATTGATGTTTAGTTAATTTATAAAAATGAACATGTCAAAATGGAATTTATGTTAAAATTTATATAGAGTAAATTTTTTATAACTACATTGAATAGATAATGGTTTTGTTGTTACATTATAATTGTAAACTTGGCCAGGAAGGCAATAATTGATGATAATATGCCAAAGGGTTTTACTGTAATTTTGTTGTGGACATACTATACTAAAAAACTATGTAATGATAAATTAAAAATCAGAATGGAGTAAAAATTGAATTATTGGCCATAAGCCAGTGACAAATTGTACAGGAAGCCATGTCAGAAAAGTTAGGCAACCAACCAATGTAAAGACACTAAATTTTATATAATAAATTAGAAGAAAGTAATAGTAGTTATTAATAGCAGATAAGTGCCATGAATTACAATAAAAACATAATATATGTAATAGGAGAATAGGTCCCAAAATTAGTATTTAGTAATGAGGGGATAGTACTTGTTAGAATGACAAATTAAGATGAGAAAGGTAGCAAAATGTATATAATTTTCTAACAAAGAATCTGTGAAAATTCAATTGGTATAACGTGACTTTTGTAAAGGAGTATTTTATTAAGTAAGTGCAAGAACATTTTTTAATTATGGCCGGTATTAGATGGCTCAAGGATTACAAATATTAACCAATAACAGAACAGAGATTGGTTGTCAAGCACCACATAAAGGTAAGAAAGTTTGTTGATTCAACTGTTAATGGTGAAAGAGAATAGTCCAGCTTTATGAGTAGAGAAAAAAAAATGTAAAAGAACTAATTTTCAAGATAATTCAAATAACTATTGATTCAAAATGAAAGTACTAAATTATAAATAAAATGAACAGGATGAATCACATAAAGAAACTAATGCAATAAATTAAAGTAAACAAAAAATTAAAATCGAATGCTAAACCTCACTTTCTTACAACCAAGTGAAAAAAAACTATGCTACACAAATTCCATGGTAATCCATAACCACGAGAAACTTCAACATTGGTGAAGATTAAGAATTGGAAATTCTACTCCATCCAGGGACAAATACACCAAACTTTTATTTTCGGAACTGGAGATTGGCGACAATACGACGCAGACATCTATAGACTGGTGAAGCGGCCATCACGGAAATATCGGTACTCTGCCATTACGAGTGAACCTCGTCGTTAGACAGTAAAACCAACTATGTTTAAAGATATTAGTTAATAAGATTTTATATTTAAATTTGTAATAACTTGTACTTTTATTTGGCATTTTCTGACCTTCCTAATAGTCACAAGAACCTTTCGAACCCTGAGATTAAGAAAAAATAATAATATAGTTAAAATTTAATATCTGATAATCGAATGCTGTAACATAGTCGATTCACTTAAGTGTGGTCAATCTGTTGAAACCAAGCGAAGAGAGAACGTCTGTTTTGTAAAAGAAAAAATAAAGAATCCTACATGAAAATTATGACTTATTATTTGCTGACTATTTAGTGCGTTTTAGATAATTTGTAGTTTACAGAGAGAGAAACGAGAGACAAATGCCTCAAAGGAAACTAATAAAAACACGGGAAGCATTGGAGATGATGAAGAATGGACTAGTTAATGGAATTAATCTCCCAATAGCCGACCATAGAGAAATCATGAATTTCAAAGATTATAGGAGGAGGTCAAAAGAAATTTTAGAAATAATTCACCATAAAACGGTGTGTAACAAATTAAAAAGGTCTATAGTTAAATCAAATATACCAGAGATAGAGATTTATAATAAAATGTCAGTGATAACATCAATGATTGATGTACCAGTGACACATTTGTTAAATAAAATAGAGGATAAAGTGATTGAAATAAGATTTCTAACAAGTGAAAATTTTGTATTAAAAACATTGCCGTATAAGGTAGTAGAGAGGTATGTAACTAGGACTGAAATAGTTCTGAAAACAATAGCAGTCCGAACAATAAGGGCAACTGAAATTATGGACTATGGATAAACTAAATACCATGCACTATCGAGAAATGGGACTGATTTTTTGATTACCGACAAGGCAAACCATTTAAGAATAGAGAAGAAAAAATAATGATAATTGAAACACAAATAAAATAAGTAAAGAATAAATAAACAATATAGGAGACTTAAAAAAAATTAATGATATAAGAAAACAAAAGACAAATGAACATTTAAGAAAACATAAACAAATAGACCATCAAAACAGGGTTTGGAAGAGCATATGACAGTTAAGAACGATAATAAGGGAATCACAATGAGTGAAGAGAGTAAGCATTTAAAACAAATAAATGAAAGTGAACTTGCAGAAGAAGAATCGATGTCTGGAAATAAATAGAATAACACAAACCATAGTTGTAACTGCTGCTAAAAAGGGGTATTGAAAAAGGAGATGAATAACACTGTGGCAAATGAATCAATTAACTACAAAATTAAATTAAATAGAGGAGGAGAAATATACCAAGGATTTTACCAAAACTGATAATAAATAATATAAAAAGTAAGGGGAGCTGCTGGGATGCAATTTATAATAAATGACAAGTATTAAGAACGCAACAGGATTCCGAGGGTATTTACAGTAACGCAACAGTTACCATTTTTACAGAGTGTAGAAAGCTACGGCGCCACTCAAAAATTATTATTATGGGCAGGGGCCAACGAGCACTGTACCATGCACGGGTGAATGGTCGGGTGAGGAATAGGTCAGAATAGTGCCACTCACAGCCGATATGCATTCATCGTGCCATTTAAAGTTAGGGAGGAATTAATAACCCCAATCAAGGAATCAACCTGAACAGGAGATAAAGCAGAGGAAGAAAGAAAAGAAACCCCAGAGGAAAGGAAAAATCAGTTGGTAACCACCTGTATAAGAAATATGAGGAAAAATAATATATTTTTTAGATTTGCCCAGAGAAGAAAAGTAAGTTATTTGCGAATTGTTATATAATAACCCAACTCAAGAAAATTCATCACAACCCAATCCCTGAAACCATAAGGAAACAAATTTTTTTTTAATAAAGAAGAAAAAGTTTTACAAATAAACCAAAGCATGAAGATTTTAAGTTTATTTTACCCAAACCACACTCAGATAAAATAAACTTAGTTGGGAGGGGGAGTATATGTAACGTATCAAAACTAAGGTCCCGTACGTTACATAAAAATTATAATAAAAAAAAAAAAACACTAGAGTTATTCATTGTAACGAAGGTCAGGTAATTGTAAACCCTTATTGAGTAAAAATAAATGATATTAAATAAAAATACAAGGTAGCAGAGCCAATAAATGTATAGAAATACAAACTATGAAGTGGTCAGAGAAGGGGTCAGTGTAAAGAGTGAGTGATAAGTGCAGTTTTAAATAACTGATGTTTAGTTAATTTATAAAAATGAACATGTCATCATGGCATTTATGTTGGAGTTTTGTATGTAGGAGATGTTGAATAACTACATTAAGAGTGTATTAGTTAAATGACGTTTAGTTAATTTATAAAAATGAACATGTCACCATGGAATTTATGTTAAAATTTATATAGAGTAAATTTTTTATAACTACACTGAATAGATAATGGTTTTGTTGTTACATTATAATTGTAAACTTGGCCAGGAAGGCAATAATTGATGATAATATGCCAAAGGGTTTTACTGTAATTGTGTTGTGGACATACTATACTAAAAAACTATGTAATGATAAATTAAAAACCAGAATGGAGTAAAAATTGAATTATTGGCCATAAGCCAGTGACAAATTGTACAGGAAGCCATGTCAGAAAAGTTAGGCAACCAACCAATGTAAAGACACTAAATTTTATATAATAAATTAGAAGAAAGTAATAGTAGTTATTAATAGCAGATAAGTGCCATGAATTACAATAAAAACATAATATATGTAATAGGAGAATAGGTCCCAAAATTAGTATTTAGTAATGAGGGGATAGTACTTGTTAGAATGATAAGATTAAGATGAGAAAGGTAGCAAAATGTATATAATTTTCTAACAAAGAATCTGTGAAAATTCAATTGGTATAACGTAACTTTTGTAAAGGAGTATTTTATTAAGTAAGTGCAAGAACATTTTTTAATTATGGCCGGTATTAGATGGCTCAAGGATTACAAATATTAACCAATAACAGAACAGAGATTGGTTGTCAAGCACCACATAAAGGTAAGAAAGTTTGTTGATTCAACTGTTAATGGTGAAAGAGAATAGTCCAGCTTTATGAGTAGAGAAAAAAAAAAACTAAAAGAACTAATTTTCAAGATAATTCAAATAACTATTGATTCAAAATGAAAGTACTAAATTATAAATAAAATGAAGAGGATGAATGACATAAAGAAACTAATGCAATAAATTAAAGTAAACAAAAAATTAAAATCGAATGCTAAACCTCACTTTCTTACAACCAAGTGAAAAAAAACTATGCTACACAAATTCCATGGTAATCCATATCCACGAGAAACTTCAACATTGGTGAAGATTAAGAATTGGAAATTCTACTCCATCCAGGGACAAATACACCAAACTTTTATTTTCGGAACTGGAGATTGGCGACAATACGACGCAGACATCTATAGACTGGTTAAGCGGCCATCACGGAAATATCGGTACTCTGCCATTACGAGTGAACCTCGTCGTTAGACAGTAAAACCAACTATGTTTAAAGATATTAGTTAATAAGATTTTATATTTAAATTTGTAATACCTTGTACTTTTATTTGGCATTTTCTGACCTTCCTAATAGTCACAAGAACCTATCGAACCCTGAGATTAAGGAAAAATAATAATATAGTTAAAATTTAATATCTGATAATCGAATGCTGTAACATAGTCGATTCACTTAAGTGTGGTCAATCTGTTGAAACCAAGCGAAGAGAGAACGTCTGTTTTGTAAAAGAAAAAATAAAGAATCCTACATGAAAATTATGACTTATAATTTGCTGACTATTTAGTGCGTTTTAGATAATTTGTAGTTTACAGAGAGAGAAACGAGAGACAAATGCCTCAAAGGAAACTAATAAAAACACGGGAAGAATTGGAGATGATGAAGAATGGACTAGTTAATGTAATTAATCTCCCAATAGCCGACCATAGAGAAATCATGAATTTCAAAGATTATAGGAGGAGGTCAAAAGAAATTTTAGAAATAATTCACCATAAAACGGTGTGTAACAAATTAAAAAGGTCTATAGTTAAATCAAATATACCAGAGATAGAGATTTATAATAAAATGTCAGTGATAACATCAATGATTGATGTACCAGTGACACATTTGTTAAATAAAATAGAGGATAAAGTGATTGAAATAAGATTTCTAACAAGTGAAAATTTTGTATTAAAAACATTGCCGTATAAGGTAGCAGAGAGGTATGTAACTAGGACTGAAATAGTTCTGAAAACAATAGCAGTCCGAACAATAAGGGCAACTGAAATTAAGGACAATGGATAAACTAAATACCATGCACTATCGAGAAAAGGGACTGATTTTTTGATTACCGACAAGGCAAACCATTTAAGAATAGAGAAGAAAAAATAATGATAATTGAAACACAAATAAAATAAGTAAAGAATAAATAAACAATATAGGAGACTTAAAAAAAATTAATGATAATTAAGAAAATAAAAGACAAATGAAGATTTAAGAAAACATAAACAAATAGACCATCAAAACAGGGTTTGGAAGAGCATATGACAGTTAAGAACGATAATAAGGGAATCACAATGAGTGAAGAGAGTAAGCATTTAAAACAAATAAATGAAAGTGAACTTGCAGAAGAAGAATCAATGTCTGGAAATAAATAGAATAACACAAACCATAGTTGTAACTGCTGCTAAAAAGGGGTATTGAAAAAGGAGATGAATAACACTGTGGCAAATGAATCAATTAACTACAAAATTAAATTAAATAGAGGAGGAGAAATATACCAAGGATTTTACCAAAACTGATAATAAATAATATAAAAAGTAAGGGGAGCTGCTGGGATGCAATTTATAATAAATGACAAGTATTAAGAACGCAACAGGATTCCGAGGGTATTTACAGTAACGCAACAGTTACCATTTTTACAGAGTGTAGAAAGCTACGGCGCCACTCAAAAATTATTATTATGGGCAGGGGCCAACGAGCACTGTACCATGCACGGGTGAATGGTCGGGTGAGGAATAGGTCAGAATAGTGCCACTCACAGCCGATATGCATTCATCGTGCCATTTAAAGTTAGGGAGGAATTAATAACCCCAAACAAGGAATCAACCTGAACAGGAGATAAAGCAGAGGAAGAAAGAAAAGAAACCCCAGAGGAAAGGAAAAATCAGTTGGTAACCACCTGTATAAGAAATATGAGGAAAAATAATATATTTTTTAGATTTGCCCAGAGAAGAAAAGTAAGTTATTTGCGAATTGTTATATAATAACCCAACTCAAGAAAATTCATCACAACCCAATCCCTGAAACCATAAGGAAACAAATTTTTTTTTAATAAAGAAGAAAAAGTTTTACAAATAAACCAAAGCATGAAGATTTTAAGTTTATTTTACCCAAACCACACTCAGATAAAATAAACTTAGTTGGGAGGGGGAGTATATGTAACGTATCAAAACTAAGGTCCCGTACGTTACATAAAAATTATAATAAAAAAAAAAAACACTAGAGTTATTCATTGTAACGAAGGTCAGGTAATTGTAAACCCTTATTGAGTAAAAATAAATGATATTAAATAAAAATACAAGGTAGCAGAGCCAATAAATGTATAGAAATACAAACTATGAAATGGTCAGAGAAGGGGTCAGTGCAAAGAGTGAGTGATAAGTGCAGTTTTAAATAACTGATGTTTAGTTAATTTATAAAAATGAACATGTCATCATGGCATTTATGTTGGAGTTTTGTATGTAGGAGATGTTGAATAACTACATTAAGAGTGTATTAGTTAAATGACGTTTAGTTAATTTATAAAAATGAACATGTCATCATGGAATTTATGTTGGAGTTTTGTATGTAGGAGGTGTTAAATAACTACATTAAGAGTGTATTAGTTAATTGATGTTTAGTTAATTTATAAAAATGAACATGTCACCATGGAATTTATGTTAAAATTTATATAGAATAAATTTTTTATAACTACACTGAATAGATAATGGTTTTGTTGTTACATTATAATTGTAAACTTGGCCAGGAAGGCAATAATTGATGATAATATGCCAAAGGGTTTTACTGTAATTGTGTTGTGGACATACTATACTAAAAAACTATGTAATGATAAATTAAAAACCAGAATGGAGTAAAAATTGAATTATTGGCCATAAGCCAGTGACAAATTGTACAGGAAGCCATGTCAGAAAAGTTAGGCAACCAACCAATGTAAAGACACTAAATTTTATATAATAAATTAGAAGAAAGTAATAGTAGTTATTAATAGCAGATAAGTGCCATGAATTACAATAAAAACATAATATATGTAATAGGAGAATAGGTCCCAAAATTAGTATTTAGTAATGAGGGGATAGTACTTGTTAGAATGATAAGATTAAGATGAGAAAGGTAGCAAAATGTATATAATTTTCTAACAAAGAATCTGTGAAAATTCAATTGGTATAACGTAACTTTTGTAAAGGAGTATTTTATTAAGTAAGTGCAAGAACATTTTTTAATTATGGCCGGTATTAGATGGCTCAAGGATTACAAATATTAACCAATTACAGAACAGAGATTGGTTGTCAAGCACCACATAAAGGTAAGAAAGTTTGTTGATTCAACTGTTAATGGTGAAAGAGAATAGTCCAGCTTTATGAGTAGAGAAAAAAAAATCTAAAAGAACTAATTTTCAAGATAATTCAAATAACTATTGATTCAAAATGAAAGTACTAAATTATAAATAAAATGAAGAGGATGAATGACATAAAGAAACTAATGCAATAAATTAAAGTAAACAAAAAATTAAAATCGAATGCTAAACCTCACTTTCTTACAACCAAGTGAAAAAAAACTATGCTACACAAATTCCATGGTAATCCATAACCACGAGAAACTTCAACATTGGTGAAGATTAAGAACTGGAAATTCTACTCCATCCAGGGACAAATACACCAAACTTTTATTTTCGGAACTGGAGATTGGCGACAATACGACGCAGACATCTATAGACTGGTGAAGCGGCCATCACGGAAATATCGGTACTCTGCCATTACGAGTGAACCTCGTCGTTAGACAGTAAAACCAACTATGTTTAAAGATATTAGTTAATAAGATTTTATATTTAAATTTGTAATAACTTGTACTTTTATTTGGCATTTTCTGACCTTCCTAATAGTCACAAGAACCTTTCGAACCCTGAGATTAAGAAAAAATAATAATATAGTTAAAATTTAATATCTGATAATCGAATGCTGTAACATAGTCGATTCACTTAAGTGTGGTCAATCTGTTGAAACCAAGCGAAGAGAGAACGTCTGTTTTGTAAAAGAAAAAATAAAGAATCCTACATGAAAATTATGACTTATTATTTGCTGACTATTTAGTGCGTTTTAGATAATTTGTAGTTTACAGAGAGAGAAACGAGAGACAAATGCCTCAAAGGAAACTAATAAAAACACGGGAAGCATTGGAGATGATGAAGAATGGACTAGTTAATGTAATTAATCTCCCAATAGCCGACCATAGAGAAATCATGAATTTCAAAGATTATAGGAGGAGGTCAAAAGAAATTTTAGAAATAATTCACCATAAAACGGTGTGTAACAAATTAAAAAGGTCTATAGTTAAATCAAATATACCAGAGATAGAGATTTATAATAAAATGTCAGTGATAACATCAATGATTGATGTACCAGTGACACATTTGTTAAATAAAATAGAGGATAAAGTGATTGAAATAAGATTTCTAACAAGTGAAAATTTTGTATTAAAAACATTGCCGTATAAGGTAGTAGAGAGGTATGTAACTAGGACTGAAATAGTTCTGAAAACAATAGCAGTCCGAACAATAAGGGCAACTGAAATTATGGACTATGGATAAACTAAATACCATGCACTATCGAGAAATGGGACTGATTTTTTGATTACCGACAAGGCAAACCATTTAAGAATAGAGAAGAAAAAATAATGATAATTGAAACACAAATAAAATAAGTAAAGAATAAATAAACAATATAGGAGACTTAAAAAAAATTAATGATATAAGAAAACAAAAGACAAATCAACATTTAAGAAAACATAAACAAATAGAACATCAAAACAGGGTTTGGAAGAGCATATGACAGTTAAGAACGATAATAAGGGAATCACAATGAGTGAAGAGAGTAAGCATTTAAAACAAATAAATGAAAGTGAACTTGCAGAAGAAGAATCGATGTCTGGAAATAAATAGAATAACACAAACCATAGTTGTAACTGCTGCTAAAAAGGGGTATTGAAAAAGGAGATGAATAACACTGTGGCAAATGAATCAATTAACTACAAAATTAAATTAAATAGAGGAGGAGAAATATACCAAGGATTTACCAAAACTGATAATAAATAATATAAAAAGTAAGGGGAGCTGCTGGGATGCAATTTATAATAAATGACAAGTATTAAGAACGCAACAGGATTCCGAGGGTATTTACAGTAACGCAACAGTTACCATTTTTACAGAGTGTAGAAAGCTACGGCGCCAATCAAAAATTATTATTATGGGCAGGGGCCAACGAGCACTGTACCATGCACGGGTGAGGAATAGGTCAGAATAGTGCCACTCACAGCCGATATGCATTCATCGTGCCATTTAAAGTTAGGGAGGAATTAATAACCCCAATCAAGGAATCAACCTGAACAGGAGATAAAGCAGAGGAAGAAAGAAAAGAAACCCCAGAGGAAAGGAAAAATCAGTTGGTAACCACCTGTATAAGAAATATGAGGAAAAATAATATATTTTTTAGATTTGCCCAAAGAAGAAAAGTAAGTTATTTGCGAATTGTTATATAATAACCCAACTCAAGAAAATTCATCACAACCCAATCCCTGAAACCATAAGGAAACAAATTTTTTTTTAATAAAGAAGAAAAAGTTTTACAAATAAACCAAAGCATGAAGATTATAAGTTTATTTTACCCAAACCACACTCAGATAAAATAAACTTAGTTGGGAGGGGGAGTATATGTAACGTATCAAAACTAAGGTCCCGTACGTTACATAAAAATTATAATAAAAAAAAAAAAACACTAGAGTTATTCATTGTAACGAAGGTCAGGTAATTGTAAACCCTTATTGAGTAAAAATAAATGATATTAAATAAAAATACAAGGTAGCAGAGCCAATAAATGTATAGAAATACAAACTATGAAGTGGTCAGAGAAGGGGTCAGTGCAAAGAGTGAGTGATAAGTGCAGTTTTAAATAACTGATGTTTAGTTAATTTATAAAAATGAACATGTCATCATGGCATTTATGTTGGAGTTTTGTATGTAGGAGATGTTGAATAACTACATTAAGAGTGTATTAGTTAAATGACGTTTAGTTAATTTATAAAAATGAACATGTCACCATAGAATTTATGTTAAAATTTATATAGAGTAAATTTTTTATAACTACACTGAATAGATAATGGTTTTGTTGTTACATTATAATTGTAAACTTGGCCAGGAAGGCAATAATTGATGATAATATGCCAAAGGGTTTTACTGTAATTGTGTTGTGGACATACTATACTAAAAAACTATGTAATGATAAATTAAAAACCAGAATGGAGTAAAAATTGAATTATTGGCCATAAGCCAGTGACAAATTGTACAGGAAGCCATGTCAGAAAAGTTAGGCAACCAACCAATGTAAAGACACTAAATTTTATATAATAAATTAGAAGAAAGTAATAGTAGTTATTAATAGCAGATAAGTGCCATGAATTACAATAAAAACATAATATATGTAATAGGAGAATAGGTCCCAAAATTAGTATTTAGTAATGAGGGGATAGTACTTGTTAGAATGATAAGATTAAGATGAGAAAGGTAGCAAAATGTATATAATTTTCTAACAAAGAATCTGTGAAAATTCAATTGGTATAACGTAACTTTTGTAAAGGAGTATTTTATTAAGTAAGTGCAAGAACATTTTTTAATTATGGCCGGTATTAGATGGCTCAAGGATTACAAATATTAACCAATAACAGAACAGAGATTGGTTGTCAAGCACCACATAAAGGTAAGAAAGTTTGTTGATTCAACTGTTAATGGTGAAAGAGAATAGTCCAGCTTTATGAGTAGAGAAAAAAAAAATCTAAAAAACTAATTTTCAAGATAATTCAAATAACTATTGATTCAAAATGAAAGTACTAAATTATAAATAAAATGAAGAGGATGAATGACATAAAGAAACTAATGCAATAAATTAAAGTAAACAAAAAATTAAAATCGAATGCTAAACCTCACTTTCTTACAACCAAGTGAAAAAAAACTATGCTACACAAATTCCATGGTAATCCATATCCACGAGAAACTTCAACATTGGCGAAGATTAAGAATTGGAAATTCTACTCCATCCAGGGACAAATACACCAAACTTTTATTTTCGGAACTGGAGATTGGCGACAATACGACGCAGACATCTATAGACTGGTTAAGCGGCCATCACGGAAATATCGGTACTCTGCCATTACGAGTGAACCTCGTCGTTAGACAGTAAAACCAACTATGTTTAAAGATATTAGTTAATAAGATTTTATATTTAAATTTGTAATACCTTGTACTTTTATTTGGCATTTTCTGACCTTCCTAATAGTCACAAGAACCTATCGAACCCTGAGATTAAGGAAAAATAATAATATAGTTAAAATTTAATATCTGATAATCGAATGCTGTAACATAGTCGATTCACTTAAGTGTGGTCAATCTGTTGAAACCAAGCGAAGAGAGAACGTCTGTTTTGTAAAAGAAAAAATAAAGAATCCTACATGAAAATTATGACTTATAATTTGCTGACTATTTAGTGCGTTTTAGATAATTTGTAGTTTACAGAGAGAGAAACGAGAGACAAATGCCTCAAAGGAAACTAATAAAAACACGGGAAGAATTGGAGATGATGAAGAATGGACTAGTTAATGTAATTAATCTCCCAATAGCCGACCATAGAGAAATCATGAATTTCAAAGATTATAGGAGGAGGTCAAAAGAAATTTTAGAAATAATTCACCATAAAACGGTGTGTAACAAATTAAAAAGGTCTATAGTTAAATCAAATATACCAGAGATAGAGATTTATAATAAAATGTCAGTGATAACATCAATGATTGATGTACCAGTGACACATTTGTTAAATAAAATAGAGGATAAAGTGATTGAAATAAGATTTCTAACAAGTGAAAATTTTGTATTAAAAACATTGCCGTATAAGGTAGCAGAGAGGTATGTAACTAGGACTGAAATAGTTCTGAAAACAATAGCAGTCCGAACAATAAGGGCAACTGAAATTAAGGACAATGGATAAACTAAATACCATGCACTATCGAGAAAAGGGACTGATTTTTTGATTACCGACAAGGCAAACCATTTAAGAATAGAGAAGAAAAAATAATGATAATTGAAACACAAATAAAATAAGTAAAGAATAAATAAACAATATAGGAGACTTAAAAAAAATTAATGATAATTAAGAAAACAAAAGACAAATGAAGATTTAAGAAAACATAAACAAATAGACCATCAAAACAGGGTTTGGAAGAGCATATGACAGTTAAGAACGATAATAAGGGAATCACAATGAGTGAAGAGAGTAAGCATTTAAAACAAATAAATGAAAGTGAACTTGCAGAAGAAGAATCGATGTCTGGAAATAAATAGAATAACACAAACCATAGTTGTAACTGCTGCTAAAAAGGGGTATTGAAAAAGGAGATGAATAACACTGTGGCAAATGAATCAATTAACTACAAAATTAAATTAAATAGAGGAGGAGAAATATACCAAGGATTTTACCAAAACTGATAATAAATAATATAAAAAGTAAGGGGAGCTGCTGGGATGCAATTTATAATAAATGACAAGTATTAAGAACGCAACAGGATTCCGAGGGTATTTACAGTAACGCAACAGTTACCATTTTTACAGAGTGTAGAAAGCTACGGTACCACTCAAAAATTATTATTATGGGCAGGGGCCAACGAGCACTGTACCATGCATGGGCGAATGGTCGGGTGAGGAATAGGTCAGAATAGTGCCACTCACAGCCGATATGCATTCATCGTGCCATTTAAAGTTAGGGAGGAATTAATAACCCCAATCAAGGAATCAACCTGAACAGGAGATAAAGCAGAGGAAGAAAGAAAAGAAACCCCAGAGGAAAGGAAAAATCAGTTGGTAACCACCTGTATAAGAAATATGAGGAAAAATAATATATTTTTTAGATTTGCCCAGAGAAGAAAAGTAAGTTATTTGCGAATTGTTATATAATAACCCAACTCAAGAAAATTCATCACAACCCAATCCCTGAAACCATAAGGAAACAAATTTTTTTTTTAATAAAGAAGAAAAAGTTTTACAAATAAACCAAAGCATGAAGATTTTAAGTTTATTTTACCCAAACCACACTCAGATAAAATAAACTTAGTTGGGAGGGGGAGTATATGTAACGTATCAAAACTAAGGTCCCGTACGTTACATAAAAATTATAATAAAAAAAAAAAACACTAGAGTTATTCATTGTAACGAAGGTCAGGTAATTGTAAACCCTTATTGAGTAAAAATAAATGATATTAAATAAAAATACAAGGTAGCAGAGCCAATAAATGTATAGAAATACAAACTATGAAGTGGTCAGAGAAGGGGTCAGTGCAAAGAGTGAGTGATAAGTGCAGTTTTAAATAACTGATGTTTAGTTAATTTATAAAAATGAACATGTCATCATGGCATTTATGTTGGAGTCTTGTATGTAGGAGATGTTGAATAACTACATTAAGAGTGTATTAGTTAAATGACGTTTAGTTAATTTATAAAAATGAACATGTCATCATGGAATTTATGTTGGAGTTTTGTATGTAGGAGGTGTTAAATAACTACATTAAGAGTGTATTAGTTAATTGATGTTTAGTTAATTTATAAAAATGAACATGTCACCATGGAATTTATGTTAAAATTTATATAGAGTAAATTTTTTATAACTACACTGAATAGATAATGGTTTTGTTGTTACATTATAATTGTAAACTTGGCCAGGAAGGCAATAATTGATGATAATATGCCAAAGGGTTTTACTGTAATTGTGTTGTGGACATACTATACTAAAAAACTATGTAATGATAAATTAAAAACCAGAATGGAGTAAAAATTGAATTATTGGCCATAAGCCAGTGACAAATTGTACAGGAAGCCATGTCAGAAAAGTTAGGCAACCAACCAATGTAAAGACACTAAATTTTATATAATAAATTAGAAGAAAGTAATAGTAGTTATTAATAGCAGATAAGTGCCATGAATTACAATAAAAACATAATATATGTAATAGGAGAATAGGTCCCAAAATTAGTATTTAGTAATGAGGGGATAGTACTTGTTAGAATGATAAGATTAAGATGAGAAAGGTAGCAAAATGTATATAATTTTCTAACAAAGAATCTGTGAAAATTCAATTGGTATAACGTAACTTTTGTAAAGGAGTATTTTATTAAGTGCAAGAACATTTTTTAATTATGGCCGGTATTAGATGGCTCAAGGATTACAAATATTAACCAATAACAGAACAGAGATTGGTTGTCAAGCACCACATAAAGGTAAGAAAGTTTGTTGATTCAACTGTTAATGGTGAAAGAGAATAGTCCAGCTTTATGAGTAGAGAAAAAAAAATCTAAAAGAACTAATTTTCAAGATAATTCAAATAACTATTGATTCAAAATGAAAGTACTAAATTATAAATAAAATGAAGAGGATGAATGACATAAAGAAACTAATGCAATAAATTAAAGTAAACAAAAAATTAAAATCGAATGCTAAACCTCACTTTCTTACAACCAAGTGAAAAAAAACTATGCTACACAAATTCCATGGTAATCCATAACCACGAGAAACTTCAACATTGGTGAAGATTAAGAATTGGAAATTCTACTCCATCCAGGGACAAATACACCAAACTTTTATTTTCGGAACTGGAGATTGGCGACAATACGACGCAGACATCTATAGACTGGTTAAGTAAGTATTTTATTAAGTAAGTGCAAGAACATTTTTTAATTATGGCCGGTATTAGATGGCTCAAGGATTACAAATATTAACCAATAACAGAACAGAGATTGGTTGTCAAGCACCACATAAAGGTAAGAAAGTTTGTTGATTCAACTGTTAATGGTGAAAGAGAATAGTCCAGCTTTATGAGTAGAGAAAAAAAAATCTAAAAGAACTAATTTTCAAGATAATTCAAATAACTATTGATTCAAAATGAAAGTACTAAATTATAAATAAAATGAAGAGGATGAATGACATAAAGAAACTAATGCAATAAATTAAAGTAAACAAAAAATTAAAATCGAATGCTAAACCTCACTTTCTTACAACCAAGTGAAAAAAAACTATGCTACACAAATTCCATGGTAATCCATAACCACGAGAAACTTCAACATTGGTGAAGATTAAGAATTGGAAATTCTACTCCATCCAGGGACAAATACACCAAACTTTTATTTTCGGAACTGGAGATTGGCGACAATACGACGCAGACATCTATAGACTGGTTAAGCGGCCATCACGGAAATATTGGTACTCTGCCATTACGAGTGAACCTCGTCGTTAGACAGTAAAACCAACTATGTTTAAAGATATTAGTTAATAAGATTTTATATTTAAATTTGTAATACCTTGTACTTTTATTTGGCATTTTCTGACCTTCCTAATAGTCACAAGAACCTTTCGAACCCTGAGATTAAGAAAAAATAATAATATAGTTAAAATTTAATATCTGATAATCGAATGCTGTAACATAGTCGATTCACTTAAGTGTGGTCAATCTGTTGAAACCAAGCGAAGAGAGAACGTCTGTTTTGTAAAAGAAAAAATAAAGAATCCTACGTGAAAATTATGACTTATTATTTGCTGACTATTTAGTGCGTTTTAGATAATTTGTAGTTTACAGAGAGAGAAACGAGAGACAAATGCCTCAAAGGAAACTAATAAAAACACGGGAAGCATTGGAGATGATGAAGAATGGACTAGTTAATGTAATTAATCTCCCAATAGCCGACCATAGAGAAATCATGAATTTCAAAGATTATAGGAGGAGGTCAAAAGAAATTTTAGAAATAATTCACCATAAAACGGTGTGTAACAAATTAAAAAGGTCTATAGTTAAATCAAATATACCAGAGATAGAGATTTATAATAAAATGTCAGTGATAACATCAATGATTGATGTACCAGCGACACATTTGTTAAATAAAATAGAGGATAAAGTTATTGAAATAAGATTTCTAACAAGTGAAAATTTTGTATTAAAAACATTGCCGTATAAGGTAGCAGAGAGGTATGTAACTAGGACTGAAATAGTTCTGAAAACAATAGCAGTCCGAACAATAAGGGCAACTGAAATTATGGACTATGGATAAACTAAATACCATGCACTATCGAGAAAAGGGACTGATTTTTTGATTACCGACAAGGCAAACCATTTAAGAATAGAGAAGAAAAAATAATGATAATTGAAACACAAATAAAATAAGTAAAGAATAAATAAACAATATAGGAGACTTAAAAAAAATTAATGATAATTAAGAAAACAAAAGACAAATGAAGATTTAAGAAAACATAAACAAATAGACCATCAAAACAGGGTTTGGAAGAGCATATGACAGTTAAGAACGATAATAAGGGAATCACAATGAGTGAAGAGAGTAAGCATTTAAAACAAATAAATGAAAGTGAACTTGCAGAAGAAGAATCGATGTCTGGAAATAAATAGAATAACACAAACCATAGTTGTAACTGCTGCTAAAAAGGGGTATTGAAAAAGGAGATGAATAACACTGTGGCAAATGAATCAATTAACTACAAAATTAACTTAAATAGAGGAGGAGAAATATACCAAGGATTTTACCAAAACTGATAATAAATAATATAAAAAGTAAGGGGAGCTGCTGGGATGCAATTTATAATAAATGACAAGTATTAAGAACGCAACAGGATTCCGAGGGAATTTACAGTAACGCAACAGTTAACATTTTTACAGAGTGTAGAAAGCTACGGCGCCACTCAAAAATTATTATTATGGGCAGGGGCCAACGAGCACTGTACCATGCACGGGTGAATGGTCGGGTGAGGAATAGGTCAGAATAGTGCCACTCACAGCCGATATGCATTCATCGTGCCATTTAAAGTTAGGGAGGAATTAATAACCCCAATCAAGGAATCAACCTGAACAGGAGATAAAGCAGAGGAAGAAAGAAAAGAAACCCCAGAGGAAAGGAAAAATCAGTTGGTAACCACCTGTATAAGAAATATGAGGAAAAATAATATATTTTTTAGATTTGCCCAGAGAAGAAAAGTAAGTTATTTGCGAATTGTTATATAATAACCCAACTCAAGAAAATTCATCACAACCCAATCCCTGAAACCATAAGGAAACAAAATTTTTTTTTAATAAAGAAGAAAAAGTTTTACAAATAAACCAAAGCATGAAGATTATAAGTTTATTTTACCCAAACCACACTCAGATAAAATAAACTTAGTTGGGAGGGGGAGTATATGTAATGTATCAAAACTATGGTCCCGTACGTTACAAAAAAATTATAATAAAAAAAAAAACACTAGAGTTATTCATTGTAACGAAGGTCAGGTAATTGTAAACCCTTATTGAGTAAAAATAAATGATATTAAATAAAAATACAAGGTAGCAGAGCCAATAAATGTATAGAAATACAAACTATGAAGTGGTCAGAGAAGGGGTCAGTGCAAAGAGTGAGTGATAAGTGCAGTTTTAAATAACTGATGTTTAGTTAATTTATAAAAATGAACATGTCATCATGGCATTTATGTTGGAGTTTTGTATGTAGGAGATGTTGAATAACTACATTAAGAGTGTATTAGTTAAATGACGTTTAGTTAATTTATAAAAATGAACATGTCACCATGGAATTTATGTTAAAATTTATATAGAGTAAATTTTTTATAACTACACTGAATAGATAATGGTTTTGTTGTTACATTATAATTGTAAACTTGGCCAGGAAGGCAATAATTGATGATAATATGCCAAAGGGTTTTACTGTAATTGTGTTGTGGACATACTATACTAAAAAACTATGTAATGATAAATTAAAAACCAGAATGGAGTAAAAATTGAATTATTGGCCATAAGCCAGTGACAAATTGTACAGGAAGCCATGTCAGAAAAGTTAGGCAACCAACCAATGTAAAGACACTAAATTTTATATAATAAATTAGAAGAAAGTAATAGTAGTTATTAATAGCAGATAAGTGCCATGAATTACAATAAAAACATAATATATGTAATAGGAGAATAGGTCCCAAAATTAGTATTTAGTAATGAGGGGATAGTACTTGTTAGAATGATAAGATTAAGATGAGAAAGGTAGCAAAATGTATATAATTTTCTAACAAAGAATCTGTGAAAATTCAATTGGTATAACGTAACTTTTGTAAAGGAGTATTTTATTAAGTAAGTGCAAGAACATTTTTTAATTATGGCCGGTATTAGATGGCTCAAGGATTACAAATATTAACCAATAACAGAACAGAGATTGGTTGTCAAGCACCACATAAAGGTAAGAAAGTTTGTTGATTCAACTGTTAATGGTGAAAGAGAATAGTCCAGCTTTATGAGTAGAGAAAAAAAAATCTAAAAGAACTAATTTTCAAGATAATTCAAATAACTATTGATTCAAAATGAAAGTACTAAATTATAAATAAAATGAAGAGGATGAATGACATAAAGAAACTAATGCAATAAATTAAAGTAAACAAAAAATTAAAATCGAATGCTAAACCTCACTTTCTTACAACCAAGTGAAAAAAAACTATGCTACACAAATTCCATGGTAATCCATATCCACGAGAAACTTCAGCATTGGTGAAGATTAAGAATTGGAAATTCTACTCCATCCAGGGACAAATACACCAAACTTTTATTTTCGGAACTGGAGATTGGCGACAATACGACGCAGACATCTATAGACTGGTTAAGCGGCCATCACGGAAATATCGGTACTCTGCCATTACGAGTGAACCTCGTCGTTAGACAGTAAAACCAACTATGTTTAAAGATATTAGTTAATAAGATTTTATATTTAAATTTGTAATACCTTGTACTTTTATTTGGCATTTTCTGACCTTCCTAATAGTCACAAGAACCTATCGAACCCTGAGATTAAGGAAAAATAATAATATAGTTAAAATTTAATATCTGATAATCGAATGCTGTAACATAGTCGATTCACTTAAGTGTGGTCAATCTGTTGAAACCAAGCGAAGAGAGAACGTCTGTTTTGTAAAAGAAAAAATAAAGAATCCTACATGAAAATTATGACTTATAATTTGCTGACTATTTAGTGCGTTTTAGATAATTTGTAGTTTACAGAGAGAGAAACGAGAGACAAATGCCTCAAAGGAAACTAATAAAAACACGGGAAGAATTGGAGATGATGAAGAATGGACTAGTTAATGTAATTAATCTCCCAATAGCCGACCATAGAGAAATCATGAATTTCAAAGATTATAGGAGGAGGTCAAAAGAAATTTTAGAAATAATTCACCATAAAACGGTGTGTAACAAATTAAAAAGGTCTATAGTTAAATCAAATATACCAGAGATAGAGATTTATAATAAAATGTCAGTGATAACATCAATGATTGATGTACCAGTGACACATTTGTTAAATAAAATAGAGGATAAAGTGATTGAAATAAGATTTCTAACAAGTGAAAATTTTGTATTAAAAACATTGCCGTATAAGGTAGCAGAGAGGTATGTAACTAGGACTGAAATAGTTCTGAAAACAATAGCAGTCCGAACAATAAGGGCAACTGAAATTAAGGACAATGGATAAACTAAATACCATGCACTATCGAGAAAAGGGACTGATTTTTTGATTACCGACAAGGCATACCATTTAAGAATAGAGAAGAAAAAATAATGATAATTGAAACACAAATAAAATAAGTAAAGAATAAATAAACAATATAGGAGACTTAAAAAAAATTAATGATAATTAAGAAAACAAAAGACAAATGAAGATTTAAGAAAACATAAACAAATAGACCATCAAAACAGGGTTTGGAAGAGCATATGACAGTTAAGAACGATAATAAGGGAATCACAATGAGTGAAGAGAGTAAGCATTTAAAACAAATAAATGAAAGTGAACTTGCAGAAGAAGAATCGATGTCTGGAAATAAATAGAATAACACAAACCATAGTTGTAACTGCTGCTAAAAAGGGGTATTGAAAAAGGAGATGAATAACACTGTGGCAAATGAATCAATTAACTACAAAATTAACTTAAATAGAGGAGGAGAAATATACCAAGGATTTTACCAAAACTGATAATAAATAATATAAAAAGTAAGGGGAGCTGCTGGGATGCAATTTATAATAAATGACAAGTATTAAGAACGCAACAGGATTCCGAGGGAATTTACAGTAACGCAACAGTTACCATTTTTACAGAGTGTAGAAAGCTACGGCGCCACTCAAAAATTATTATTATGGGCAGGGGCCAACGAGCACTGTACCATGCACGGGTGAATGGTCGGGTGAGGAATAGGTCAGAATAGTGCCACTCACAGCCGATATGCATTCATCGTGCCATTTAAAGTTAGGGAGGAATTAATAACCCCAATCAAGGAATCAACCTGAACAGGAGATAAAGCAGAGGAAGAAAGAAAAGAAACCCCAGAGGAAAGGAAAAATCAGTTGGTAACCACCTGTATAAGAAATATGAGGAAAAATAATATATTTTTTAGATTTGCCCAGAGAAGAAAAGTAAGTTATTTGCGAATTGTTATATAATAACCCAACTCAAGAAAATTCATCACAACCCAATCCCTGAAACCATAAGGAAACAAAATTTTTTTTTAATAAAGAAGAAAAAGTTTTACAAATAAACCAAAGCATGAAGATTATAAGTTTATTTTACCCAAACCACACTCAGATAAAATAAACTTAGTTGGGAGGGGGAGTATATGTAATGTATCAAAACTATGGTCCCGTACGTTACAAAAAAATTATAATAAAAAAAAAAACACTAGAGTTATTCATTGTAACGAAGGTCAGGTAATTGTAAACCCTTATTGAGTAAAAATAAATGATATTAAATAAAAATACAAGGTAGCAGAGCCAATAAATGTATAGAAATACAAACTATGAAGTGGTCAGAGAAGGGGTCAGTGCAAAGAGTGAGTGATAAGTGCAGTTTTAAATAACTGATGTTTAGTTAATTTATAAAAATGAACATGTCATCATGGCATTTATGTTGGAGTTTTGTATGTAGGAGATGTTGAATAACTACATTAAGAGTGTATTAGTTAAATGACGTTTAGTTAATTTATAAAAATGAACATGTCACCATGGAATTTATGTTAAAATTTATATAGAGTAAATTTTTTATAACTACACTGAATAGATAATGGTTTTGTTGTTACATTATAATTGTAAACTTGGCCAGGAAGGCAATAATTGATGATAATATGCCAAAGGGTTTTACTGTAATTGTGTTGTGGACATACTATACTAAAAAACTATGTAATGATAAATTAAAAACCAGAATGGAGTAAAAATTGAATTATTGGCCATAAGCCAGTGACAAATTGTACAGGAAGCCATGTCAGAAAAGTTAGGCAACCAACCAATGTAAAGACACTAAATTTTATATAATAAATTAGAAGAAAGTAATAGTAGTTATTAATAGCAGATAAGTGCCATGAATTACAATAAAAACATAATATATGTAATAGGAGAATAGGTCCCAAAATTAGTATTTAGTAATGAGGGGATAGTACTTGTTAGAATGATAAGATTAAGATGAGAAAGGTAGCAAAATGTATATAATTTTCTAACAAAGAATCTGTGAAAATTCAATTGGTATAACGTAACTTTTGTAAAGGAGTATTTTATTAAGTAAGTGCAAGAACATTTTTTAATTATGGCCGGTATTAGATGGCTCAAGGATTACAAATATTAACCAATAACAGAACAGAGATTGGTTGTCAAGCACCACATAAAGGTAAGAAAGTTTGTTGATTCAACTGTTAATGGTGAAAGAGAATAGTCCAGCTTTATGAGTAGAGAAAAAAAAATCTAAAAGAACTAATTTTCAAGATAATTCAAATAACTATTGATTCAAAATGAAAGTACTAAATTATAAATAAAATGAAGAGGATGAATGACATAAAGAAACTAATGCAATAAATTAAAGTAAACAAAAAATTAAAATCGAATGCTAAACCTCACTTTCTTACAACCAAGTGAAAAAAAACTATGCTACACAAATTCCATGGTAATCCATATCCACGAGAAACTTCAACATTGGCGAAGATTAAGAATTGGAAATTCTACTCCATCCAGGGACAAATACACCAAACTTTTATTTTCGGAACTGGAGATTGGCGACAATACGACGCAGACATCTATAGACTGGTTAAGCGGCCATCACGGAAATATCGGTACTCTGCCATTACGAGTGAACCTCGTCGTTAGACAGTAAAACCAACTATGTTTAAAGATATTAGTTAATAAGATTTTATATTTAAATTTGTAATACCTTGTACTTTTATTTGGCATTTTCTGACCTTCCTAATAGTCACAAGAACCTATCGAACCCTGAGATTAAGGAAAAATAATAATATAGTTAAAATTTAATATCTGATAATCGAATGCTGTAACATAGTCGATTCACTTAAGTGTGGTCAATCTGTTGAAACCAAGCGAAGAGAGAACGTCTGTTTTGTAAAAGAAAAAATAAAGAATCCTACATGAAAATTATGACTTATAATTTGCTGACTATTTAGTGCGTTTTAGATAATTTGTAGTTTACAGAGAGAGAAACGAGAGACAAATGCCTCAAAGGAAACTAATAAAAACACGGGAAGAATTGGAGATGATGAAGAATGGACTAGTTAATGTAATTAATCTCCCAATAGCCGACCATAGAGAAATCATGAATTTCAAAGATTATAGGAGGAGGTCAAAAGAAATTTTAGAAATAATTCACCATAAAACGGTGTGTAACAAATTAAAAAGGTCTATAGTTAAATCAAATATACCAGAGATAGAGATTTATAATAAAATGTCAGTGATAACATCAATGATTGATGTACCAGTGACACATTTGTTAAATAAAATAGAGGATAAAGTGATTGAAATAAGATTTCTAACAAGTGAAAATTTTGTATTAAAAACATTGCCGTATAAGGTAGCAGAGAGGTATGTAACTAGGACTGAAATAGTTCTGAAAACAATAGCAGTCCGAACAATAAGGGCAACTGAAATTAAGGACAATGGATAAACTAAATACCATGCACTATCGAGAAAAGGGACTGATTTTTTGATTACCGACAAGGCAAACCATTTAAGAATAGAGAAGAAAAAATAATGATAATTGAAACACAAATAAAATAAGTAAAGAATAAATAAACAATATAGGAGACTTAAAAAAAATTAATGATAATTAAGAAAACAAAAGACAAATGAAGATTTAAGAAAACATAAACAAATAGACCATCAAAACAGGGTTTGGAAGAGCATATGACAGTTAAGAACGATAATAAGGGAATCACAATGAGTGAAGAGAGTAAGCATTTAAAACAAATAAATGAAAGTGAACTTGCAGAAGAAGAATCGATGTCTGGAAATAAATAGAATAACACAAACCATAGTTGTAACTGCTGCTAAAAAGGGGTATTGAAAAAGGAGATGAATAACACTGTGGCAAATGAATCAATTAACTACAAAATTAAATTAAATAGAGGAGGAGAAATATACCAAGGATTTTACCAAAACTGATAATAAATAATATAAAAAGTAAGGGGAGCTGCTGGGATGCAATTTATAATAAATGACAAGTATTAAGAACGCAACAGGATTCCGAGGGTATTTACAGTAACGCAACAGTTACCATTTTTACAGAGTGTAGAAAGCTACGGTACCACTCAAAAATTATTATTATGGGCAGGGGCCAACGAGCACTGTACCATGCATGGGCGAATGGTCGGGTGAGGAATAGGTCAGAATAGTGCCACTCACAGCCGATATGCATTCATCGTGCCATTTAAAGTTAGGGAGGAATTAATAACCCCAATCAAGGAATCAACCTGAACAGGAGATAAAGCAGAGGAAGAAAGAAAAGAAACCCCAGAGGAAAGGAAAAATCAGTTGGTAACCACCTGTATAAGAAATATGAGGAAAAATAATATATTTTTTAGATTTGCCCAGAGAAGAAAAGTAAGTTATTTGCGAATTGTTATATAATAACCCAACTCAAGAAAATTCATCACAACCCAATCCCTGAAACCATAAGGAAACAAATTTTTTTTTTAATAAAGAAGAAAAAGTTTTACAAATAAACCAAAGCATGAAGATTTTAAGTTTATTTTACCCAAACCACACTCAGATAAAATAAACTTAGTTGGGAGGGGGAGTATATGTAACGTATCAAAACTAAGGTCCCGTACGTTACATAAAAATTATAATAAAAAAAAAAAACACTAGAGTTATTCATTGTAACGAAGGTCAGGTAATTGTAAACCCTTATTGAGTAAAAATAAATGATATTAAATAAAAATACAAGGTAGCAGAGCCAATAAATGTATAGAAATACAAACTATGAAGTGGTCAGAGAAGGGGTCAGTGCAAAGAGTGAGTGATAAGTGCAGTTTTAAATAACTGATGTTTAGTTAATTTATAAAAATGAACATGTCATCATGGCATTTATGTTGGAGTCTTGTATGTAGGAGATGTTGAATAACTACATTAAGAGTGTATTAGTTAAATGACGTTTAGTTAATTTATAAAAATGAACATGTCATCATGGAATTTATGTTGGAGTTTTGTATGTAGGAGGTGTTAAATAACTACATTAAGAGTGTATTAGTTAATTGATGTTTAGTTAATTTATAAAAATGAACATGTCACCATGGAATTTATGTTAAAATTTATATAGAGTAAATTTTTTATAACTACACTGAATAGATAATGGTTTTGTTGTTACATTATAATTGTAAACTTGGCCAGGAAGGCAATAATTGATGATAATATGCCAAAGGGTTTTACTGTAATTGTGTTGTGGACATACTATACTAAAAAACTATGTAATGATAAATTAAAAACCAGAATGGAGTAAAAATTGAATTATTGGCCATAAGCCAGTGACAAATTGTACAGGAAGCCATGTCAGAAAAGTTAGGCAACCAACCAATGTAAAGACACTAAATTTTATATAATAAATTAGAAGAAAGTAATAGTAGTTATTAATAGCAGATAAGTGCCATGAATTACAATAAAAACATAATATATGTAATAGGAGAATAGGTCCCAAAATTAGTATTTAGTAATGAGGGGATAGTACTTGTTAGAATGATAAGATTAAGATGAGAAAGGTAGCAAAATGTATATAATTTTCTAACAAAGAATCTGTGAAAATTCAATTGGTATAACGTAACTTTTGTAAAGGAGTATTTTATTAAGTGCAAGAACATTTTTTAATTATGGCCGGTATTAGATGGCTCAAGGATTACAAATATTAACCAATAACAGAACAGAGATTGGTTGTCAAGCACCACATAAAGGTAAGAAAGTTTGTTGATTCAACTGTTAATGGTGAAAGAGAATAGTCCAGCTTTATGAGTAGAGAAAAAAAAATCTAAAAGAACTAATTTTCAAGATAATTCAAATAACTATTGATTCAAAATGAAAGTACTAAATTATAAATAAAATGAAGAGGATGAATGACATAAAGAAACTAATGCAATAAATTAAAGTAAACAAAAAATTAAAATCGAATGCTAAACCTCACTTTCTTACAACCAAGTGAAAAAAAACTATGCTACACAAATTCCATGGTAATCCATAACCACGAGAAACTTCAACATTGGTGAAGATTAAGAATTGGAAATTCTACTCCATCCAGGGACAAATACACCAAACTTTTATTTTCGGAACTGGAGATTGGCGACAATACGACGCAGACATCTATAGACTGGTTAAGTAAGTATTTTATTAAGTAAGTGCAAGAACATTTTTTAATTATGGCCGGTATTAGATGGCTCAAGGATTACAAATATTAACCAATAACAGAACAGAGATTGGTTGTCAAGCACCACATAAAGGTAAGAAAGTTTGTTGATTCAACTGTTAATGGTGAAAGAGAATAGTCCAGCTTTATGAGTAGAGAAAAAAAAATCTAAAAGAACTAATTTTCAAGATAATTCAAATAACTATTGATTCAAAATGAAAGTACTAAATTATAAATAAAATGAAGAGGATGAATGACATAAAGAAACTAATGCAATAAATTAAAGTAAACAAAAAATTAAAATCGAATGCTAAACCTCACTTTCTTACAACCAAGTGAAAAAAAACTATGCTACACAAATTCCATGGTAATCCATAACCACGAGAAACTTCAACATTGGTGAAGATTAAGAATTGGAAATTCTACTCCATCCAGGGACAAATACACCAAACTTTTATTTTCGGAACTGGAGATTGGCGACAATACGACGCAGACATCTATAGACTGGTTAAGCGGCCATCACGGAAATATTGGTACTCTGCCATTACGAGTGAACCTCGTCGTTAGACAGTAAAACCAACTATGTTTAAAGATATTAGTTAATAAGATTTTATATTTAAATTTGTAATACCTTGTACTTTTATTTGGCATTTTCTGACCTTCCTAATAGTCACAAGAACCTTTCGAACCCTGAGATTAAGAAAAAATAATAATATAGTTAAAATTTAATATCTGATAATCGAATGCTGTAACATAGTCGATTCACTTAAGTGTGGTCAATCTGTTGAAACCAAGCGAAGAGAGAACGTCTGTTTTGTAAAAGAAAAAATAAAGAATCCTACGTGAAAATTATGACTTATTATTTGCTGACTATTTAGTGCGTTTTAGATAATTTGTAGTTTACAGAGAGAGAAACGAGAGACAAATGCCTCAAAGGAAACTAATAAAAACACGGGAAGCATTGGAGATGATGAAGAATGGACTAGTTAATGTAATTAATCTCCCAATAGCCGACCATAGAGAAATCATGAATTTCAAAGATTATAGGAGGAGGTCAAAAGAAATTTTAGAAATAATTCACCATAAAACGGTGTGTAACAAATTAAAAAGGTCTATAGTTAAATCAAATATACCAGAGATAGAGATTTATAATAAAATGTCAGTGATAACATCAATGATTGATGTACCAGCGACACATTTGTTAAATAAAATAGAGGATAAAGTTATTGAAATAAGATTTCTAACAAGTGAAAATTTTGTATTAAAAACATTGCCGTATAAGGTAGCAGAGAGGTATGTAACTAGGACTGAAATAGTTCTGAAAACAATAGCAGTCCGAACAATAAGGGCAACTGAAATTATGGACTATGGATAAACTAAATACCATGCACTATCGAGAAAAGGGACTGATTTTTTGATTACCGACAAGGCAAA